>OX463779.1:18413499-19013499 GCA_949825025.1 Siphlonurus alternatus | reverse complement strand
CTTACATTGGAAAAAGAAATATAACTTACTTAATAAAATTACTTTGGATTCAGAGCTTTAGCTCTCTCCCAATTGTCACGATTATCCTCAGCCTATCCTCATTATATTATAAATATTCTAGCTCTATTTTACTATATACGGTCGCCGCTTAATAGATACTATATAATATGTTTAATAATAAAGGAGATGAAGAGAGAACACCGAGCTCACATTACTTCTTATTTAAGCTATTATAGTTTATTAATTCAAGTTTACAATGATGAAAGTATTACAGATTTTTGATACAAACAATGCCAATTAAGCCTTACAAATGTCTTTAGTAGTCCTGCCATATTTATGTTAAGTGTGGTCCTATCCTTTTCCTGCATACTCTTAACTTACCAAGTAGCTGCCTGCCGGCGCCACGTACTGTACAACTCCTGATATGCGGTATGTCACATATCGTCCGTATCGTCGCTCGAACGTATAGTACAAGAGGTTACACTAGGCCGCCTGTCTTTTCGGGACTTAGGGTCCGTACAGTCAAGGTGGTCCAGGTAGGAACCCCGTCTGATGGTGGGACGTGCGTCCTACAGTCAGGGGAACCTAATCCAGGTTACGTGTACATGTTTATGTGCTGGGGCGTTGCCCCATGTCGAACCTCGAGCGGGTGTCCCAGTACTGCTGGTTGCCTACCCAAGTGGAGACCCCAGGTCCCACTTGGGCGGTGTAGTTGTTTGAGTATTTGTGGTGTGTAATGAAGTGTTAGTGTTGCCAGTACTGCTCTGTGACTACCCTCCTGAGGTCTGGTCTCCTTGGCTTATATAGTGCTTGCGTCGTGACGTCACCCATTATATGCGTATGTGAGGGGGTAGCTTTACCCAAGCACTGCCCCTGGCTGACCGTCACGTACGCACCTTATGTAACAATGAAGGAGACCTTCCTCAAATAGAGAGCGTAACTAATCGTAATTATTCATGGCAAAACTCAATAATATATGCTGGTGTCTTCAATACCTCCAGCACTGATTAAAACAGTTTTCCTACAACTTTATTAGAAATAGATGAATCTAAGAATATGCAAAATGCATATTGCTTGTTATGCATGTCACCACGTGACAACAGTATTGCATATAAACGTGCAACCTTTTAATTTGATGTGCTTCATCTTGGATCTCAAATAACTCCAAACGTCACTCATACTTCCCCTACTTTCCCATACATCTTATTGTATAAAATAGATAAAGGAGTGGGGACAAAGATGGGGGTGAAATTGGAAGAATAAAATTTGTACATATGACCAGCATAATAAAGTCTGTTTTCTATTGAAAATGCGTGCGTGTGAGACTTTTTTTTCCCCCCTTCATCCTCAATATTCAGTCCTGCATGTGAATATATCCATATTGTAAATAGCCAAAGGCATTGGTCCTTTTATTATAATATGTATTTTATTTACCTTTTTATTTTGGTTTTTCTAAAAACCCCTCTTTAAAAGGGTTGCAATAAAACTAAATTGCTGACCTAAAAGCTACCTTACACCTTTAATAACTATGGTTATAGGGTTGCCAATAAAGTTTTTTTTTTTCCCCAATACCTGTCATAAAATTACAATTTATTACAGGGTGTTTAGTCAGGTACAAAAAAAAAAATATTATAAAATGTTTAAAACATTTTCCTCTTCTGCACGTGCACCTATCTAAATATCATTAAAATGCTAATAATTTTCCTATGTTATAAAAAAAATATATATGAAATATGAAATTCAATATGTTCTTAGAATCAGGTGCGGTGATGTATAACAAAATACATAAGCCTCCTCTAAATTTCCAACTCGCTGACTAATTATCTGTCTCGTAGTGTGTTAAAAACCGCACAGTGCTGACTGGTCAGACCAGTAAATGAGCACCAAGACAAGGCTTCCCCATGGTCATCATCACCAGGTGAAAAAGAACAACAAATTGGTGTGTGTCATGCAATCGTGGATTGTTGTTTCGTACGACCACATTTATATTTTTCCCTGCAGTTTTTCGTGTTTTTTATATTTATATAAAACGTTCGCCGATCACGCCTACTGAACGCATCAGACATTCTATGACGTAGGACTGACAGCAAGAGGCGAGATTTCATTCACTGAAGGTGCCTGACGACCCTTATATATAGGATGAAGGGAGCAGCAAGGTGTAATTTTCATTAAAAAACGTCTGCTTTTTAAAATACATCAAGGCTAGGCACGAAACGTTCATGTGTGTGAATCATCATCATTCATCATTTTCATAATATATAATAATGAATTTAATAAATTAGCCTTTCATTAAAATATATCAAATATTTTATTTAGTTAATATAATATTATTCCAACATATGTATATACAAAGTATTCTTCTTCTTTTAATATAATCAAGCAATTAAAATATAAATAACAAATCTGTCAATCATGATTTATTATTATATAATTTTTATGTTCAAAATATTTATGAGTTTTTTTTAATATATTTTAATTTATACATTGGGTAATTTAATATGGTGACAAATCAAATTGCAAGAAAGTTTTTATTTTGACTCTTTTAAATTAAGCATTTTAGACACCACCTTTCCCCCATAAAGCTGCCAATATATATTTTCTTTAGGAGTAAATGAGCTGGTTTGGAAATCTGGTTAAGAAGTGCCAATAAATTAGTAACACGCTCACAACAATGACCCGCCCCACCAGCTCTCCCTCTTTAAATTGCAAATGAATATCCTCTCAATTTTTTTTTATTTTTTATGATACACATGATTAAAAAAAAAATGTTGATGTTCTCGCCTTCTCAGCCTATAATTTGTGTTGTAAGGATTGTTGATGATTGGTGGCACGGCCGGTGTGCAGACCAATGGGGTACCTCGTTAAATGTGACCTTGCTGGCTAGCGTGTTAGAAGATGAGGGAGCCTGCTGCTGCTACTGCCCCCTTAGGGGATTGTTAAAGACGCGTCAAAGGCTACAAGAAGCATGCCGCCTGCTGCAGTTTTATAATATATACACTGTCCAATAAATTATAAAAATATTTAAAATTAACCTATTGTCAGTGATCAATCATAAATCGTTGTCTTAGAATGGAAGATAGAGGACTAATATAACATAAACAAAAAATGTTTTATATGAAATGAGATAAGAATGTTATTTGAAGAATCAAATTCTAATCGAATTTCTTCCATCTGACACACAGCTGTCACTTTAAAATGCAGCTTATTGACGAGAAGAGCATTATTTCTCATCACAACCATTATTAATAATTTCGTATAGATCAGTCTCCTTTAAAATTACTGTCTCATTTGGGTTTTAGTTTATCATTTGTGGTGCATATAATATAGGTAGGTTCGGGGGCATACATGACCAAAATGTGTCAATTGCCCCAAAATACCAACCATGACCAATTATAGGTATTATAGGTGCAGGATCGGGTCAAAGAGAGAATATTTCCAAGCATTTCCTCCCCCTTTAAATCCGTGCTAGTCACTAACACCTAAAGTCAATGTGATAACTTGTAAGTCTTGTAACTATTGTCAAGTTATTATACTGCTGTTAAATTAAATTCATCCCATCACCCTTTTCCTGTGAACCGTGATTCAACTAAACCCTCACTCTTATCATTTCAATCAAGATATATACAGAATATTTTTGACGGTGTAGGCTGACTTGGTAACACCGTGACACAGTCCAGTAAAAAACATCTAACGCACTCCACAAAAACTACCAAACTCAGAACTCATCCGCTTGACGCTTCTTATTTAACGAATCACGAAGTAAATTTGAAAAGATTTTTTTTATAATATTTTTTTTTTCTCTCTTCTTATGATACCCGGCATTCTTGTGGCAATTGATTTTTTTTGTATATATAAATATAAACCCTGCATCTTCTAAGGCTTGTTTATCGGTGTAATGTTGTGACCAGCATAATACTTTAAAAAATTGAAGTGAGATGAACATTTCTTAAAGTCTCGTTATATAGACATTTAAATAAGTTAATTAATTAGAGTGTTTTCTTATTGATTGTGACAAAAGATAGCCTTGCTGAGAGATACTTCCATTCAATTTATATAAAGTTGGAGTTTTTAATGATTTCCTTGGAACCTCTTATAATTAGTTCTATTATTCTTTGATGTCGTTTCTTCTTTTTTTTATGCTCGTCTCTTTCCAAGTATACAAACATTTTTTTTTAATTATTTGTATTTTATTTGTGTTGTAATTCTATATAACCACAATTGGATATAATTTTTTTTTCTCAAACATTAGAAAAAAAAAATAATCAAAAAATATATAAAATAAAAATACTAAGTTGTAAAAATGCTTAACAAAAGTTGAAGTATCATGTATATATAAAATATATATTTTTTTACGATCTGGTTAACATAAATTTTTATTTATCCTTTGTGTTTACCCAAGTGTCGTGGCATAGCGTGTAATTATTCACGAGGATAGAGTGGAGAGTGTAGCAAGCAGCAGCAGTACAAGCGAAGAGCAAGGCGGACAGACGGACACCAGTCACTCTCTCGTATTAGGAAGCAGCCCGCGGTCATTATATGAAGCCGAACACCGCGGTGAACACCGAACACAAAAAACAACTACTAGTAATGCTTGCCTTGGCTGTTGAGATTGGGGAGGAGGAGGGGGCGTCGTGTTTCACGGGCTACGTGTTTTATGGCTGCTGTTCTCCTCTCTCTCTCTCTCTCTCTCTCTCTCTCTCTCTCTCTCTCTCTCTCTCTCTCTCTCTCTCTCTCTCTCTCTCTCTCATCTCTCTCTCTCTCTCTCTCTCTCTCCTCCCCCTCCTCCTCGCGAGAGATGCTGGCCGCAGATTATACCGCGAGCTCATGCACGATTATGGTCCAGCCAACACTTGTTCTTCAAAATTATAATCCCAACAAGCAAAATGATAATAACATTGGCGTTGTCCGATGATTTAACAGGGTGCTCTTTCTCTCACGTCAAACAACAACAAAAAACATTCTCAAAACGGTTCAAAACATTATATTATAGTAATTACTCTTCATGCATGTGAAGACTATTATATATATTTTTTTTCTAATTTTGATCTATACTCGCACGTTATTTATTTTTTTAAAGGTGAAAATTGCTAATTTTTTTTTTTTTTTTTTTTTTTGCTCTCCACTTTATAGTTTTGTATATTATACCCTTAGGTATTATTTATATTTTTTGAACGTTATATAAGATTCTTGCATGATTATATAGATCAAGTAACACCTTGAAGTCATGTGCAAAAATATGTATAGAAATTATACTCCCACCTGTATCAAATAATGATGTTCCTACTCTTCTTACTTTATTATTTGATAGTTTTAGTTAGATTGGCGATTGAATTAAGATGGGAAAATAATGAAGTTGTAAAAGTCTTTCGTATGGAATACGATAGCGATCACAGGGATCGTTAAACTTGCTCTGCAGCAACCTTGTTGTTTCTATGTGCGATATTTCAAGCAGGTTCTTGGGTCACGTGATCTTGTATACGCCCTCGCATAAAGTACACTCGTAGACAATAGAATTGAAAACACTCTCTTCTAATTTACATTATGTCTAGATAGTTCCTTGAAAACAAAATATTGTATAGACCGATAGTACTTATTTCTTTCGTTGATAATGCAAGCACTCTGCTCATATATTTAATTAACAGAGCTTGCGGAGTATACAAACGTTCTTTATGATTTGAGGGGTAACAGGTGACTTTTAAGTTTCAAAGCAATGTAAATAAAATATGGAACTAGTATAATTAAGACACTTCAGACACCTGAATCATGTCAAGAACTATAGTATATAGTCGTTGGAATCATATTGCAGTCATATTAATTGTATATGCCATGTGTGTATTGAGATCATGACTCTTTGCATACAGAATGGTTAAAGAATATTAATTTAGCATAAAATTGCTAACAACCTGAATAATTCTATTAAAGGTATTTTCACGATAAGTAATGCTTAATATTATATTATTATAAACACTTGCTCTGATAAATAAAAAAAATAATGATCCCTGAAATCAATGATCTTGATATTAAAAAATAATAGAGAGATCGTCATGCCCGTGGGTGTACTTGTAATTTCAGTTTTCGTATCAGATTGAAGGTATGTACTGTCAGGTGCTTGTTACGTCAGGTATTTACACCAGGTTGTCTTTGCCGCGTGGTATGAGTGCAATGCAGACAGCTGCAGTGACATTCGAGCGATCATATAGGGGTGAATTCATCTCGAGTATCCCCCATACATGTGAGGCTTCTTCTTCCATTGCATTCAATACGATGTATAATGCAGGGGGAGGAGAGATGTAATCGTATAGAACAGGAGGGTATTGTGAGGAGCTCAGATATCAACACCGCCTGAACTTTACAAGCTGCACTTGTACACTACACAAAAAGACTTATTGTATTTTGTAGATTTTTTAATGAAGGTGAAAACCTTTCGTATTCAACTCTGAATTACTGACGTACGATTATATAATAGAAGATTATTAAATACAACTGTCATTACGCCCGCATTTTTAATACCTTCTTGAATATTATAATTATAATATTTATGTCGATGGTGATTTCGACGCGCGTGTGGCACAGAACGGAAGTGATTGAAATCAGAACCTGCTGGCTCTACTTGTTGTGGGCGTGTCCGGGTGGTCCCTCTTCCTCCTTGAATGCTCTCGTGACGCGTGCCGTTACCATGAATTTCTCCCTCAGGTGCACCTTCGCGAAGTAAGGGTGGTCCTCACTTAGCGAGTCTTCAATGGTCCTCGTCAATACTTCTTCCTTACTGTAGGGGTGGTCTTCTCCCTTCATCATATGTGACACGTGATATAACTTGCAGTTGCAGCGCTGCATCGAGTACTCTCGAATCTGTATATATAGTGCTGGTTTCATCTCCCTCTTCCATGGGTGCCCCTGACTATCACGGTAGGGGTAATCTTCCCCCTTAAGCTGGGGTGGTTTTCCCCCTTTGCACGAGTCCCTGCAGTCACAGTTGCAGCGCTGCATCGAGAGCACGCAAAAATATATCGTGTTCAAAGTTTGTGTTGTCTATATAACCCCCGGGCATTTTACACGTAAGACAAAACTAAGTCATTTAATTTTATTATACTACCTCATAATTTAACTTACCAAATATAGAAAGATGGTAATAAATGAGGAATTTCTTTTTTTAAATTTTCTTACTATATAACGTTATTTATTGTAAGCTGTCAGTATTATATAGTAAGTAATTTCATGTCAACCTTCATAAAAAAATAATAGTAAAAAAAATTCGCGCTTGTTCTAAGTTTGCCGGCTGATGCTCATTTTCTTTTTTTATTTTATTATTCAAGTAAAGAATTTTAACTTTGTACTGGCGATATTACTTTCTTATACCTGTGCATACCTTCATGTCATGATAATTATAAAATACATGCAGGTATTTTACAATACAGCAAATTAAGTATTTTCTATGTATGTAATATGTAGGCGTATATCAGATAATACCATATGGTAGATGGTAGTTTATATTTTATTATTTTGGTAGCCGCGCGGTTGTTTTTTCAGATTTGATAAATGATCGAAGCTGAAGTGTTGGACGGAATGAAATATGTTTTGGGAATGTAAATTTTACTCTCAAATGTAGTTAACAAATGTTACTAAATAACACGCCTTGATTTTTGTCTGAAAGTTTTGCCGATGTTATATATATAAAGTGATGATGGATGCATGCGAATGATATAATATTAGAATATTACTATCACTTACATTGATCAAGTACAGTACTCTCCACGAATATCAGACCTATATAGAGTAATAATTGATGGAACATCTGTAAGTTCTTCTCAATAACTGTATACTGATCAGGGTTCGGTTCTATTATTTATTTATTTCCTTTTAGATTTTTTTTTTTTACATTTATTGGAGGTAATTGTTGTATATATATTTAATGTGTAATTATATTTTTTTTATCAATTTCACTTCGTTCATAAACATTTATGTATATTATTTAATGCAATACATATATTAATAGTTATCCATATATTATAATGGTACTGAGAGAATGTAGTTTGTTATATTACCATGCTGCACCAAGTAAATGTAGTTATCTACATACTCGATGCTGTTGGCCTTTACATTAAGTCGTATTAACCTCACTTTGTGTCCGACTGCAAGTGCATCTTGAATGCATGCAGGAATGCCCGCGGTGATGTTGATCGATGATAATAACTATCTGTATGGGAGCTTCGCAATACGGTGCTACGGTCGCATTCAAACTCTCAGCTTAAATGCTTCATTAAGTTATTTGGTCTCTCCTAAATTATACTATCAGCTCAAGGTCTACTCTGTTGAAGAGAATTGAATGGAAATGCATGTTATAGTTTTTTTTTGTTTTTTTTTAATGGGTGTATTTTCTTTTTCATGCAGTAACTTTAGGTCTTTAGCTATAATGCATGATATTGCTGCGGAGAACAGGCGTATTCAGTGAGACTACAGTCTCACTTCGTTTACATGACGATGTTTAATGCGTATTCGTTGACGACACCTCATATATAAGAATAACATTATCCGTCGTCAACGAATACGCATTAATTAAACACCGTCATGTAAACGTAGTGAGTGTACACCTCGGAACATCATGTTTGTGAGGGTTATCAGTATTATAGAAGATGTGATGACATGTGATGACTATACTATAATCTATATTATAGTATATAGGCTGGGCGCTCTCATCTCTCAAATTGCAAATCTGCATCTCCTTTTCTATATTGAAACTGTAGCCTGTCCCAAGGTATACAGAATATAATAGACTGCGTACACGAACTTTTTTAACAATCGATTTTGTATACTCCTTCAGTGGCTGCGTGAAAGCTTTCCTAAAGGCAAATCGTTTGACTAATTGAAAGTCCATACCTAATCTGGCGACCCTTTAATTTGACAAACCAGTGACCTTTATCCTTGCTTGACCATGTTATGTTTGTTTCAGGAGAGCGGCTGCGATGCCGACCCCCGCGATGTCCCTCGTCCTCGCCTCCTGGCTGCTCGTACTGCTCACCGCCGCCTCCCTGATACTCGCAGGTGAGTCCTCGCACCTGTAGCAGCATCTGCCCCGGGCCATTGTCTGTGCGGCGTGTTGTCGCGTGCAAACTCCGAGGGGAAATGATTTTGAACTTTTCAAGCTGCAAGGCTTTTCATGGATTTATTATTTTCTCTCCCTACTACAGCGAAGAGAAATGTTGTTGTCATGATATTTGTAACGTGAGAATTTATTTTATAATTATTTGGATATTATTTAATTAATGTACTTAATTGACTTGATATTTAATTATCATTAAAGTTGATATCCTATATTGCAATCTGATTATTTTTCTGTAATTTTCAAATTATTCAAGTTGCATGATATTTTATTAAAAAGGTTGTCGTAATTTTAAGCTTTAACTTTGTAATTTCAACATGCCATTACGTTCCTGCACTCATCATATAGCATTGTTCATTACATTTCCCCCCCCCCTCTTTAATATAAGGATATTTTAATATAAGTATATATTTATTTTTTTAAACCAAATTTAATAATCATTTCACCTCTGTCGTGCAAAAAGTTCATGAATAAAAACGCATATATTCTTGCGTTATGTTTTTTACTCACACTCCTTTTTTTTCTTGCATGAGAGTATATTTAGCTTTTAATTAATATGATCTTGAACGTGACTTGCGGTTTGATTCGCATTCATCTCACAAGTCAGTGACCAATTTTTTTTTTTCATCTCGACTCATTTTTAAGGTAGTAATTTGTTTTATTATTTTGTACACAATACGTTCAATCAACATTGTATGTTCGAGGAGCGTGCATGGTTCACTGAGATTGTATAAAATTATTTATCATGTCAAGAAACATATATATTATATATATAATTTTTTTTAAATAAACAGCGTCACACTCGGATTCGCTCGGATTTAAGTCAAACTACCGCTTGTTTCAAATGTAACTTACGTAGTTAAGGCAAGGATTGTGTATATGAAGATATACAAAATCCTTAAGTTAGCCACAATAAAAGCAAATCGTGCCAAGTATTGAATGAGACAATTCTTATAAAAAAAAAAGTCACTTTAATTGTTTTTGACCCGCCCTTACATGACTAAAATGCTGCAAAATCAGCAAAATGCATAACCATACGACCTTCCCAGATCTCCTGCATCAAATTATTATTGAACGTGTGAGACATAATCATAAAAAAGAACTTGAATGATTTTTTTTTATACATCAGCACCTAGAATTATAATATTATTTTGTTAAATATTTGCATTAATCCGACTACATATATTTATTATGAGGTCACATGCAGACTTTTGCACAATTTTTAGAGTGTTAAAGTGTGTAATAAAAAAAAATACAATGAACAAAAATCATGCTTTTTGTCCATTAGTGTTTCATTTTAGTTAACGTCAATTATAGATGGCAATTAAAATCTTACCCCTCATTGTCCCACAGATGTGCCAGGCCTGAGGTTTGTGCGGCACCCCGAGAGCACGGTGGCACTTCCCGGTACTGAGGTGACGCTTGAGTGTGCGCTCAACGTGTCTGCGGACCGCGTGGAGTGGCGACACCGTGGAGAACCACTGCCACCGTCTGCTAACCGATCTAGTGGCCGCCTCGTCGTGCGTCTGGGCCTGCAGCCTGCCGACTATGGTGCCCAGACAGGCACCTACCAGGTGGGTTCCTGAGAAATTACGTCAATCAGTTAGAGGTTGAATATAAAAAATTGACCAACTTTAATACACATAGATGACCATCAACATTAACTTTTATCTCTAAGCGTTAAAGTTAAAGTCACTACATCATTTCTTCCTAGGCTCATTTACTTTCATTATTTTTGTGGTCATGGTGTACAAGTATTGTGATTTGATATCAACTTTATCATGAGTACATAACTACATATTTTCCTCCTGCATGCAAACTTAATCTTAGATCAAAGTTTGAAATTGCAACATTCAAGGATTCAAGTTCTTTTCAGGCTACAATGTTTTTGTTGTTTTCAGTGTGTGGCATGGTTTGGTGCCTCTGCAATGGCCTCCCTACCTGCTGAACTACAGGTGGCCTCCTTAGGCACTGCGAGGCCATCATCACAGCAACCCGTGGTGTACCAAGTGTCACCGGGTAATGTTGTTGCACTGTCGTGCCCTCCGCCTCCCAGCAGTCCACCAGCACAACTACACTTCTTCCGCGATGATCATCCGCTCTCAGGTATTTAAAGTTAATTTCTGTTCATATCGATGACTATTTTGTGGGTAGGGAATCCGTTGAGAATAAAAAAAAAATAACCATATGTCTTCTTTCAGCTCGGGTGTCCTCGACGGGCAGCTTGTTGCTGGCCAACGTGACTGTGGCCGACACTGGCCGCTACTCCTGCTCGGCCAGCAACCCTCTGACGGGCCAGAGCCTCACCCTGCCCTACATTGTGCAACTGAGGGTGGAGTTGCCTTCACCCGGCAGTGCACCTCGACCCCCACACTTCCTGGCACCCAGGACAAGCAACTACACCATCCTAGCAGGTGGGTACCTTCTTCAACTTTGGCTTTAAAAACCTCTTGCTTTCAATAAATGCAAAGGTGACCATAGCTTGTTTTCAATATGAGGAACTCTGCTAAACTTTTCCGTCTATAATTGTTGAATTGCTTATCAGGCAATGACAAGCTAACTAACTTCACTGCATCGTTTTCTATTAAAGTGATACCATAAAATATTCTTATTCTTTACTTCCGAATAGCATAATGTATTTGAAACACCACTTCTGTTGTAATGAAAACATAGAGCTATATTAAGAACATATATTATAATACTAAATTATTTACTAAATATAAAGGGTACTAACGTTGTCTCATCTTACAGGGAAGGACGCTATGCTGGAGTGCCCTGCGGTTGGCTGGCCTGCCCCCACCATGACGTGGACCAAGTACGGGGGTACTCTGCCAAGGGAGCGCACCGCCATGTTACCTGGGGCCCTGCTGCTGTCGTCAGTAACTCGGGCAGATGAGGGCACTTACGTGTGCAATGCAAACAACGGAGCAGGCTCACCGGCCAGCTGCGTGCTCATGCTGCAAGTTCAAGGTGAGAAACTCTTGAGAAAGATTCACTTGCGGTCTTAAAATAAAAAATTAAAACAATGATACATAAAGGAAAATAAAATGAATAGTGAAAAATAATTCTTTGCATTCAAAAGATTTTCTTACTGACTATGCTCCTGTTATGTTCCCATATTTTTTTTTTTTTTTTTTTTAATATATTACTAATTTAAAATATTTGCATCGTTTTACTCAGTCTGTATTAACAGGAGGAAGTGAGAGAGTCATAAACACTAGAAACTTCTTAGTCCATGATTTTCATTTAATTAATAACATAGTATGTTTGATGACAATATTAAATGTATGAAAATATTATTTGAAATGTTTTATTTGATGGTTCACTGACATAATACTTGCTTCCAGAGCCCCCGACCATTTTGAAGGAACCCGCCAGCATTACCGTGGAGGAGGGTGGGGAGGTACGTCTCGAGTGTGCTGCCAAGGGCCACCCCCAGCCCACCATCAGCTGGCTGCAGAACGGGGAGCTGGTCGACAAGGACCCTCACATCACTGCGACAGGTAAAAACTCTTTGAAGTCTACCTAGCTTCATCATATGTTGAAAGTCATGTTCCTCAAAACATTAAAACAAGAAGTCATTTTTCAACTAAAGCCAGCAGTGCAGGTGTAGAGATTCTCTATTTTTTTTTTAAACATTGCAGAATGGTTCACTTGTGAAATAGCCTCAGAGCCTAATTACAGTCTTAAGAAAAAGCTACCAGTAATATAACATTGATGCTAATGTTGTACTGTAGTAATTGTTTCAAACTAGCAGGGTACATTTTTAGCCATGTTTGATAACATTGTTATGATGGGTGTAGTGTGTGTGTATACATTGTTCCCTATATTTTGATAACATTATTCTTAAATTTCCTATAATTTTGTAATTATCTGACCAACCTTTGTTGCGTTGTTTGCAGGCCCCAAGCTGCTCATCAGACAGGTGGAGAAGCGACATGCGGGAATCTTCCAGTGCTTCGCATCGAGCGAGCTGGGCAGTGCATTCGGCCTGGCCATGTTGCAAGTGCAGCCTCGACCAATCACATCACGACCTCTCTATGACTCCCAGGACAGACATGGTAGGCACCGATGGGATATATATATGTTAATGTTGTTGATGATGAGATATAGTAATATAATTAGTTAAATAATGATGATTGATTATTTTAGAGGAAGATAGTGAAATGAGATGTCATAAACAACATCAGCTGACTGTTGTATTTGTCGACAGGTGATGGTGACGATGAAGACTCTGACACTCACTTCCACGGTCGTGGACACAAATCGGAGCGTCGTAACAAGGGCAAGAGAAAAGACCGCAAGCACAAGGGACATGGTGAGTGATACTGCCGCACGAGTACTTCATGGGACTGCTGTCACTGATATCAATGTTTTTACTTCCTTGCAACATGTACCTCTGAAAAGTATGCTAGCTTTTTGTGGTGGGAATCTTTAATAGAGAGGTAACATTACTGCCAAAAAACACTTTCCGTAACTTCTGCATCAACTGAAAATTATCATAAGATGTTCATAATACTACCGTATTAACACTCAAACTGTACATTCATGCCTGTGTGTTGACACCACAAGTACTGACTGCTTCCTCTGTCTCACAGCCGTCTTGATACCGCCGTCTCGTCCCAACATCACTCGCCTCACTGACGAATCTGTGATGGTGAGGTGGTCAGTGCCAATGGATGAAGAGGGTCTGTCCATCCAGTTCTTCAAGGTGCAGTACCGCGATCAGGCTCGCCGCAACTCCCAGTGGAGCACCATTGACGACGACATCCCGCCCCACATCCGCAGCTACGAGGTGGATGGTCTTAAGACGGACCACGCTTACAGGTGGGTGAATCACAGGGAGTGTGCAGGTAGAAGGGTTTTCTGCTAGGTGACTGGCAAAGAAGTTTTGCTGAGCTGAAAATTGGCATTATACTTTGTATTATGAATTTAATGCATGCTCTGCAAACTATAAATTTGATAAACCATAGCAGTTTGCAAGGTTTTTCATTTTTTCATGAATTTATCATTTTAAGCAAGTTTAAATATGAAAAAATATATTTTGATTTTATTTATCTATATTCATTTTGTTGTAAATATTGAACTGTAGCTAGAATGTTTACAATGTGTCTAATTTTCAAATAAATATTACTTCTTAGCTATAATGAGGTCCTGACTAGTTTAAAAGTGTACTGTATTCACTACAGGTTGTTGTCAGTGAAATTATATCAGATTGTTAATTTACCTGGAGTGGTTTATAAACCCGTTTGAATGTCAGCCTCTCATGTGCTTTTCTGAATTAAATGCATAAGAATTCAAATTTAAAACAAAAATACAACTAGAAGGAATTGGCCATCCCTTTATCCAGATTTGTTTTGAGACACTAATAATATTCCTCGACAGGTTCCGTATTGCCGCGGTTTACTCAAACAATGACAACAAGCTGGGGGCAAACTCCGCTCGCTTCCTACTGCAGAAAGAGGCGGCCACCAAGAAGCCGCTCTTCCCCCCGACCTTGTCACACGCCGAGGCAGTCAGTCCCTCGGCCATCGAGATTGAGTGGCAGGTGGGTGGCAAAGTTTAAAAAGTTTATGAGGGTGTCACAAGTGGACTATTTATTGTCCTTTGACGTGCTCAGAGTGACACAAAATGCTGTAAATTTATGAAGCTAAAGATGGTGACATAATATTCTGTACAAATTTTTGACAAACGAATTGAGATTTTGTATCCTTGTTTGCAGCACATAACAATAAAATCTGCTAAAACTTGGGATACCTTCTTAGATCATTTGAAAGG
The DNA here is from genome assembly GCA_949825025.1 of Siphlonurus alternatus. Lineage (NCBI taxonomy): Eukaryota > Metazoa > Arthropoda > Insecta > Ephemeroptera > Siphlonuridae > Siphlonurus > Siphlonurus alternatus. Next base: position 18,998,624 of record OX463779.1, on the reverse strand, counting down.
GGAAATACCGCCCCCCCCCCCCTCCCCTGCTCTGGATATTATTGTTAGATCATTCACATTATTGTAACCCTTCCCTCTAATGATGCAATGTGCTTTCAATTTGCCCTATATTTAATTACTGTTTTGTACAGTGAAATGTCTCTTTAAATAAATATATCCCTGCCATCCCCCACTCCGCTTGTTTTTAAGTACTTCCCAACCACAGGGTAGACCAACTAAAGTTAAACTCTGTACTGCAGTATACGGAGGTTGCCTCTACTCCCATCGAGGGCTTCTTCATCTACTACCGCCCCACCACGATGGCTGGAGAGTACAGCAAGGCCACCGTTCTGGGTGAGAATACTCGCTCCCACCTCATCACTCACCTTCTTCCGGACAACTCGTACGACATTAAGATGCAGAGCTTCAACATGGCGGGGACTTCCGACTTCAGTGCCATCAGGTCGCACCGCACGCAATGTGAGTAACTCTCGAGACACTTTGACAACAAGCAATTTCTGTTTCATTCATTTGAACAGTAAATGAATTATCATACCCCCGTAATGAATTCTAGATATACCCGAACCTCATTCCTACAGCTTTATTCATTTAAGAATACAGAACATCAATAAGGCTAGGAAACAATGTAGTTGCTTTTAAATGTGGTTTCCCAATAAAGATTTATTTTCTTTTCGTTTAATTTACTCACTACAAATTCACCAATAATCTCATTTTAAAACATTGAAAAATTACTAATCTTATCAGGAACATACAAAAATAATAAATAAGGCATTTAAATTTTTTTGCCATATGTGTTTTGTAATCATCCATCTTCATTTATTATGCATTAGTAATACATTTGGTCAGCTTCACTTGCTCCTCCTCCACCCTGATATCTTTGAACCTTGGTATTTTTTCTGACTGAGCTGTACATTTGCAGACGTGGCCACCACTGCAGAGCCTGGTGGGGGCCAGGGTCGGGCCCCCTCTCTGACTGACATGATGGGCCCGGACGGGCAGGGAGGAGAGGGAGGCGGACAGCAGCTGTGGATGGTGCTGGGCATCGTCCTGGGAGGGCTGCTGCTGCTCCTGCTGCTCCTCTCTCTCGGAGTCTACTTGTGTAAACACACGGGCTCTCGCACGGCAGCCGCAGATCATGGTAAGAGAATGTCCAGTCTCCCTTCCATGTTCGCCCAGTGGTTGTGTTATTCTAGTAGGGCTTCCTTCTTTATTGCCACCTAAAAGAGTCCCTTCCTTCTATTTGATAGTCAAATCAAAATCGTATGATACATGACTGTACGACAAAACTAAAGTACTTTGTACAAGGAGAGGCCAAATTATGCAAAATTTTATAAACCTTTAAATACTGTTTCCATTATAATTGTAAACTACACCTACTTCCGTGTTTCTTATAAACTATTTATTTCTTATCAATTTTACATTTCTGTATCAATAATATCCCCTCTAACAAGTTTCTGCCTAGTTCAGATTGATCTGTAACTGAAGGAAATCCTTAACTTGTCCCCTGCAGTCCACTTGCTCTAATTTGTTACTGACTACCTGCTTGTCTTGCAGATCCTGCCAAGGAGGTACAGGCCTACGGTCTGGCCCCGGTGGGCAAGCCGCTCTCCAATGGTTCTGGGCACCACATGCACCAGCTGCACCATCGACACTTGGCCACCCCGCGAGTGCACATCACCGCGAATCCTTTAGCAGCGGCAGCAGACCGTTACAAGGTGAGTGAAACATGGAGTTAATTTTTCTGTAGTGGCGGGTGACTCGTGAAAGGTGTCTGCTGGTTATAACCCAAGAGCTTCATTAATTAAAAATACAAAATATAAAAATTGTTTGAACAATTTCCAATAATTTGCCATTACAACTTCCTTCACAAACCACTACTAGTCTGACGTAACTGTTCCAGGATTTTGCATCTAACCTGGCCACCATCAGTGATATAATGCTTTAGTAAAAAATATATATATATATATATATATATATATATATATATATATATATATATATATATATATATATATATATATATTTGTAAGTCTGGGCAATGTGTAGCTGCTTGTTTATTAAACCTATAAGTATGTCCCCAGATTTATAACAATACTGTCCATAACTCGATACAGTACCTCAATTTGTATTCTACCTAAAAGGTAAGAACAATCAGTTTATGGTTAACAGGTTAAATATACGTAGCTTATACAGTGTACACTGTAATTATAATGTTACCGGTAATTTTATTGCTAAGCTCTTTGTGAACTTAACATACAGCACTGTTTAAAAAAACTTGGTTCTATTCCGCCCTTTATTTTAGAACAATTTAGGCACTTATTTCAGGATGAATGCAAATATATTACTGAAAAATAAAACGTTACTCAAATGTAAATCACCTTGCATATCGTTGTGACTCGACTTGTTGGTTACAGAGTGATGGAGAGCTGGAGGTGTCTGGACAGAACAACAACTGTGCGGCACTACTTGAGTCTTCGCGGAGAGGCCGCGCTAGTGAAGACAGTGGGGACGAGGGGGAGGTGAGTGGAGGGGAAGGCGAAACACGCCCCCACCTCGAGAACTTTGTGTGAGCCGCCAGCCAGTATTAACGCCACGTGATATAACCCTGTGACTGTAAGCAGCAATTTGTGATCTTTGAGATGATCTTCATCCATAAGTTATGTGTGAGTGAATTACACAACGAAACAACAGACTCGTTAATATGTGTCGTGTGAATGTGCCATGATGATTCTGTGCAATGGAAGTTTTTATACATATTTTAGTGACAGATACTTAGAATAGCATTATAAATGTAAAATCATTAGTTTCAGACCAGGTGCTGTTTAATTGAATAACGGCAAAATTAATATTTTCAACAATATTGACCAATATATTTTGTTTTGTTTTTTTAAACCGTACAAATCTCATTGATTTTGTAGTAATTTTTACACTTTTAGGATTGAAAAGTTTATATGAATCTCTTATTTTCATTTTGTGGAAATCATGTGTCAAGACTGCTTTTATAAAAGTATTTATTGTTGTCGTAAAACAAAACTTGTTAATTTATTTTCTTTAAAAAACAAACATGGTATCAGACTACGAAATGATAGTTCAGCCTCTCTTTAAGCCTTCTTCTGTGCAGCTAATATTTTTAATTGAGTTCTTATTTTGTATTGTTTTAGTACCAGTAAAATGTGAACTACTTTTCACTGATTTCTCTTTTGGAATAAAAATCTCAAATTCCAGCTTTTTTTTACACAAATTTAATTTTAAATGGAAATATTTCTTTCTTATTTATTTCCTTTTTGCTCACCGTTTAAATGTGAAATGTCGCTCCCATTTTGCTGGTCATTAGTGTTAGGTAAGCCCTGCCTCTGTCTTGCCCTGACCAATGTCAAGCCGTCCAAGAAGTGCTCAACTTCTGCCACAAGCCAAGCACTTTCAATTGTAATCATGCATTTATTGCTACTTTTATGTGCTAAACAAAGATAGTATGTAACTGAAAATCATCAAAGTTGTAACTTGTTTTGAAAGTTCATGTTAATATTTAATGTTCCAAGTCAAGTTGGTTTGAGCCACAGGAGATTTTGACCTAAAATGTTGATCTGATTTATGCTTTTGTAGTACTAGTTAATCATCTCCTGTAGCTTGAACGAAATTTATTTACATGATGATTGCAAGAAGCAACAATTTCAGTATGTAATTGTTCTGACAAATGTATTGTGCCATGTGTCAATCGTATGTACATTTAATTCACTAATTGCTACTGGTGCAAGGCAGTACAACCTTGATGAAGAAGTTAGCTCTTTGCTCATGAAATAAACCCACGGCAACTTTTTTACTCCTGGTATGTTATTTTCTGAACCCAAGAGAATAAATACTATTTTGTGATTTACTTTAACTAACAATTAATATTAACTTATTAATCCCATGACATAATTTCATAATTAGGACCCCATTTTTTTTTTTATTTTTTACAATGTTTTATTATTAGTGTGAAAATCCTGACTTTTTTTGTAATAGTGATTTGTGCCTTGGAAGTGTTTTTGTATTAATAAAAACTAAGTAAATATTTTCTTACAACTTTTTTGTTTTATTTAAATATTTATTTACATTCAATATATTATGTACAAAAATGAACACTCGTGTTATAAAAAATGTAGGAATGCATATATATATAAATACAGTATACCCATTGAAATTAAATTTGTAAAGGTAATTGCATGTAAATTATTAGCTGGGTAGTATTATTAGTCATAGAGTGGAACAGAGTGTACAGTAAAACGCACATGCTGTCCCACAATTTGACTGCAACTACATCAAATATCTTTACAGTTTGGTAGGACAGTATCCAAGTTGTCTCATTACATAGCAAATAATGTCAAGTCGGCATATAATTTTTTTTTTTTTTTTTTTTTTTTTTGCAGATAGTGTTGAACCAACAAATCTAGAACTAGAGACAAAATAGAAATGGATTTGCTGAAATAACATACAAAATTCAGTCTAGGCAATTAAATATTTAGCAAGCAAAATATGATAATTTGGCCCCCACAGTTTCATTTAATTTTATACTAAATAGAGTAAAATTAGTATACATTTTTGTTCAGTCAATTTTAAAAATGTGTTATTATTATTTTTAGCACCATTATTTTGTTTCTGTGAGCTGCCATGTACAAAATTAATTCATATAATCCGAGATTTTTTAGTGCAAGTATTGTATTTAACAAATACAATAATGTACAATACAATACTATCAATATTTTTTAAAAAAGAACACATATTACAAAAAAAAAGTAGGAACCTTCAAGTAGGAAAGTTCAAGTTTTCAGTATAGGAACAGCTTGAACTATTAAACAATTGATGTGGAACAGGATTGTGTATGAGCTAGTTTACTTAGGAAAAAATTGTCACATTGTCTCATTTACATAATATCACAAATTTTACAACCCTGTAAAAACTTTTCTTCATAAACTTGTTGAGCACAGGAGCGTATAAGCAAAAGGAGAAGTGATTGAATTGCATGCAATTGATACATCGTTTATATACATGTTTTAAATAGTAGAGATTGGGGGGGGGGGGGAGGGTAAACTTTCTAACTAAAACTGATCGCGACTGGTGATTGAGCATTTTATTACAGTATATATAATAATATAGTAAATATAGTGTAAATTAAATACTGTATGTTTTTTATAGAACGTAATAAATAATTTTTTCAGTTAAAAAAAAATTAATAAATAAATAAGGCTAAAATATGTATCACCTGACTCAAAGGCGTCACTACTCCATTAAGGGTAAGGTAACGCCACCAATGTTAAAAAAAATCCCTCACACAAAAATTCTGAAAAAAATTTAAAATGTTCTCCTCTACACCCCCTATCAGTAGCTAAAATATCAGGTATACAAATTCGATCTAGTTTTTGAGTTCTGAATTTTTAAAGTTGACTAATTTAACATGGGATTTCCATTTCTCCATGTTAAAGTAGTCAACTTTAAAAATTCATAACTCAAAAACTAGATCGAATTTGTATACCTGATATTTTAGCTATATACTGATAGGGGGTGTAGAGGAGAACATTTTAAATTTTTTTCAGAATTTTTGTGTGAGGGATTATTTTTAACATTGGTGGCGTTACCTTACCCTTAATTGGTACCATATAAAATATGTAAGGATGAAAGTTACAACATTAATTACCTCAGATAAATCCAATTGATTTTTTTAACTAATTAAAAAAAACACACATTAAAATGGGAAAAAATTAAAGGACTCGAGTGGAGTTCTACTGCAACGGTTTTTTAGTGACTTTTGAGTTATGCTCAATTTAACTAACAAGCACATGAGAGCTCTACATGCACATTGCTCTATTTACTACACATATTATACAGAAAGTTAATTTCCAGTAGCAGTACTATTAAATTTTTCAATTAGCTCTTTGAAGCTGCTCCCACACGTTATTATCCACATATTATATTAACTCCATAAAAATACATACATGAAGACGCCTGGTAAAATACTATTTTGTTTTACATGATATATCTTAATTGGTAACTGGATATTAAAATACAAAACTTATTTACATATTATTCTAATGATTAAAACTCATCAAATACTTATAAAATTCTTATAAAAACAATTATAATTTAGACACATAATTATATAATTAAGTGAAAAATATTTAATTAAAATTATGACTCACTCGAAATATTGCTGGCATTGCCTAAAAGTACATTGAGCTCTATGTTCAAGTGTATACCTCAATCATTGCAAAATTATTTTAATTTGACATCAAAAGGTGGACCCATATCTATTATAGTTTTTATTAGGCCTGTTCGTAAACCCTGCTCGGTGTACACTTTCTACACCCAATCGACCTTATGTCGCATATACATAAGGTCGATTGGGTGCAGAAAGTGTACACCGAGCAGGGTTTACGAACAGGCCTATTATATTTTTTTTTCATTGCTTACGTTAATATTTACACTGGTAAAATTTTTAAAAACTCATGAATAGTAAAAACAATATAACGCACAAGTTCTGCGTTTGGCAGAAGTCAGGTTTAGACAATATTTTCTGCTATGAAAATAATATTAAAATTAATTTTCATGTTTTCCAATAAATTCTTGCAACACACATTGATATACACTCGTTTTGATTTGGCCCACGATGACCCCTGGGAGTGACCCTAGCTGGGGTTGTTATAGATGAGGCAGCGGAGGCGACCATTCTCGTTCCTGAGGGCCGCCACCTCGTACTTGAGCTTGAGGTTCTCCTGTTCGAGGAAGGTAGCGCGGATCGCGATCTCGTCCTCCTTGGCCCGCCGCGCGTCCCTCGACCGCTTGGCTGCCTCGTTGTTCTTGCGGCGGCGCTCCCAGTAGAACTGGTCCTTACCGCCCACACCGCCGATCACTGCAGGCAACAGGGGACAGGTTATTAGAACTACGAGATAACGGAAATATCGAAGGAAATTAAAAATTATTTATTTTCAAGTTCGTAATTGCAAACTCAACTTATTTTTAAAATAAATGTACATAATAAATGCTCTGCGAATTTATGCAGCACTTTCAATGCTACTCTTTAAAAATTTATTCAAAATTCACTTTTATTTATTTATTTTTATTTTAATTTGGTTGACTCAAATCGATGAGTTATCACTTAGTCATTAATGTTTTTTTGTAACAGGATTTCTTAATATTACAAAAAGTATATTATATAAATTTTAACTATATATATAATATAATTATGTATTATATAATGCAAATTAAACGACGAAAATGATTTTGTTTCTTTTTCTTTGAGATCACGGCCATTCAGGCCAACAAAGCCAAATAGTAAAAAAAAAAAAAAAAAAAATAGTAGTTTAATAGTAGCCTTTGGAGAAGAAATTGCAGATGAAAAGCATCTGAAAAGAAGCAATAAACGGGCTAGCGCGATTGAAAATTGTATGTTCACTTGACATAATTATGTGATTTTATGCGTCATAATAGAACAATAAAACTAAACAAAAAGAACAATTATTTTATTCCCGATTCCCGACACTCTTGTCTTTACGAAGTTGCAGAAGTTGCTGCATAGCTTTTTAAAAATTTATGTTATACAATTTTATTCTGTATTCATATTTATGTTTAGTGTTTATATTATACACGAGACATCAACTCCATGTTGATTATTTTTAACTTCACAGATTAGAACGATCAGAAATTAATAAATGTGCTACTATCAGAGAGCAAAATTTTTCTTATGCTCGATGCGAACAGACTAAAATTTGGTGAGTGAAAGAAAGATCATGCAAGTTTTAATTGCTATATATTATTATTATTATTATATATAGTACACCGCAACAATTTAAATAGATTATAATATTCCAATAGTATAATCTGCATTGCAATGTACAGTATAATTAAAATAATAATAATCGTGACAAACTTCAAACTTATATATGATATAAAACGTACGTCATAACACACGCGATAAAATACCCGATCGCTGCTGTATAACTCACCCGAGGGGTCCGTATTGCTGGACGAGGGGTGCTGAGGGCTGCCCGCCTCCTCAGGTTGGTTCCCTGAGGTCTGCTGCCCCATCATGTGCTGCTCGTGCCCCCTCATGGGAGACGACGATTCAGGCGAGCGCCTCGTCTTTGCCGCCACCACCTGCGCCAACATTTGGCGCCGGAACTCTTCGTAAGCCTCTTTGGACGCTTGGTTGAGCAGTGACTCGGCAGAACCCAGGCCCCCCATCAGACCCATGGGCAGGTTCAGGGGATCTTTGGGATAGGCCTTAAAGGGTCGCGTCATGGAGGGACTCTTCTTGAAGACGAAGGGGAAGGCAGGCGGTATGGGCTCGTGGAGGTACGGCGAGAGCGGCTTGATGTCCGAGGCTACGGAGGAGCACGATGACTCCTCGTTGCCGCTGCGGACGCGCATCGTCAGGTCCACGGCATCCTCGTGCTTCAAGGCAGCAGGCAGGATCGGCTGGGCCGGCTGTGGGGACAACTGCGCCGGCGGGGGAGAGCGTGGCACGGCGACCGAGAAGTCGAGCGGCTGCATACTGTGGTAGTTATTGGGCACCTGGGACACCTGCAGTCGCCCCGTCATCGTGAACCGCGCCGGAGGAACCTGCGGACAATCAGCACCAACCGTTACAAGCGTGCAAGGTGGACTGAGATCGTCTTTAAACCTTATAACGAAGTTTGTCCCATTTCATAGCTCAATTCAATAAGTAAAGAGATATCAAGAAATAAAAAAAATGCATGAAAAATATGTACTGCAGAAATGATCATAGGGTATATATTTTATACCAAATTACTACTCTGATTTTTTTATTTTTTTTTTATATATAAATATATATATAAATTTTTTTTTTTTTTTTTTTTTTTTACTTTCAATAATTATTATTTAAAAATAGTTTTGAGTTTCAACAAAATGTGGAAAAATTCAGAGTAGCATAATTTACTACCCTCTATTCATTTCTGCAATAAACAATTTTCATGCAGGTTGTCCATTATAATTATTTATATATTTTATACATTATTCAGTTGTTAATTAAATAGAAAAGAAAAAGGAATATGCATATAAAGCTATAACTATCAGTGAGAGAGGAACAAATTTAATTTAAATTATTAAAAGAAAATTTGATGAGCATGATCTTTTAATGTTTAAATGTGACTTATTTTGTCTTATCATGGCATCTCTGATAAGGTTGCCCTTCTATAAATTTTTAATTCCAAGCCAATTTTTTTTTACACCCAAATATTATAGCCACATATAGAAAAGAAAAAACTATAAATTTGTTTTGTAACATGATTTCTAAGTTAAATGCATGCCATATAGATTCAATGCAAACTTTAAATAAAGTTAGTATTTGATTGTGTAATATAAAATATAATATCATAACATCGAAATTAATACCCTACATGTTTTTCGAATTTAATTCCGTGTATACTTTAATTAATATTATATAACCATAACAAACAACTTTATATTAAATATTACAAATACACCCATTAATGTATCAAAATAAAATATTTTTATTCACAAAAATCATGAAATAATATTAATTGATTTCTTAACAGTTATTTGTATTATATGTGATCTTTCCATTAAATAAAAGTTAAATTGATAAAATATTAAAATAATAAATTATAATGAAATACGAAATACTTTTAAAAACAAACGTCATATAATCTTTCATCATGCGGTCATTTCTTGGTATTTTCAAGAAGGAATAAACAAGTCTTGTACAATTTTATGTCCAATATTTACATTTTCATATTTAATTATTATTATGTACACACATTTTCAAGTTGGGTAAGTTTAAGGGGACTTTATACCATCAAATTATGCATAGTAACAATCACCAAGTGATCAGCAACATTGTTTTCAAGTAAATATTTTCCACACTTTTGAATTTTGGACTGTACATGACTGCCCGGGGCTGATGAGGCAACAACGACCTGCTGCCTGACAGCACGTGCAGCACTCGGTGACTGAGGCACGGAATGTTCCATTAGCCAACCAACAAAGTGAGCCTGCAGCAAACGAGCATTGTCATTACGTGGAGAAATCATGCGTAAGTCCCAAATTGAAACCAGTAATCACCGGCTATTAGCGGAAAGGGTGCAGGCAGATGAGTGTATGTACTAAAGGTTATAACTTTAGTATATAATGGACACCTTTTAACAATAAAATGACAAAGAAGATTCACACCGGAAGTGGAACGGTTATGACGATTATTATGAATAATAAGAATCATGAATCCATACTTGCAGGTGTAGACACGTTTTCAAGCTCGACAGTCAAAATGTACTTACACCAGAAAAGGCCTTGGCTTATATAATGTATAACTTCAAATACAAAGGGCTTGCAGAAACCCTTGTACCATCTGATTTGAATCGAAATTTCAGAGATCGTCCGAGTCTGGTCTCGAATGGACAAAAATTATGTTCTCGACGATATCAAATGTCCAAAGGCTTTTCGTTACGTTTCAAATCATGGAAAATCGATTTGCATGCATCAACTTACATGAAATTACTTTTAATGTATGTTTAAAGATAGGTACAAATTATGATATTCTAATTTTATTTTTAATAAAATAATATATTTTTATTTCAATGTTACGAATGCTATTGTTGCTGTTGTTTGTGTTTTAACTTTCTATTATTTTTTATATTGACGTAATCCATGTTATACAACACGCAAGTTCGTACTTGTATAACCACAGTGTCGATCACCAGTGATTGAATAAATTTAAGAAATGAATGAAATACTCGAGAGAATGAGGCACCCAATGAAATTAATTATATTCCTCTTCTCACTCCCTCGTAACTTTTTTTTTTAAGTATTGAAAGTTCAACGGTCTCGATCCTCTGTTTAATTGATATCACTTCTTTTTAATTAATAATAAAAATCAATTAAACATCATAAAAAAACAGGGGCGTCAAAAACAGAACCAAATAAAAACATTGCCCGAACTTAATTAAAAAAAAAAAAAAAAAAATACAACTTTATCATTTGTTTGTGTGAAAAAAGTTCATGTGAATGGAGTATCGACCTCAATTTATTTTTTATTGCAGAAATGGATAGAGGATGCAAATTTATGCTACCCTGATTTTTTACAGCCCTGATGGAAGTATTTTTAAAAAACTATTGAAAGAGTCCGCTTTGTGACATCACGCGGCGGCAAGTCCTATCCTTTTCTTAAGAAGTGACGCCTCGTGACGTCACAAAAAGGGATTTCAATATTTTTTTAAAAAAATACTTCCAGGGCTCTAAACAATCTGAAAAAAATCAGGGTAACATTACTTTGCACCCTCTATCCATTTCTGCAATAAAAAAAAAATTAGGTCGATACCCCATTGATATGGTTAAAGGGAATCGCGGAAAAAAAACCCTCGGAAAAAAAACCCTTGTATTAAAAAACCCTTGAAAAAAAACCCTAGGAAAAAAAACCCTCGGGGATAAAAAAACCCACGGAAAAAAAACCCTTCGCTGAAGGAGCAGCCCCAAGGAGCATTCGTGGCGTAGTAGCGCGGTAGCGAGGTTTCACGGTGTGGGGAGCTCATCAAAATGTAGAAGTCTATGCGGCGATGTTGTGGAAGTTAACTATTATCTGTATTGTGTATAGTAATTCCAACTGTGTTTTTTGTTAAAAATTATTTTAAAAACATTTTTTCTAACTTCGAATATTATATATTGGATATAAAATAATTAAAATAAAAAAGTAATAAAACAAAAAAAGTCGTCGTCCTACTCGTATTATTATTATATAACATATTATAGACATAAAATGAACATTTGAAAATTATAATATCTAATAGGTTCAGTGATTCAATAATTATTATTAACATGACTAATGAGACTAATCAGATATATGATATCTTATGTATAATATATATTATTGGAACATATATAGATAATCTGTCAAAATAGGAGAAAAAAAAAATGAAGATTATAGGCAAGCTTTAATTAACTTAAAAATGCCGCAGCGCCGCATTCTGACATCGCTTCGTCCGTAAGGTTTGTTAGGAGAAAAATCTTATTTATTTTTTCATTCAAATTCTATGCTGCACAAAATCTCGAATATTTTTTACTACGCCACGAATGCTGCTTGCAGTAGTCCTTGCAGCGAAGGGTTTTTTTTCCGTGGGTTTTTTTATCCCCGAGGTTTTTTTTTTCCTAGGGTTTTTTTTTCCGAGGGTTTTTTTTCCGCTTACCGGTTAAAGGTCGTAATATTATTATAATATTCCATTCCTCGAATTTGTTCAACCAGTGAATATACAGCACAGATATTCAACTTAACACTTAAATTTGAGTTGTCCAATTATTATCGTATTTCATTTTAAGTTGTTGGATTAATTGTATGAGCGAACTAATTGATGCAAGGAGTAAATTTAATATTACTCAATTTTATATAATATTATACATAACTATTTGTGTTTGTCCATGACTCATGTGATGATTTCTTTATTAATATGTTTGTTTGTTCTATGATTTATTGAAGTACTTTTAGCATGTTTGTGATTATATGATCGTTTGACGTACTTAAGGGCATTGGGTGTAGCACCCGTAGTTAGCAACACTGACGTATCTTCACCATGTTAATTTTTGATCATTGCTCCTCTGAGTAATTTTTATGCTAGAGCTAAGCTGATTGCTGTAGTATCAAGATAATTAGTAGCCCAAGTGCACAATTTGGCTAAATAAAGCCTGATTTAAAGAAAAGTATTTTTTAGTAATTTTTTTAATTTACATGCATTTTTCTAAAATATATAAAAAAAATACTTTTCTTTAAATCAGGCTTTATTTAGCCAAATTGTGCACTTGGGCTACTAATTATCTTGATACTACAGCAATCAGCTTAGCTCTAGCATAAAAATTACTCCGAGGAGCAATGATCAAAAATTAACATGGTGAAGATACGTCAGTGTTGCCAACTACCGGTGCTACACCCAATGCCCTTTGAACAATTGAAAAGCAATAAATGGTTATGAATTATGAATGCCATAATTAACTAAAATCTTTTCAAATGTCAATGTTGAAGGAACTTTAAATAAAAATAAGTAGAGGTCGGAGAAATAAATGTATTTACAGTTGTTACATATTATATAAATACTGGGAATCTTCTCACCCCTTCCCGCCCCCCAGCATAAGCCACACTGAATATTATTATGATGAAATTGCCAGTACCGAAAAGCAAGAAGAAAATTTCTAGATTTCTGGGAGTGTGTTTTTTACAGGTCGATTGGCAATATTTTTCTGATTCTGATGATTGATTGCCTTTCGTGATACCATTGTTTATTATATTTTATGTTACTTATACCAACAAAAATCTGATGAAAATACTAAAAATAGTAATAACATGATGGCTGAATAAAAAGTAAGTTACGTATGTTGCTACGATGCTACCTGATCATGCCCCCTGGAGAATAATAAGGTGGATATTTTCAATTCTCTCCTTGCGTCTCATGAATGGCATGATCGAGTGAGGAAAGGGGAGGATTGGGACACCCTCTCTAGCTCCCCTGCAATGCAATCATAACGCAACATATAAATATACGACGTATAAGGTATAACCCCTTTCTCAATCGCTGGAAAGGTTAGCACACCTGTAAAATTAAGGGCAGGATCCGGTTCACCTGTTACCATTATTAAATGCACTTGCAGCTCTTCCGCCACAATTTTATGTAATATCTGAAGAAATATATAATGTAATTTATTTTTTTATACCTTGTTGAATTTAAAAGAACGAGGATGCGACTCCTCGATACGACTTTGAAGGGTACTTATTCAATGTTCAATAAAATTAATGCTACAATTACATATATTTAGTAGAATGGTAGACTAACTTAAAAAAATAATAACGAAATGAAATTATATAATCTTATAAAGACTTGCACCTATTGATCAATATATTTATGTTGCAAAATAAAAATAGAGCTCTCTATAAATATATTATATCTGAATTATCATTTTTATACACAGCGATTTTTGCCTAGCTGTTTTAATTTTAAAATAAATTAAACATTCTTTTGCCATGAGTACGGACAATATGGACTTTGTCACGATGAGATTGTATTAGAGAATTATTAATTTCAATGGCTTTACACAAATTATAAAATTACATTCGCTGATTAGCTTCATAACAATTAAAGACTTTAATAAATATTTCACATCACACTCTGAATACTTACGTCGTTGTCTCCCCAGAATTCCGCCGCCCTGTTGTCTGCAGTCAAGTGCGCCATAGCCGTCACAGACAGAGGTCCCGACGTCTCCGAGATTCGCACAAGTATGACGAATGATTGCCTGCTGCCAGTGCGCGCAGTGCCGCCGCGGTGACGCTGGTGACTCGATCGTACGCAACCCTTCGCTCCAAAACCAATCGGAGTCGCGCGCCTCTCCAAGGCTATTTTTAGAAACTTCCCCTTCCCCTTCCTAGCCAGCAGCAGCGCTGGTCATCTCAAATACGTGGGAGGGGAGGGGGAGTCCACGAAAAAAGGGTTGAGGCGCTTGTATCATTTCCAGTCATACAATATTGCCTGCCTGCCTTGCTTTTGTATTGAGTGACATGAATGCTCACTTTCACCACTACCCCTTTGTTGCACTACGTCTTTGCTTGCAGCAGGCAAGCCAAGATACCAAGAATATACAGTATAATTATTTTAAGATTTCCCCCGGATAGTCCATATTTGTGAAACAATATGAGAATTTTGTTGTTGAATTTTTTCAGATCACAGTACTAAAACAAAATATCTACAGGCAAGAATAACTTTTGAACCTGCAATACATGCTGAAAAAGAAAAGCCTTTCTATTTCCGGTTTTGGAATCTGAAATTAATATTACTATAAAAATATATCTTTATATATATTACATGTCAGGCTATGGCAGCTGCAGTAAAAACCTCAAATATGACCCACCATTGACCATACAAACAAATAATAAACACGCATGCTATAAATTTATATTCCTGTTATAAAGAGCATGAAGCAAAAAATACATTTTTTTAAACTTAACCCTCATGTGTATAATAAAATAAAGGTTGGGTCAGGTCGCGCACGCCCCAAGCTCGCTGCAGTGTAGGTCGAAGGTTAGGGTTGGTTTCACTTTCTCCTTTTATAAAGTTTAAAATTCAATCAAACCGTGTCTTTTTTTATTGCTCGCGTGGACAAACAAGTGTGGGAAGAGGGAGGATGCAGCCTTGACCCCGGCAAGGAGTAGTAAAGTTGTACAATTAATCATGTAATGGTATTCTCCATGCTTTTTTTACTAATTAGTCATGGAAGATATCTCCAATTAAGTTATGTGTTGAACGGGCCACGCCTTTACTTATAGATATGAATGTCCTTTTATAATATACATAAATATACATAATTAACATGCAGGTGAAAATCTGCTGGTTGTAATGTACAGGCATGGATCTATGGAGGACTCTGGGTAGGGGAGAAGAAAAATATATTTATTTTATTACATAATAGAGTGAATTACAGAAAAATCCCCCACAATTTTTTTCTCCGTCAAATTTAATAATTAATATGTTTTTTCTTTTAAATATCGCCATGGACATAGATCATGCACCTGTGCATGCATTGCAAATAATAATAATAATATTATTATTTATTTATTTATTTATTTATTTATTTATTTATTTATTTATTTATTTATTTATTTATTTATTTATTTATTTATTTATTTATTTATTTATTTATTATTATATTTATTCAGAAAACAGACCACAGGTTAGGTAATCCAATTATTAAGAATACAATAGTTTATACTTCATACAAATTCTTAGTTAAAATACACACGTACAAAAATTATTATATAACTAAAATCTTGGTAACATATAATACATTATATTTATATTACATAATTAAACATGCATTTGAATTATTTACAAATGCATGTATATTAATCTGCATGTATTAATTAGTTAATTATATAAACTAAAAAGTGCAAAAAGTGAGACAACTGAAGGAACCATCGATGTGATAATTTATAATTTTAATGCATAAATTTGTAGAACATAAAAAAATGGAACTACTTTTCTTCGTGACTTCATTTTTTTTTTTATATAGTTTTTATATTAATTAAAATTTTTAAATTTAATAATAATTACTTAACTTTTAAAAATACATCACCAAGCTTTGACGCCTGTGACGTCACAAACTGGACATCAATAAATTGCTTTAAAAAATGTTCCTCAGTTCGAAAAAAACAAAATATAGTTAATTTTATGCGCGCGATCTATTCATCGAATTGCAATAAAAATAATGTCAACGATATGTATTTTGCTTGCTAATTTATTTTTTGCAAAAATGTATGACAAAATAAAGAAAATTATCTCTAATTTATTCAATGCATCCCTTCCACTGATAGTGATGCTATATTGATGCTGATAATAGAAACGGCAGGGCGGGCGTAATGCAAGAGGGAGATAAAATTATGGATTCAATATGGGGGAACTCATAACGCATTTATACTGTATATAGCTCGGGTTTGGTATATTATACTTTTGGTCAACTTTTGATAGCCATGAGTTGTCGAAATGAAATGCCCCTACTTTACCTATAACCTATAATGAATAATTATAAAATACGTCACTGTATAAAACAGGTAAAACTATATAATATATATAATAAATGTAAAATATTACTAAATATACTTAAATTTTATAAAATATAAAAAGCTATATTATATTTATTGAACTGATTGTGAGTCAGTTTCATGCATCCGACGACAGTAAAGTGATAGAAGAACTGCAGTCATTCATGAATTGTATCCTCCTATTAGCATTACATATTTGGCGCTATAATAACCGCATATTTCAGCATGATGCATTATTCATTATGCAGCTGATAGTGAACTCGATTAAAAAAGGTCGTGTTCTCGTCTGTCTGCCACGTGTATCCGCCTCGTCAATGGAGACTTTATTCAGAACGTGCAACCTCTAGTCTACACTCTGACAAACTTACATACCTCCGGAAGTGCAAGGTTCCTCCTTCACATCCATGTACTTTTAAGTTCGAAACTCTTATAGAAAGAGCGCCAATCTGGCCATGAGAAAATTCTCGAGATAAAAATTTAACAATTAATTAAAAATTCAGCTATTTCCGGTAGGAATGCTTGGTTGATTGTATTATAGGCACAGTGAATGATGACTGAGTGACGTCATTCGTGAATGTGCATCGTCTGCGCGAGTGAAAACCGAGCACGTGCAGTTGTTATATGGATAACGCCGCGAAGCTGAATTGCGAGAATCGTCATAAGATGAGACTTTTTTATTGCCCTATTTCATTCATTATTGCACTGTGTTTATTAAAATATAAATATTAATGGAAGCATATAAAATAAAAGCATTTGAACAAAAGTGTTTGTGCTTTTTTATTAAATTATTACTAATTATATAATTCCGTTATTATAGCTGCAGTAGAAGTAGTTTACTTTTAATATATATCAGCATGCATGATGTTCGTCACACGTGTTTCTTTGTTATTTTAATAAAAATTAATTTTTTCATCTATAGCTCAGGCAAAATTTATATCACACGTGCACAAAATATTGATGGAACTCTAAGCCAAGAATAACACGCGTTACAAAAAAGGGTCAAGGGTCAAAGTTCCAAGGAAAAAAAAAAATACACCGAGGTGACGAATTGTAATTCAGATGAGAGTTGGCAAATTAAGAAAACACATATTATGTATTGTATGAAAATTTTAATGCTGCATGTTTTTCAAAACATAATCAAACGAAAATCAGAAATTGGATATTTCTTACGTCACCTGATACCTGTTCAGAAAAGGCTAATTTGACTCCCGATTCATTAATCAATTCCCATAAATGCATTTAGCAAGGGCAGATCTAGAGTAAATATTCAATGTATATTTCGTAACATTTATATCCAAGTGTAAACATATAAAAAAACACATTAAAATTCAAAACATAATGCTGCTTGGAGAAACTTACATAATTATTATGCTGTAGTTAGTAAAATATATAAGCTCCTGGCCCTGCTCCCCAGGCGAGACCCAGACCTTGCGTGTGCATCCTCTTACGTCACTTGCAATTTTGTTATAAAAATCAACTTATAAAACATTAAACTTTTTCTTTTTAATATACATTTTATTAACTGCATTGTTTGATTTAATTGGCTTTAATATTGTAATTTTCAAGAATTTGCCTCTAATTAATTGCCGCTATAATTCAAGAAATAATGCATAATATTTAATAATGATAATAAAATATTATCAATATTATCATTATTATCTAACAAATTTAAGAGTTAAAAATAAAATTAACCTTGTTTTCAGTATTACATATAAGAACTCTTATTTTTAATAAAATAAATATTTTTTCAAGTCCGTATAAATAAATCTAAAGTGTATATATTTGTTTTTGTTTTACAGTGACACTAGATGAGTCATTTTGTTTCAGGTAATGGACACATCAATGAAGATGCAGAAGGTGTGTTATTGCGTTTTTTTTTAATTAGGAAAAAATCTAATTAAGAAGACAAAGGTATTTTTAAAGATATTGAAAATGAAGATTATTTTTCTGTTTTTCCTTGTTTAATTATTTAGAATAACATAAAAAAAAAATCAAATTTAATGTTTTATAATTATACTAAATATTTTTTGATTGCATTAATGTTTGTTTTAAATTTAAAAAAAATGATTGCATGGAAATAATAAATATATAGTAAATTAGGCCTTGACGAATATAATTTATATACTCTTTCAATTGATAAGATTACGATTACGTTATTATAATCTTGATAGATGTATATTAATAAATTGATCAATAAAAAGTTTAATTTTATTGTTATAATATAATTATATTTTATATACATGACAATAAAATTATATTAAATTCATATGCATAATAATAATATCTACCTATATAATTATAATATCTTTACCTGCGTGATTTTTGCATCAAATCCTAAAAATTTTCCCACAGAAAATAAATAAGTACAAAATATCATAAAATATATTTTGTTACTTCACATGTCTTGAAATTGTTTACTACTTATAATATATTCCCAACTTTCAGAATAATAAATACTTTTCGTCAAGCAATATTGCCGTTTATGAAATAACAGTTTTCATAACCTTTTCTTGGCTTACGGAAAGAAAGCTTCAATAATTCTATTCTTGTGTATATGATGTTAACTATTTCTGAGCTTATATTGTGTGACACAAAGCGGTTACTTGGGATTGTACGGTATGTAGGTCAGAAGGGCTGCATGGTTGTAAACACCAACGAAACTCAACCCTTGCCGTAACCACCCGTTATGTAGTTTGGCAGAGGAAAGCTATTTTTAGCCGTGGTACCGTTACTTCGGCAGATTGCTCGGACAATGGGAGAGGAGCATGTGTGTGTTCATCCCTTCCGCTTCCGTGCTGTATGGAGGGCAGGTGAGTGGGTGGGGGTGGTACTGGACCACCTGCCCCCCTCCTCTCACCAAGGTGACCGCTGCTTACATGGCCTCGACGTTATTATGTGTGACAAACAATACTTTTGGTTAATACCGCCGTAGTGAGCAGTGCGTAATTTTTGTGACATTTGGGGAATGGCAAAAAAAAAAAAAAAAAAATGGCAAATTTTAGTGCTTAAATTTAGTAACATTTGATCTGCAAAAAAGAACTGTTACTTCATTAATTTATATTGAATAATATCTGTTTCATTATTTATATGCACAATGTTTTATATTCTGCATTGTATTTCTTTAATTATATATCAATTATATATAATAACCGTGACTTTAAAATCTTAATTCAAAGAATTATAAAGTTTTAATTAAAAAATATTTTATTATATATACCTTGCAGTATTATAATAACATTTTAATTAAGTCCATAGACAAGATGTAATATCCATCAGATGACGTTTAAATATTAACACGTATTTCTTTTATTTTAAATATTTATTATTTATAACGAAGCTCTTATAATTAGTTTTTCTATTCTGATCACTGCATTATCTTTTTATCACAACAATGCCAATAAAGCCGTAATTAATTTGATTATGATGCGAATAATTGTGATTAACGTAAGTCACACAATTATTGCTCCAATTAAAATAACATTTATTCAAAATATGATAAAACCATCATTTTATTCACAACATATTAAAAAAAGGCTCCACCAATCACGGCGCCACGTAGGTGAGGATGAGACCTCCTCTGGCCGGCAGTGGCAGACTGAACAGCGACGCCGATTGCCTGCAACGACCCGTGAGCAAATAAGATAACCTTAATTCAGTTGGATAAATCAATTAATGCCATGCAAATCAACATGGAGGAGTTAACGTGTATTTTCTGAATAAAATATATATAATAATTCAATAAAATAGAATCATCGATCTGTTCCAATCGATCAACAAAATTCCTGCAAAATTGAAGTATTATAGAGATGCAAAATAGCCATGCACAGCTCTATTTATAATATATGACATACAAAATCTAATGCTGCATAGTTTGCAAGTGAAGCTACAAAATGACTAACCCCTGTGATGATATATACCAAAATGTTTTCGGATGGGTGGATGCATAGATGTTCACCGAAATAGAAATTAATGAATGCACTTCCAAATTTTTAATTAATTGTAAATGCTGTCACATATCCAGGTGACGGGTGGACCTCTCTACTGCACCTCCAAACAGGTCCTCAATAGCAGGTCACCATGCAGCTGCACACTCACCCGGGCTGCAGGATGGAGTCGACGCTGGCCGCATATACGGTGGTCTGTGCCAGCAAGCTGGGGAAGGATGGCGTCAGGTCCACCATGACGCTCGAGTTGGCCGTGTTGGCCACCACGAGGAAGGACTGGCTGCCCGCCAGCTCCCTGAAGACACAAGACCTGTTAGTCTTCAGTTGGGAGGGGGAGTGTAATGATAACATGTCCTCAGTCCTCTTTTTATATTTATATTTTAGCTTTATAAAATTGATATTACTGTCTTTTATTTATTATTATTATTATTTTGTTTCTGTTGTGTATACTATATATATTAAATTTTAATTCATCATGTATAATATAATGTTGACGACGTAGCTACTTCTGATCAATGTTTGGTGGTTGTTCATTTTGTGTATGGGCAATTGCCTTTTTCAGCCACCAATTGGGTTATTTTGTTGTTGTTTTTTTTATCTCCTAAACATGTCCCAATAAACAATTATTATTTTTATAGTCCTCAGTGTTACCACTGGATGGTTGCTAGCTGACTTGCTGTAGTTCCCATATTTTCCGGGACCTTTTGGGATAAAGCGATCATTTAAATTGGTGGATTCACAGCTGTCAGGCTCGGACTGGCCATTAAAGTTGGTGAGCGATCGCTCAGTAGGCCCCCTCGGCTGAGATACCCCTACAACGTTAAAAGTAGGCCCCCACAGGGTCAAGTAGGCAAGTAGGCCTTTGATATGGGCCTGTACTCCTGTTTGCTCAGTAGGCCCTTTGAGCTCAGTCCGACCCTGACAGCTGTCCTAGCAATTACAAGAAAGTTAGTTTTTATGAAATTATTGCAATCTTTATATTATAATCCTAAAAAATAAAGTGTTTTTAATTGTGTAAACTAAATACCATATATACATTGTCTTTTCTCAAAATGTTGGTTATTTTTTAATATAGTAGTAATTTAAAATATTATTTTTAAAATTCTGTTAAATTTAGGTTATTTTTTTACCAGACTGTTATTTCATAATTAATGTTTTTTTTGTTGTTGTTGTTGTTTTTGTTTTTGGAGTGGGGAGGCATCATATATAACAAATTTTTGTGCAAATCGTAAAATATGCCTGCATTTTGTTATTTGCATGATAATATTATAAATTAAGTGTGTAATAAGTGGATCACGTCGTTTTTTAATTAAAATTCATTCAAATCTGTGATTCGCCGTGAAGATAGGCAACCAGCATTGACCCCCGCATGGGCTGACAGCGGTCAGTGCTGGCGGTCCATCTTCACGTCCAAGCGCAGCTGTCTGTAAGATTAAATCTTTAGGAGTGTTATTTTCCGTACTCTCCACTTCTAACCTTTTCCTTTTTTTTTTTTTTTTTTTTTTTTTAAACTAACTTGTAAGCCTTGTGAAGTCTGAACCGTAGTCTGTTATACTTACCGAATATATTCGAGTTTACGCGTTTTATTCGTGGATTTTTGAAGATAAAAAAAAAAAATGCAGTAATTTAGTTACAGTGAGCCATAGCCCTCCACTAGAGGGCTATGAGTGAGCAGAAATATAATTTCAACAAAGAATATGGCTGCTAAGTTTCAAAACCATAGCAGACAGTTGACATTTGCGATATCGCCTATACAGAAAACGTTTTATAGACTTTGGTCACCAATTACTCCGCAAAGTGTGTTAGTCCACAGGACCTTCTTTATTACGTTGCACCGTTACGTAGAATGTTTTGGGTTATAAAAAAAACACATTGATCAAAATGACTAAAATTTGAGTTCTTGAGTCGCCTTCCTACGATAATTCATCATGTATTTTGAGGTTTGCAGTGACGATATATTGATCGTCCTCAGTATTGAAAAAAATAAGAAATAAACATTTTAGATCATATATACATAAAATATAAATATATAATATTTATTTAGAAAGATGAGAGTGGGACTGAAAGCTAAACAACAAGGAAGGTCATGGGTTTGTAGGTATTGTCGATAGCAGCTCCTGCTCCTCCGAGTTGTGCTATACTTTTTTTCAATGTAATTTGTTTTGTTTTTGTTTTGTTCCCCACAAGCAGCAGGCTCACCTGGTGTAGGCGATGACGTCACTGTTGACGACTTGCAGGTCGAAGGCTCCTTGTTGCACGGAGGGCATTTTGCGGGCGGCCACCAGCGCCTGATAGATCTTGAGGGGGCTTCGTTCGGCCGCTCGCTGCGCCTCCAGGTTGACCGTTAGGTAGTTCTCGTTCACCGGCAGCCACGTCGAGGGCCCCGTCGTGAAGCCTGGAGGGTGAAGAGGTTGCATGCAGTGAAAGACGTGGATAAACGAAAAAATTGGCAGCTATAGGGTAATATAATGTGGTGCAAGACTGTATTCTACCCATGTTAAATTCCAAATAAATATACGATAAAAATTTACCTGCATTCAGGCGCGGATCCAGAATCAAATTTCGGGGGGCGGGGGTAAATGGTCTGTCTCCATAAAGCCAATGTTAAAAAAAATGGAGTGGGGGAAATGCCTATATTGCCCATGTTAAATCCAAATTTTCGTGGGGTGTGCAGCTTCCTAGATCTGCGCTGGCCTGCACGGACTATTAGAGCTTACCTGCTTGGGGCTGGTCGTTCCACTGGTAGGGTGTACGCTGAGGGTCCCTGGAGAAGCGCTCGTACAGTTCAGGTCCGGCATTGCAGCCCTGGGGGTCCTGCGTTTCTTCCCAGCTAACAAACGTGTTCACCATGTTGATCTCCTCGCCCATGAACGAGATCATCGCGCCCGGAAGAAGGAAGGCGAGCATCTGATTGGTCGCCGCGAAGTCCGTGCCCACGCGCGACCCCAGACGGTGGTTGTCGTGGTTCCCCAGCTGACGAGACAGAAAAAAAGAAGTGAACCAGGAGCATATTTATAATTTTTATTTACAATTTTTTAAATTAATTTTCTAATTTTGTTATCAGAAATATGAATTATTTAAAAAAATTACTTCAGTTAAAGTAATTCACTAATGGATACTAACTTTTCTTTTCCCACAACAAATAAAAAAGTTTCAAAAAAGTCTGAAAACTTTTTCTCAGAAGAATCATCGTATATAATATGCAATGACATCACAACAAAACTGTTCATTAATTTGTGCATATACGTTCACTCACAACGTAGTTGGCGGTTCTTCCCGCAGGCATGTTGTCCAGCCAGTGCCTGATGGCGGACTCGACTCCGAACGCGTCCGTGCTGTTGTTGATCTCCCAGATGAGGTAGAAGTTGAAGGGGAAGTGAATGATGTCATGAGTTTCGTTGCCGTAGTAACGCATCGTCAGGGTGAGGTCTGGTGACGCTTCGCTCATCAGGACCCTGATGGCAATCGAGGCAGTCGTGACAACATGTTAAAGAGACTTGAACGCACGAGGACTCACTTGATTTCCCCGGTCTCGACCTCGAAGCGGTTAACGACCTCTCTGAAGGAATACAGCACGTCGTACACTTCCTCCTGGTCCATCACGTAGATGTGTTGCAGCGAGCAGAACTGGTCGGGGCTCGGGCAGTTGGGGTCGTTGGACGGAGGCTCGTCCAGGAAGTCAGGGTGCTCGGTAATGTGCGCAGGCGCGTCGATACGGAACCCATCCACGCCGTTCTCCAGCCAGAATTGGAACACGGCCTGAAACAGAGTGGAAATGTGACGTCACAACTA
This sequence comes from Siphlonurus alternatus, assembly GCA_949825025.1. Lineage (NCBI taxonomy): Eukaryota > Metazoa > Arthropoda > Insecta > Ephemeroptera > Siphlonuridae > Siphlonurus > Siphlonurus alternatus. The sequence continues at coordinate 18,974,309 of OX463779.1, read as the reverse complement.
TCATATTCAGTTTATATAATATAAGGTGTTTATTCATTTTTCGAGGCCAAAGTACTCATTATTTCAAAATTTGAATTTTTATTCTTTGTATAGATATTTTGAATGTATATTATATTTATGTACCAAACTGCCAAGTTATTTAATGCACAAAAGTATTAAATAACCAATTATTATAAACAATTTCATGAATAAACAAATCACTTTATCATACATGTATATTATAATGATGAGTTGTATATATTATAGAATAGAATAGAATAGAATATTTTTATTCGACCAGAGTATATTATACTCTGATTACACACACGACACACGTATCAGGTGTTGATGACCAGAGAATTGCGTTAGTTGAGGACTAGCTGCTCCACTGACGTCACTGTAAGCACCATCACGTGACCATGACGTCACCACTCACCTGCATGTCCTGGATGACCAGCGGGTTGCGGTAGTTGAGGTCTGGCTGCTCCACGGTAAATTGGTGGAGGTAAAACTCCTGACGCTCATCCATCCACTTCCACGCAGACCCTCCGAAGGCGCTCAGCTGCGGGGGACACAACGAGGAAATTAGTGACTTCACGGCAACGTGTCTTCCTGTTTTTTGTTGACAGGAGGAAGAAGAAAGTCAACTTCGTTCATCTTATTTTGAACATTTAGGTTGTTGTCAATGACAGAAATGCTGTAAGGCTGCTTTCAACTTGATTGCGTGACCTTTAGTAATTGTTTTCCCCGCTGGCCCTACAAAATTTTAGTGACATAAACATGACAATTTTCAATGGCCTCCATCTTGGCCATGAGTTTAGTGCGTCTCTTCAAATAAGCTGTGACAAAAAGCTGATAAGTGATAAGCTAATATTTTAATATTATTACAAATTGTTAAATTATTTTTATACATTATCTCAATTGCATACAATTAAAAAAAATCAATTTTTCAAAAATTTAAAAATTTACCTAGGTAAATTAATAATTAGCAAAAAAAAATTAAGAATTAAAAAAAAAAAAAAAAAAAAATGCAACCCGCATTGCAGACAAACCTAAAAAGTTGCATATACCTCAGGCGTTTCGATTGTTTCAAAAACTTTAAAAAAGTATTATGGCCATGCACGGTGGTTGAATACTCACACATACACGTTGCATATGCTGTAAATGAATACATATACAATAAAGTTTGAGTGCAATAAGTTAATTTCATAATAAAAATTGAAGACTGACTTTAAAAAATGTATTATCATGATCCGCGTCTTCCGGGTAGACATTCAAGGAAATATATATAAAGCTTGGTAGACGAATTTTTAATGTCAGTTACTATTATATAAAATGACATTCCTGACGAGTGATTTGTTACAAACTCTCAGCCTGATCATGCTTCTCCAGACAAATTAGCGACCACAAGATGGCACCACGTACCCAGTTGTTAGGTGGGATCTGCGTGCCATTCTCGTTGACCCCCTTGGACGGTTTCCACACGTAGTAGTCGGTGTACGGGTCCTCGCGAGCGATGGACTTGAGGAACCAATCGTGCTGGTCGCTCGTGTGGTTAGGGACAAGGTCCATCAGCAGCCGCAGACCTGGTGGAGAAAATTGGAAAACAGATCAGTCTGCATGCCATGTCATTTACTATGGAGTATCGACCTCAATTTTTTTTATTGCAGAAATTGATAGAGCGTGCAAAGTTATGCTACCCTGATTTTTTCAGATTTTTTTGAGACCGGAAACTATTTTTAAAAAATTAATGAAAGTCCTTTTTGTGAAAAATGAAGTATATATGAGGTCGATACTCCATTGTCCATCAATTAAATAGTATAGAAAAATCATTAGAAACACGGAAATGTTTTGTTAATACAGAGAGAGGGAGTAATGTTATTAATATGTACTTATTTTAGGTATTAGAGTAAACAGCTTTTGGATGACCTTTTTCACTGCAAAGAGTTAAATAAAGTTATTATTTAAATTCAATATTTCGTTAATTCCTAATAAAAGTAAAAAAAGTCTCACTTCTTATACTTTTAACACATCAAACATGTTTTCAAGGAATGAAAAAATACATACATTGAATTCAATACTTCTATTAAAATGGGATGAAAGTGCATTGTTTTTCATTTTTCCTGATTTTTTTTTATGCATTAAAATATTATCTGCCTGATGTAACGTGATTTTAATTCAACTAGGGCGAGGTAAAGTCATCTCACCGGCGTCCTTGAGGGCGGTGTACATCTCCACAAAGTCGTCCCACGTGCCGAAGATCGGGTCGATCGTGTAGAAGTCAGACACGTCGTAGCCGAAGTCCTTCATGGGCGACTTATAGATGGGCGACAGCCACACGCAGTCCACGCCCAGTTCCACCAGGCTCGACACGCTCTCCGTGATGCCTGCAATATACGAACAGCAACATCAGTTAACAACATGTGAAGAAGGCTTCAATTTTCTTAAATATCTTTCAATTTCCTCCAAGGAGAGGAAAATTTACATTAATAATTTATTAAAGCCCCTGATTATATAATTATATGTTTATACTGTCAGAATATTTTTTTTGTGAGGTTGATTTTTAGTATAAACAAATAGTTAGGAAGATGCCGCACTCGTTTTGATGGAGTGTGTGGGGAAGTTGGGTAGCTGCACGTAGCAGAATAGTCAAGTAGACTCAGTAATAATTTTGGCTACAGATGTCTCCCCCCCCCCCGCCCCCCTCTTTAAATAAATCCCCCTCCCCTATTTTTTCTTGGATAATTAATATGCAATACATAAATAAATAATATTATCATTATTATAGCACACACATCAACAGTGATACATAGATATACACGATACATAATATAAATTCTATAATTTTTTCAACAAAAAAAATATATAATATAATCAGTGATCCTTCAAATTTAAAACACATAAAAGGTGATGTAATGAAAAACATAATTATTTACATTTTAATATTCATATTTTTATATTTACACAGCAGAAATCATGACATTTGCCTCGCGTGACGGTGCTGATATAACGCCACTCTCCGAGCTTTGAAATGTATTTCCACATCTGAACTTGACGCCGCAGCATCTGCCATGGAGAACACTACTAAGGTTCGTGACATTCTCAGTTTTTCATAAAATTGAGCTCCATCCTTCGCGTCTATCGAGCAAGCAGTAGACATCTAGCAATTTTGTCAACGATTAACTCTAAAATAATATGATTGTATCCATATAAATTCAATTAATATTTTAAAGGTTCTATATATAATTCTACAATAGTTTTTATAGAAGAACTATAAAATTCTGAATGCAATTCTGTATTGTGCTGTTTTGTGTAAAGCATAACTTCACGCATTTATTTTGTTTCCAAAAGATTATAATCATATAAAGTACAGTACTATACGTGTGTAGTAGTCTTGTAATCATATATAAATAATATAATATAAATATATAATTAAGATTTATGTATTATAATATTTTCACACAATTATATACATAAATGTTCATATCAACCGCAATATATTACACACACTATATTAATTATTGTTATTATATCAATTCCATGCAAAATTTCTATTATTCAACCCTACAATATTTTATAGCTAAAATAAGCTGAGGTAAAATAATAATGTAATATTTTCTCTGCACAGATTCCCTGGAAACAATTGCAATCAATGTCTTTCCTGTTCAAATTTCAGCAGTTAATTTTACATACACGTAAAATATATAATTATTATTTACATAATTATATATAATATAATTATATGTTGCCGACCGTATAAGTACAAAGTCTATATAATAATGTATACTCTATTATTAAATTTGCATGCATAAATTTTAGTATATTGAGGCATATATTGTAGTACAATCGTATGAAAAATTGCACAAAATTAGGAATATTAATCATAATTAACATGTCATATTATGCAAATTTCTCTCCACAGATGGTGCTGATTCTCTCGTGCCTCTTGCTCTTCTCCTCCAGTTCATGGTGCTTCCCAATGACGGAGAACAAAGCTCCATCGAGCGAGATGTCTACATCACCTGAAACTCTTCCTGAACCTTCAGGTCTTCAAGTGACACCGACTTTGGCAAGCCTTCTGTCCACCACACAGAGACAAGACATCGTACACGCCATTCTTCACAGGGTCAAAAGAAAGAATAACAAGAAGAAAAACTGTGATGATGACAATCAGAATTGCAGGACTGTATTTAGAATAAGGCTTGCAGATCCCTCCGATTCCTCAAAGAAACATGTTGTTAGGGTAAAGATTAATAATGGAAGTACCCCTAACGTCGTCAGATTTGTATGGAATGGAAAGAATTATAATATAAAAATAAAAAATAATAAATAAATGTGCATTATGCAGGGTTTATAATGGGTTAATAGGGATTTTTTTTTAAATATTGTATTAAAATCAGGTTTCTGAAAGATTGCATAAAATGCATAAATATGCATGGGCTTCATGAAATTTCAGCAAATTAATGCGTATATTATATAACATAAAAAATAATAATATTAAAATAATATAAATATTATAATCATTATTTATATTTTTTCATCATAAATAATTTTTTTAAAGAAATGATTTTTCTTAAAATTTAATATATGTAGTTATAGTTGCAGTAAATATAATGTTAAATAATAAATATGGATGGTAATTGTGTAATTGATCAATAATTTTATCATAAAATGATTGTGTAAAAAAATATATATATCAAAAAGGTATCAAATATTCTTAACATTGTTTTATATAGTATATAGTGTTATACAGTAGTTTTATAATGTACTACATCAAATTTATGTGACATTTGTAGAACTATGAATAAAAAATAATACACCCACACATTTTTGTTCTTTTTATTTTATACTAAACTTTCTTACTTGAGCTCATTTTATGTAGTTTAGTCGTGTAGGGTTAAGCAAAATTGTATACATAAATTTTAAATTGTAATATCATTACAGTTTTATTTCGCACACCATCAGCGAATCACGTAAAACTCGAGACACCATGGCATAAACGTTACACCTGCTCTGTGTTTAGCAGAGTCGATGGAAGGTGGACTTGAAATTTTTTTTGGTGTTTCATCTCCTCCAAAATTGCAAATCTCCATGTAGTCTCTTTGTATCTCGGAGCTCCAGTTTGAGCAAATCAAGCAGGGGTAACGTTCGTGCTGTCCCGAGGTGTACACATCAAGAGTGACTTATTAATGTTTAGCATGTTGATTTAAAACAAAAAAAAAAAAAAATAGTGATATATTTTACTGTATCTTCAACTCTGTCAATCGTTATACATTCAATTTATATAGTTATCAGCACTCCATATGAGAAACAATGCCATATTTTTAGCTGTTGAAGCAATACATTTAACAAATAATAATGAACATGAACATTATAAACATGGAAAAAACACAAAATGCGTTAATGTTAATTTATTCCATTCACTATTAAGAAAATGCTGATGCATCATTTCAAACATTTCTCCAAGTTTAGAAATTCACTACTAATCTCCCCTGCCGATATTCACACGCATATAAAAGTGAATCTCCCAATGAAGCTAATTACTTTCACCGTTGATCGTGTCACCACAGCATCCGTGGACATGTTTTACCAGTTTTATGTAAAGGTAACGCACCAGTAATTATTAAATACTTGTTATTCTGTATCTGCATTTTAGGCACTTTAAATACTAATTTTTTGTAAAGTGTATTATTTATATGGATCCTAAATTACTCTTGTGGATTTTATATTGAATTAGCTATATAGTTTTCGTACTTATTATTATTATAATTAACTATAATAAATATAATGATTTTTTTTTATGAACTCGGTTATGTTTTCAATAATGTATAAAGGACATGACTAAATGCAAAATTAGACATCTGCGACAAGGGTTTAATTTTAATTTATTTATTCACCCAAGTAAATATGAAGCACATATATAATTATTATTGTAAGCTATTTTTCTTATAATCTGTATAAAGCTTTGAAAGTAACATTTTTTTTTTACAAATGTCAAATTCTGTTCTTGCACCTGGTGCGGTCTTATATACACAGTTGATTTGACAATTAGGTTAACAATATAAAAAAAAAATGCATATTTGGATAAAGAACCTTGAGTTGTGAATTGTCAATTGTTTTCAGATTTTTTTTTAAACCCTCCAACAACCTTAAAATCATGCTTCAAAATTCTGTGACGTCATGGTCTTGCAAATATTTAACACGCAAGCACAAAGAAATATGTTGCATGACTATGACGTCACAACGTCACGTAACGAGGAGGTTTAAATCTGAAAAAAATTGCAGCTCGAGGTTCTTAATTCAAGTATGCAATAAAAAATTTAAGCAAGTTGTCCATTATTACATCCAGAAATTGCTCAACAAATCAAATAATAAATAATTGTATATTTAAATGTACTGCGCTTATTCTTGTACGTGTTACTACAGTTCTGTGCTTCACTTCTGCTAGTCATCTGGAGCGTTCGGGGAGCACCAATAGAAGACAGAGACATCATTTTGGAGACCGGAAGTAGAGTGTCCTCCTTGACTAACACGGCTTTCTCGACATCAGTTGACCACGTGGTCCATTTCTTTCCGATTATCAAAGAAACAAATCAAGTGGAAGATGATGTTGCCCTTCAGAGGACCAAAAGACAAAGTAGAAGAAAGAAACCTGGGGGAGGAAATAGACCGGGAGGACGCCGCCGATCCAGAGGACGCAACTCTAATAACAGACTCAGGGTTGGGGGTGGGAACCGACTCAACTTGGCATTTGGTGGGAGCGACGACGACGACGACAATGATTACCGTGGGGACAGGGGAGGGGGCGGGGGTTGTGGTTGTGATGATGATTATGATGATGACCAAGGTGATTCAATGGACCATTTCCAACGGTGGCTCAAAAGTTTGATTAGCCACCACGGTGGTAGTCAAGGTGGTGCTAAAAAGCAAGTTTTTAAAATAATATTTAAACCAAAATTAAGGTTAAAAATTGGAAGTCCGATACATCACTTTGGAAAATTGTTTGGATTAGGTCATCATTTTTGGGGATAGTATAGAATTTGGATATTAGCATTAAAAAAAATCAAGATGCTACTTTTTGCAATACTAATATTTTTATACAGAAAGGAAAATCATTTACAAACATTTCAATTTTTATTTGTACCATGTAAAATAAAAGAAGTAATAATTATAAATTACAGTGTCTTTTATTTTAAAATTGTAATAAATTTCATTAGTAAATAAAATATTGAGGGGAAAGTGACAATAGTTAGTTTTTACAACAAAAATAAAAATAATTATATATTAGTAATATTTTACATTTTCTTTTTAAAAAAATTCTAAAAAAATGAAAATTGAAACGCAATATTAAGCACACTTCATCACTCCTACCACAAACATCAGTAAACAATTTTACGTCGTAACAAAATTATGCAAATTATGTGTTTGAACAAATACTTGAGACTTCTTAATAAGTATGATTAAGTACTTAAAAGATACATGCTAATAACAAAAAATTATTTGTTTTAATTTCGTCACACTCTCAAGTAGCGTAACCTCTTTGTAACCTTTTTGTTTCTTACGACAAAATATTGTAAAAAAATGCGTTGTTGATTGATGATTCATTTTTATTTTAACAAAACTTTTCTTGATGATACTTAGCCTTCTGATCAATACAATGGGTATAATAATTATAATAAAGTTTCATAAATACATAATATATTTGCCGTTCTATGTAATAATAACGCATAATTAGACCTATATATAAAGACAAAATAAAGTAAATTGAGTGTACTCTCTCAAAATAACTCCTATATATTATATATATATATATATATATATATATATCAGGGGCGGCTCGTGACCCTTTTCTCTGGGGGTGCTGTCCGACATGGGACCAGCAGAACATCAATGGGGGGTTTGGGGGGCGGAGCCCCCCAATGGCCCGCCGCAGGCGCGATTTTTTTAAGGACACGCCCCTTTTATGGGTAAAATTATATGACAAAATCATATAATTATATAATAATACTTCCAACAAAGAAGCAGAAATTATATAAAAACAAAAAATTAATCATTTTATTTATAATTTGTTATGACACGCACTTAATTATGCAAGCGTATGACCCTTTTGAAATCGTGATTTAATGTTTCAAACTTAATAGATATAATTTCCAATTTTTAATTATTTTTTTAATTCATAAGTCTTCACGTGTGTGGTAAGAAAAATATGTAAAATATTGTTTTTAGCCTTTTTTTTTTAATAAAATAGTGTCAACCAAACTGCATTGTTAATATGTTAGTCTGTTTTTTTAATAAATATAATAAATAAATGATGAAACCTGAATGTCTGGTATAATTTTTACGCGATGTATATTATGAATCATGAAAATGTAATGCATACTTTTTTTAAGGTAGAGATAACACGCCCATTTTAATAAAAATCCCATTCATGAAAATTATAACAATAAAATGTTCTCCCCTACATCCCCTATCAGTAGCTAAAATATCAGATACAAATTCGAGCTAGTTTTCGAGTTATTAATTTTTAAAGTTGGCCAATTTTGCATGGAAGTTCCATTTCTCCATCTCCATGTCAAATTAGTCAAATTCAGAAATTAATAACTCGAAAACAGCTCATTTTCGCAAACCTGATATTTTAGCTACTGCATGATAGGGGATATAGAGGAGAAAATTTTATTTTTTTTTTCATAATTTTCATAAATGGGATTTTTTTAACATTGGGTCACCTGATCCGTGTTATCTCTACCTTAACAGGATTATGATTATTTTTTCTTAAATAAATAAATACTAATAATAATGAAATAATGTTTGATAATGCAATTTTTTCTTATAAAAATTTCATTTGTTATTTTTTTATTAAATTTTTTCTTTAAAAATTTATATTAGATTCTGGTTGTCGCCTAATTTTGTACAAATTATATATTCTATGATCGATTTATTTGATGTTCAGTTCTGATGGGTGATTACGACACGTCAGTATAATTGGCTTGACCGCACATATGAGAGACCTCTCGAGCGGTATGACAGATCAAAGATCCCAATTTTTTATTATTGTTTTATTTTTTATTTTTTTTTTAGCCATGCAATATTTCTTTGATTGCTCACGCATATTTGCTGCTAAATAATGTACTGCCGGTACACGCAAAACCGGGAAAATAAGCTATTTTTCTCATGGAGTAGTTAACGTTTTTTCTTATATTTTGTACTCACTCGTACACTTTTACAACTTGTTTTTGTTTCATTTTTATGTTTGAATTTTCACATTAATGGTATAAAATGCTTTAGTGAATATAATTAATAAATCTAGCTCCCATGTATATATATCGACTTGTTCCTGGTAAACTTATTATAATTAATGCATGGTCGCGATTCACGAACGAATTATGTTATCCAGATTTCTCAATTAATTCGATCGACGTTTATTATAGTGTCATCGAGTTAGACTGGCGCTAACTGCGTGGTTATAAGTTAAGAATCCAGCTGTTTTTGCCGTTGTTCGAACGTGAGATCCCACGATTGTTTACATGCATATATGCCATGCATGCACCACTTAATTTTCAAAAGACATCAAGTATTGGTTCTTTTGGTACAGACATATTTTTTATTAAAGTAAAATAAAAGTGCTGGTCTCCATTTCTTAGATGCTTCAATATATTTAGTCAATCTATGTTAGTATATTCACTGATGAATGTAATTAAAATTTTGTTAATCTGCTCAATGAAACCATATTACAGGAAATGTCTTAGAAGTGTTCAAATTATTCCCGCATGTCAAATACCGCAAGCTCATTGGTTCTGTTGAACCAATGAGCTTGCGGGTACTGCCGACAGCACAGTCCCCGAGCGCTCCAAAATCACACGGCTTGGGTGGGTGTTGAAGAGGAGGAGAATGAGGGAGGGAGCACTGCATTCGGTACTGCTAGTAGTGGCAGTACCCTCCGCTAGACAGCGCTGAGGAAGTAAATTTACGCGGCAGCGGCAAAATTTTGATGATTTGAAATGTTAGAACTGATAAAAATTTGCTGGAAAGTTCAGAAAAATTATAGGATTATTTGATATTTCTAATTGTGTGTTTGTTCCCAAAATTTCTGGGGGGGCTGCAGTACCGCAGTACTATAGTACGAGCCGCCCCTGATATATATATATATATATATATATATATATATATATATATATATATATATATATATATATATATATATATATATATATATATATATTAAAACTTTCCATGTACTGAGAGTTGCAAGAAGAGACAGTTCTTATTTTTTTTTGGAGCATCATGTTATATTTTTCATTCAGCTGTGTTAAGCACTCTTATCAATTTTTTTTAGGTCCAAATCGATAAATACAATACAACATGCTCTTCATAAATTATTACATTTTTTTGTGTATAGACATTTTTTCTTTGCGTTTCGATACAACACCATCATAGAACAACAAAACAAACTTTTATTAATAAAACAAAAAATGCATACATCAATGAAACTTAGCACTACTGCTTATTGACCCTTCGAAATTACTCACCCTTGAGGTCACCAATGCCATCTCCGTCGGTGTCCTTGAAAGATCGAGGGTAGATTTGGTAGTAGGTGGCCGTCTTCCACCAGTTCTGGTCACCCTGGGCGCTGATAGCGGCCACCAGGATGGCAATCACCACAAAGCCGAGCAGTGTCCTGTCAGGGAAATTGAATTTGTTAGTTCACCATGAATGTGATTTGCGGTCAGACCGATCACGTACGTATAAAATTTTTATTAACCCTTTAACCTTTAAGATGACTGTTTTTCTACCATTGAACCAATTATGATTTGATTATGATTAATTAATTATATGAAATGAAATTTACTGACATGAACTCCTGTATCGTAGGTCATTATTTCAAAATAAATATGACACTCTGGTACAGTGCCAGGCTAAAACCATGAAAGGTCAGTTTATTGTCTTTATGTAAGCAGCAGATATCAACCTTGTAATGAACGATATAATATATCCATTTCTGATCACCATGCAGCTCCTCAATTATTGCATCACAGTTTATAGTCATCAGTTTTTATTAATATAAGCTTCAGTATATTATTTAAACTATAATTATTCAAATGGACCGAGTGCTTCAGGATTAAGATTAATTTAGAGTTTAGTGTTTTTAACATTTTTTTAATCAATTATTATAACTTATGAATTAAAACTTACCGTGCAGTCATGATGCTTTAGCGACGCTATCAAAGAAGTCAAATCACTTTTCTTATATGGATGACAATGCATCTTATCTCTCTAGCAATGTCACCAAACATCAAACTCACTCTCAGATAAAGACGTATTTTCCAATCAGAAAACGTAATCTTATTGCGCTTTGCTTGACAAGATTCATGATTTGTTTTAACTGCTAAAAATTATGCAATAGAGTTTATTTTTCGTATAATATATACACATCAGAAATAAAAATGTAAATTTTTTAGTGGATTAAAATTAGAAACAGAGTTATTAATTGTTTCTGTAATTCACTCGTAAATAGTGAGAACTTTTTAATATTTTTATCACCCAATTCGATTAGTTATTTGTTGTTATGTGATATTTTTTAAAGGCGTAGTAATGACCTTGAGAATGTATTGTTATATAAGCATGTGACCACGTGATCAAGACGAATCTCCTCTGTCACTTGAAGCACTGCACTTGACAATTTCTCATGCACACCTACGCTCACTCTCAACAATGATAAAGCTTGGGTAAGAACATTCTAGAATTAATTTAATTTTACTTCTTAATTATAAAACATTTTACTTTTAAAAATTATTAGAATTTTTTTTAATAAACATGTTATAATACGTACTGTTTCATGGTTAAATAAAAATATCCTTGCATGATTAATTGATTGCTGGTTGTGATTGGTTGCTCATGCAACTTTTATTCTCACTCATGAATGAAAGCAGAAAGATTCCATAGTGTCAATTTTTATTAACTGTATAACTAAGTGTTCACTTGAACCTCCACCAAGGCTGGCGTGTCTGTTGGTGTGCGTGCTGGTCGGATGGTGCGCAGCTCAAGAGGAGCGGGCGTGGTGGCAGACGGCTACCTTCTACCAGGTCTACCCGCGCTCCCTCAAGGACACCGACGGGGATGGCGTGGGGGACATCAAGGGTAAGAGCAAATGTACACAGAACGGTCAACGGTGTAAGTGCCACTTGAGTTCTGTTATATTCTTGAGGTTTATGTTACTTCTGTCACAAAAATAAGCATTAGTGATCAAGGTATTGTTTAGTGCACACAAAGGCTACAAAACACTCAAAACAGAAAAGTTTAAAATCTCGTAGCAATTCAGTCACAGTGCAAATCAAAGTTGTCATAATATGATAATTATAATACAGCTGTTAGTAATGCTAGTCAACTCATTAGTATTTTAAATATTAAAAAGGTAAAGGAGGTCTTATTGTGTTTTGTATTGTGGTAAGAACATAAATAACACCATATATGACATTATAATTTATAACGAAATGATTTTTCATAAAACATTATATGCTCTTCAGGAATCATTGAGTCCATCCCACATTTCATCGAGGCCGGCATCGATTGTGTGTGGTTATCACCAATTTATGAATCTCCAATGAAAGATTTTGGTTACGATATTTCAAACTTCACGGCTATTGATCCAACATTTGGAACCTGGGAGGATTTCCAGGAGCTCTCGAACGCTTTGAAAGCTGCGGGTAAGTATACACATGAAGTGGATATGTCGGAAAAATGTGCACCTTACAAAAATTTATAATTTAACTGGTTTCAAGCAATATACCTTGGCTAAACTTTCTCACAAAGATAAAATGGATAGAATATTGTAATTAATTCTCTATCTTTTCTCTCTCTAAATATAAATCAAACAATTTTTTTTTAATTAAACAAAGAAAGGTCATGCTTAATTAATGAGGTGCACATTTTCTGAAGGTCACAGAAGAAGACGTTATACGCACTTGGATAATATGTAAATTTATTTTGAATTGTAAGAAAGAGAAAATTTTTAATTGAAGGTTTAAATAATAATAATAATAATAATTTTATTTCGATCGTTGGCTTTACAGCATAGATCACGTCAGATTTGTTACATAAATCATACATAACAGGTACTTAAATCTAATTAAAATTACCTAAAATTAACATACATAGGTTTACACAAATGATTTTAAATAAATTTGCACTATTAACATAATATATGTATTGTATTATTCATTATTATCAGGTTCTTTAATCTTGATGTTTTTTTTTTTTTTTTTTTTTTTTTTTTTTTTTTTATATTTAAAAATAGTTTAAGTTTTCAATATCACTTTCACTCTTTTTAATATAATTGTTTTATTATCTCCACATATAATTTCTTGATGCACTATTAAATAGATCACATAACACTTTGCACTATAGTTCACATAACACTTTGATGGTCAGATATTAAATTTGTTTACTATCTTTATTTCGGAGCCATAGATAAAGATAACATTTTTTGTTTGTGTTGATCCGTAAGAGCAACGTTCCAGTTTGCAACATCCTCCTGCGTTATTTTTGATTTTTCATCATAAAAATCTTTTATATTATAATATTCTTTTTTGATTAATATAGTTTTTAATTTATTTTTAAATGCATTATCACTAATTTCATCCCTCAATGACTCGGGTAAAAAATCATAGATTTTATGAGTTTGGTAATATGGATTATTTTTATAAAAAGCAGATTGATGCTTTTTTATTACAACTTTGGATTTGTTTCTGGTATCATAAGGAGAGATGTCGGAAACTTGAGCGTATGACTCTGGGTGTAATCTTTTATACATTGCACAATTCAAGATGTAAATACTGGGTAGAGTTAACACTTTCAAATCATAAAAATGTGTTCTACAGGTATCCATCTTTTTAAAACCTTTTATTGTTTTCACAGATCTTTTTTGTAGTATAAATAAACGATTTAGTACAGCATTATCACTTCCCCAGATTATGATAGAGTAGCTTAAATGGGAATATACATTTGCGTAGTAAACTGAGAGCAGTGTATCGTCTGAGACTAATCCTCTCAATGAATAGAGTAAAAAATTTCCACGATTAATTTGTTTTGAAAGTTCATGAAGATGAACATCCCAGTTTAATGTATTACTAATATTAAGCCCTAAGAATTTTGTGTCAGTGGCTTCTTTAATTGACTTGCCATCTAATTTAATATTAATATTTACATTTTCTTTATTAGTAGGCAAATGGAATCTGAGAAAAATAGTTTTATCAATATTTAATAATAAACGATTGTCATTACACCAATTTTCTAGTTGTTGTACAGTATTATTTGCTTTTCTCTCTAATTCGACCACTGACTTTGCTGATATCCTGGCATTGGTATCGTCAGCATATTGCTCTACACTATCAGCATCTTTTAGATGAGATGCCAGATCATTAGTCGTAAAATTGTATATTCGGGGGCCTGTCTTACTGCCTTGAGGAACTCCTAGGGTAATGGGTTTAAGAGCTGATTTGTAGACATGATTTAGGTCTCCATTTAATTCAGATCTTTTAGTTCGACATATATAGTTTCTTTTATAATTAATTTTATTTTTAAATTAAAGTGAAAATTGGTTCTTAATGTAAAAAATGAAGCCACTTCGTTATTAAAATAACTCACTATAGCAAAGCAAATGGACTAACAGCTGACAGTAAGAAAACTTCAAATTGTCTCTGTTATTATTTCTTCTCAACATGTCTCGTCAGGTCTCCGCCTCGTGATGGACGTGGTTCCGAACCACTCGAGCGACCAGCACGATTGGTTCCTCAAGTCCATCGCTCGAGAGGACCCGTACACCGACTACTACGTGTGGAAACCGTCCAAGGGGATCAACGAGAACGGCACACAGATCCCGCCTAACAACTGGGTGAGATTTGTAATTTATTTTATATTTTGGCATATTTTAAAATATGACTGAATATTTACAAAAAAAATTTGGGGGGTTCTTTTAACAAACAATAAAATTGCAACATTTTTACTGCTTTGCGAATTGGTATTTGCAGGAAATATCACAACTATAAATATAAAATAAATGTATTGAACAGATTAACTTTTTGTTTCAATTTGCTATAAAAATAATCAAGCCACTTTCTACGTCTTGCGGCAGATTAGCGCATTCGCAGGCCCGGCCTGGACTTGGAACGAACAGCGACAGCAGTTCTACCTCCACCAGTTCACCGTGGCACAGCCCGACCTCGACTACCGCAACCCGCTGGTCCTCGAGGAGATGAAGGTTAGTGACACGGTGACGTCACTGGTGATCACCAATGTCACGTTGGGTTATTCAAGCCGCGCCTTGGAATCGTCCTCCATTCCTTGAGAAAAAAAAGGTGCTCATACGCATTTTCTCTGTTTGGATTTCGATATTTTTTTTGCATTCTCGGCATGCTGAATAACCTATAATATTATATACGTTGGCATCGTATTATCGATATAGAGATTTTGTTCACTAAGCTAGGTATACAGTGGCGTAGCCAGGATCTGCCCAAGGGGGGGGTTCTTCAGGATAAATATTGAGAACAGCTCACTGGGGGGTTTGGGGGGCGAAGCCCCCCAATAGCCCGCCGCAGGCGCGATTTTTTTTAAGGACACGCCCCCTTTTTAGGGTAAAATAATGGAAAAATACTATTATATTAGAGCTAGGATAAAATATATGGATGGCCTGATGCAATTTTTTTAACAGTTTATATTTTTTTTCACCCCATTTTTCAATTTCTTTTGAATACGTGCGTATAATAAATAAAGCTTTGAGTAATCATTTTAATTAAATCAAGTAATTTATGTAACCACTTTTATATTATTTTTATAGAGTCAGTGTACGTGTCATTTAATTGAATTTGATTTTTAAAATTGATTTAATAATCCAATTCACATCATTAAGATATTGTAAAAAATAAATAAAAAAGGGAATTGCTTCTCTTATTTTTGTTAAATTTTGTCTGCACCGGGCGCGTGGAGCAACCAATTAAATGAAAGTGCGGCACACGTGAGAGCGTTTTAATTTATACAATAGTAGTTATATGCACATGCAGTTTGTAAGGGAAATAAAACATTTATTTATGAGTCGCACTTTTTCCTGTTAAAATTAGAAACTAACTTATAATTTGTTTATTTTAAAGAAAAGACTACTTGATACCCCTAAATTTCAATTTTTTGTTTAACTTTTTTTTTCAAATTTATATAATTTTTCCTTTTTTCTTCTTATATCCAGTCATTACTCGATCTTCATGGGGGGGGTTTAAACCCCGAAAACCCCCCCCGTGGCTACGCCACTGTAGGTATATATAGTTATATATTCCCACCCAAATTTGTAATGGATAAGATCACTCTAACTTATATCCTGTTATGTTAATGAGCTTATTTAAAATTATTTCAGAGCCAGAATTAAGTACCCTGATGTCCTGATGACGTCAAATTTTATAAAATTATTAATATTTTTCACTGTGGCTTGAGAACGAGATGTAGATGTGTATTGTAACTTAACTGTATAACTTACAATTGGACTTCTTTAACCGCTTGCCACAATGTTTCAGGCGGTTCTTCGGTTCTGGCTGGAGAACGGGGTGGACGGGTTCCGTCTGGACGCGCCCCCTCACACCTTCGAGCACCCTGACTTCCTGGATGAGCCACCAACCAACGACCCCAACTGCCCGCCCGAACAGTTCTGCCAACTGCAGCACGTGTACACCATGAATCAGCCCGAGACGCTCGACGTGTTGTTCGAGCTTAGACAAGTGGTGGACCAGTACGCGGCGGAGACCGGAGAGACCAAGTGAGAGCACAAATTAAGTCGGGTGCTTAATTGTAATTGATCCATATATCACTTCGATCGTCTAGACCGGTGGTTTCGTGTAGCTAATATATGGTATTATATATTTATATATTATATATGCAGATATTTATAATTTTTAATGCTTTTTAACAGAAGCACTTACTATTTCATCGAGGGCATTATATTAATTAATATTTATCTCAGGATATTTCATGATTAAAAGTAAAGAACAAGAGTTTCGTTGTTATATATAAATATATTAAATATATATATTATTTCAAATGAAGAGTTAATATATGATTAACTTGAAATCTAAATGAAAATCCTAGGATTTAATCCTTTTGTGTCTAAATATGTATTGCAATAAATATTCAACAAATATATTGCGATTTCTGTTACATGCAATTATAAGATTCGTTGGTGAGCTGTCCATATCGCATTCGCTTTCTACATCCTCACCCTGAAGTTAGGCCACCTGTTCAGCTCCAAATCAAAGTTATTTATGAAAATAATCATATATAAATTAAAAACGAAAGGCTTAACATTTTTCCCAACATGACTTTGATTCTGAACAAGTTGCCTATAAACTTCAAGGAAATAATTATGATTAAATGGCAAATATTACAATTATAAATTTCTGGAGTATTAAATTAATTGAGTCATTATTTTCCCCGCATTACATACCATGAACTATACGCTGACATTTGCCACAGGGTGATCATGAGCGAGCCGTCCAACGAGTTCTTCCACACGATGAGCTACTACGGCAGCTCGGCAAATCCCCTCATGGACTTCCCGTTCAACTTCAACTTCATCTACGACCTCAACAACCAGTCAGACGCCCTCGACGTCGCGGCTGCCATCAACAAGTGGATGGACAGTCGGCCAGAGGGAACCACGCCAAACTGGGTGGTGAGTACGTGACGTCACATCGGATCCACCATCTCGAGACGTACAGCTGGACACGGCCTAGCTATCATGCTACCTGGCTTATATATCACGTCTATATGTACTGAAATGTGTCTCAGATCGGCAACCACGACCAATTCCGCGTGTCCAGCCGGCAAGGCGCGCAGTTCGGCATGGTCACCAACATGTTGTCACTACTGCTCCCTGGTGTCTCCGTCACGTACTACGGCGAGGAGATCAACATGGAGAACACGTTCGTTAGCTGGGAGGAAACGCAGGACCCCCAGGGCTGCAACGCCGGACCTGAGTTCTACCAGCGCTTCTCCAGGGACCCTCAGCGCACACCCTTCCAGTGGAACGACCAGCCGCAAGCAGGTGCATGGGGCAATTAAATAATAGCTTCCCCCCGTGCATGTATATATACTTTTATACCTTATACACAATTAACTTTTTAATTTTTTATTTATTTTTTTGTTTAGATGATCGGTGAAAAAAAATACGAGCAATATCATAAGTAAATTTGTTAAATATACGTGAGTCGTTCGTGGGCGTACAAAATCATAAAAATATTTTATTAAGCTTAATCATGATAAGAGTGATTTGAATAATTTATGTTTTACAGTGACAATATATATTATTATATTTAAAGTGCTTACAATAAAATTAGATAAACACACAATTAAAAAAATAACCTTGATCCTCTTCTCCAGTGGCGGTGTTCATTAGATGCAATGACTTTTAAAATAATTACTCTGCGTGGATGGCTATAAGAACCAAAACTCAGTCTTTTTTAAATTGATGGGATTCGACATTCGAAATCATTAGCTCTGAATAATATTCATGTACATTGTACACACTATACCTTAATTTGCGCCTGTGAGCTTGGCTATAATGGGTAAATCGGCAAATTTCTAGTTCTCACTCTTCCCAGGCTTCACGACGGGTCCCTCGACGTGGCTGCCGGTGAACGAGAACCACCTGACGGTCAACCTGGAGGCGCAGCGAGCGGCCGACCGAAGCCCCTTCAAGATTTTCCAGGCACTCACCGCGCTGCGCAAGACGCCCGCCGTCCAGCAGGGAACCTTCGACCTGCGTATCGTCCGCGTTGACGTCATAGCCTTCACCAGGTGGGCGTCGAACGTGGCTCCGAGTGTGTACCTGAAGTTACTTGCCTGGTCCTCGGTATCAGAATCATTAACATAACATATAGGGTGGGGATTACATGCAAAGCGTAAAAATACACTATAACACATAAGTGGCAGTTATCCTGAAAAATTTGAACATAATTTATTAAACCTTTGGTTAAAGTCAAACAATTCATAAAAAAAAACATCAAACTATTAATTAATTATCTATTAATCTATTTATTTTACAACAATTTGGTCTAATTAAACTGTATGTACAAATGTGTATACCATGTTTATAAATAAAACAATGCTTCCAAAAATTTGATTTAAAATCTAATATATTTTTTCCGTATTATTTAAAATTTCTCGACGACTCCAGGGAGATGGCGGGCGAGACGAGCGTGCTGGTGGTGGCTAACACGGCGTACGAGGCCCTCGAGGTGAGCCTGAGCACCGTGTTCTTCAACCTGCCCGAGATCGCCACTGTCCATACCGCCAGCATGGACTGTCAGCTGCAGGCAGGGTACGTACCGTATGACATTTCAGGGATATCCAGACAAGGGATTAACTAACATTCTTATTATAAGGACCCAGTAAAAGGTCTATTTTAGTCTATTTTATTTTTTAGTTTGTGTGTCTATATTTTGTAATGTATTGTTACGAAATATTCATTAAAAAGACGGAATTATGTGTAACTTTAATGAATTCCCAAATGCACCGTGTCAGTAGCATATTGATTTGATAAACGCACTGGAGCAGCACTTTTGAGTCATAGAACTCTTAATTATACTGCTTAATTTTATCAGAATATGGATAACTGGTCATCTTCATGTAAACACAGAGTGAATATATATATTAAATTAAACATAACACACATGACTTAATTAATTGTTTCATGTGTTACAGGGACCCGGTGAACTTAAGCTCAGTGCCTCTGCCAGCGAGGGGAGGGATCGTCATCACCTATACTTCTATCTGAAAATGCAATAACTTAATTTAATTCTTGTTAGCAATTAAACAATTAAAATACAAAAAATAGGAAATTATAATTATAACGTCATTCGCGTCATTATGCTGATATTGCAGGCTTTATTATATGATTATTTTATAAAATTAATTATATTTCTTTAAATTTAATTGTCATAATTGAGTCATATGTTGTTTTACAATATATATGCTAACTATTTAATCAACTAGCTTACAATGTCTTTATTCCAAATGTGGTGATACATTATTTGAATTGGAAAAAAATATGTAAATTTTTAAATATTTCATTGTTACTTTTACCATTTTTTACCTGTCAATATAATAATTAATTTTTTTCTTGTGAAAAACTATTATAAACGGTAGCATTACTTTCATTCACGTTCATTGTTTAAATTGAAAATAATTTACCTTCCAGCTACCTGTTGTCTACTAACTAGCGCACAAAATTTCTAGTCCGCAAGCCACCTCGTGACAATTATATTTACTACCTGCAGCGATGCAGCATGAAAAACTTTACTAAATGTTTTATTTCTTACGCAGGTAAAATTCTGCATGCCTGCTGCATCTAGTGAGAAAATTATAAACGTACAAAAAAAAAATAAACCTGCTAGGTGTGTCTGTGCTCCTAATACCTCAACGTCCACCTGCTAGGTGTTTCTGTGCTCCTAATACCTCAACGTCGCGACTGGTATATATACCGTGTTGGGCGGGGCCTCTCACGCTGCGTCATAGCGTCAAATGAGCTGGTTTTGAAGCTGGAGTATTAGGAAAACATGAATTCCAGGAGGTGTGTTCAGACAGGTGAGCCAGGAACCAGGAGGCCAGGAGGCTCGGGGATTTTCAAGTACGTAATGAATACATATCGTTCTAAATTCTAAAGATAACTTCCTATAGTTCTTATATACATATATATCATACGTAAATGCACACACATGCATTTAAGAATAAAAAATTAAGTTACGTGCATCCGGTGCATATTGTTTATGAATTAATTAAGCAAGATGTCTTTTTTGTTTTGGATATTAAATAGCTTAATAATGGACAAAATATAGTAATAGTTGTAATATTATAACGTTATGTAGTTATATATTAGGTTATAGATATACAGTATTATAATTTTGACTTTTCAACATTCTTATCGGCCTTATATCGCCAATGCACGGTGTAAATTATTTTTGCACTGCCAACGCACAATTCAATATTATTTGCTAAATAGGAAGTTTATATTTTGGGGAATTTCTTCCTTGAGATAATTAAAACTCAGTTATATTAATGAATAAAGTTGGAATTTTGTGTAAAAGTATTGTATCTAAATTAATAACTAGCATTTGTTATAGTTTTAATTTCAAAATATAAAAATTTAAAATTTAATCAAAAATTCAATTACGAAGAAAACGAAACTACGAAGACGTTTTCTTAATCCATTCATTAATTAAGTTTCTAAATTAATTAAATATTTTTATCATTAAATGAGTTATTTTTTATATAATTTATAATTAGTTAATGTCAACAAATATTGAGAGAATTTATGGTGTATATTATGAAGGCGTCTAAAGATCCCGATGTGGTGAACAGTTTTCTGATCTGTCCTCTCGACCGATCAGAGACGTATCTTTTTTATACCAAATAACAATATTAAAACTTATCATTAACTGGTTTGTCCTTATATATCATTTTATACTACACAGAACTACTTTATATTACTGTCATTTTGGTTTTTAACTTTTTCTTTTCAAAAAACGGTTTTTGGTTAATGCTCAAGTTATAATATATAAGACATCGCTATAATTTTACCACTTTTCGGTTGATTTTTTCGAATGAAATTAATTCGTCGATCGGGTAAGACTTTTTTTCCACGAAATAGAAGTTGTTGGATTTCGATTCGATATTATTATCTTCAATAATTTGAAAGTATAAGTAAGAAGATAATAAATAACATGTATACACCGTATAACTTGATACCAGAAGGCGGAGAGGATAATATTTAGTCAAGTCATCGTCAATTGCATCGCGATAAGCACCAGATGGGCAGTATTAATTAAGGACTGATAAAGCTTGCAAAAGATAACAACATCAACGCAGAATAAAGCACAACCTTCAAGGCCTATATACTGTATAACTTATATGTATAATATAATAATATATTGATGGTTTGATTCTTCCCACGATATCAGAAGCCTCTTATAAAGTCTTATAACACTCGACAGCTTATTGCATTTTAGCTGGACTTTCCGCTCAGCAATGATTAGGTAAGTTTTGTATTATATAAAATTAAAAGTATAAAAGGAATTCAAAGAAAATTAAACTTATGTGAACGGTGCAGGCAAATTTTTTCTTAAAATAACGTCTTTATTTTTTTAACAGAAATATGGCTATGAGGTAATTTTTTGCTACAGACTGCAAATCACGTGTCTGTTGGTGTGCGTGCTGGTCGGATGGTGCGCGGCTCAGGAGGAGCGGCCGTGGTGGCAGACGGCCACCTTCTACCAGGTCTACCCGCGCTCCCTCAAGGACACCGACGGGGATGGCGTGGGGGACATTAAGGGTACGAACTTGTCTCCTTCTCGACCGTGGGTGTTGAGGCTCAAATCTTGGTGCTCGAGTTAAAGCCATATCGTCCTGTCAAGGAAAACTCAAAAGACCATAACGCTTAGGCATTGTAGAAACATGTCTGGTATCTGGTACCAAAAATTCATCATGTTTAATGCTATCGTTTGCTCCTCAGGAATCACCGAGTCTATCCCACATTTCATCGAGGCCGGCATCGATTGTGTGTGGTTATCACCAATTTATGAATCTCCAATGAAAGATTTTGGTTACGATATTTCAAACTTCACAGCTATTGATCCTTCATTTGGAACCTGGGAGGATTTTCAGGAGCTCTCACAAGCCATCAAAGCTGCAGGTAACACTTTGTTTTTATTGATTTAATTTATATTTATTGTATACTAATCAAACTTGAGTTATAAAGCAGGTGGATTTAATTTTAAAGCGCGTGCGGGCGCGCGCGAGAGAGATGAACATAGTTATAATTTATAGTTATTAAGCACGCCTTCTAATTTAATTAATTATCTGTTCAGGTGTACGTAGCATGCAGATATTATGAAATTCCCATAACTTGCACTATATCTATAACAAAGGCAAAGGTGGTGGGCAATGGGTATAACAAAAAATATTATAGTTAAAATAAAAGCAAAGGCGGCAGCAGGAAAATAGTAATAAACTTTTAATAATATAAATAAAATAATACATAATTTTATTAATATGTTGACGTCTTTATATTAATTTAAATTTTACTATACCTTTAACCTTTATATTCTACTCTATATCATTAAGCTTACTCTGCATTGCACCGAACACGAAGTGATCAGTTCTCTGTCACGTCAGGTCTCCGCCTCGTGATGGACGTGGTGCCGAACCACTCGAGCGACGAGCACGATTGGTTCCTCAAGTCCATCGCTCGCGAGGACCCGTACACCGACTACTACGTGTGGAAACCGTCCAAGGGGGTCAATGAGAACGGCACACAGATCCCACCTAACAATTGGGTGAGTTCTTTGATGCTACATTATAGTGTTACAGTGATGTCTGCACAGCGTTTTATATACAAGGCCTTGTGTAGAACGCAGGGGGGCCTTTGTAGAACGCTGGGGATATTCGATTAGTAATTAATTTAGACTAAAAAAATGAAATTAAAATTATCAAATTATTTTAGGAATAATAATATATTATAATGTAATTAGCAAGCAATAATATTATGTAAGTGCGAACTTAAAATATTTGTGAAAAAAGTATATACATTAAAAATAACATACTAATAAAAGGATTTTAATTTAAAAAAAATCGTTTAAATTATTTTTTATATGCAATATTATAGATTATGAAAAAACTGCAATTGGATTCTTTTGTCATTATATATGTCGTATATTATTATGTTGCAATATCTGCTTGCTGCATGTAATAACTGGGGGGAAATTTAGCAACAAATTTATATAAAAGTTTCCACTAGCTTGCTATTAGAGCTGCATGAATACTGAAATTGTGTGTTCAGATTAGCGCGTTCGCCGGCTCTGCGTGGGAATGGAACGAACAGCGACAGCAGTTCTACCTCCACCAGTTCACCGTGGGTCAGCCTGACCTCGACTTCCGCAACCCTCTGGTCGTCGAGGAGATGAAGGTACGCACATTTCTTGCCCTAAAAAATATGCCCCGTCGTCAGTAGAAAATTGATCGAATTTGCGTGACTTGTTTTAATGCATTTTTCAATAAAACATTCAATGAGTATAGCAATTTGAAACAATGATTTTAATAAATCGTAATTTTAATAAAATTTGAAAATTTAAGTATAAAATATGACTAGAAGAAGAAATTTATTTATTAAATAAATTTTGTTGTTATTATTGTCATCTTAAGTCTTAACATACAGTATATTTTGATATATCTACTGCAATGTATTAACATATACATACATAATTCGGCGGATGTACAACAAATAAAAAAATCTTCAGATAGAAATTGTGTAAGCAGGCAAAGTGAACAGCAGGTATTGTGCTGGAGACAATTAAATTGGGCACAATTCAAAAAAAGAGTAATGTTATCCAGAAAGATGTTCAGGTTTCTCACTCATGCCCCAAGGTTAGCATCACACTAACTCAATGACACTAAACGTTATTGAGGATAAATCTTGTCCATGTGGACTGGCTTGTGATCACGGTTTACGTGCGATGTTCCAGATGGTTCTCCGCTTCTGGCTGGAGAACGGGGTGGACGGGTTCCGCATCGATGCCCCCGGGCACATCGTGGAGCACCCTGACTTCCTGGACGAGCCTCCGACCAACGATCCCAACTGCCCTCCCGAGCAGTTCTGCCAACTGCAGCACGTGTACACCATGAATCAGCCCGAGTCGGTGCAGCTGCTGTACACGTTGAGACAGATTGTGGACCAGTACGCGGCGGAGACTGGGGAAACCAAGTGTGTTATAAATTTTTATTTCAGATATAAATGTATTTAAAATGGAAGTCACACAAATATGATTTAATTGTTTTGATTCAAAACAATCGCCACATGCATAATGTCAGGTGACAATGTCATTTTCATAGTAGTAATAATAATAATGTCTTATGAATCCTCTTCCATCTATCACAATATATATATATATATATATATATATATATATATATATATATATATATATATATATATTAATATAAAAATATAAGCATCCCATAATCTTGTAATATTTTTATAGTTGCTAGATGTCCTTTTTGCTTGAAATTTTGACACGCACTTAACAATCATGCAGGGTGATGATGAGCGAGCCGACCAACGACTATGACGTCACTATGAGTTTCTACGGCAACGCTTCGCACCCCATCATGGACTTTCCGTTCAACGTGGACTTCATCCTTGACCTCAACAACCAGTCGAGGGCGCGCGATGTCGAGGCGGTCATCAACAAGTGGCTGGACAACATGCCCGAGGGTGCCACTGCAAACTGGGTGGTGAGTACCAAAGCGTTCAACCCCCTCCAGTTTCTCGATAATATTTCATTAGAATTTGAGTCAAACGGTTTATAGCGTTAATACGCATACGCAAAAAATTAGAAAACAAAAATAGATGAGATACAAGGAAAATTCAAACCTTCATCAAAATTTCTTGCAGTTATTCA
Organism: Siphlonurus alternatus; assembly: GCA_949825025.1. NCBI lineage: Eukaryota > Metazoa > Arthropoda > Insecta > Ephemeroptera > Siphlonuridae > Siphlonurus > Siphlonurus alternatus. The sequence goes on along the minus strand of OX463779.1, from coordinate 18,948,846 downwards.
ACTTCAAATTTGAGTGACTAAACATCTGGATATACTAAATTAACGTTTCCTCACATCATCTCTCAGATCGGCAACCACGACCAGTTCCGCGTGTCCAGCCGGCAAGGCGCGCAGTTCGGCATGGTCACCAACATGTTGTCACTACTGCTCCCTGGTGTCTCCGTCACGTACTACGGCGAGGAGATCAACATGGAGAACACGTTCGTCAGCTGGGAGGAAACGCAGGACCCCCAGGGCTGCAACGCCGGACCTGAGTTCTACCAGCGCTTCTCCAGGGACCCTCAGCGCACACCCTTCCAGTGGAACGACCAGCTGCAAGCAGGTGGGGCATTAATCACTTTTCGTAAATACATTGAACTTAATTGTCGTACCATCAATGAGGTCCAACGTGAACGAGGGCGAAAAAGGAAAAGTAATTCGAGAGCCAACGTTTATGCATTTAGCATAATTATATTATATTTAAATATTATTTAAGTATAATATTTATATTACTTTATAGTAATTATTCCATGTATATTTATGTTAATTCAAAAACATTGATAATTATATTTTAATATGAATTAATATTTTTCACGCTTTGTCGTATGAATTAAAATTAATGACTCAAGCCCCTGCAACTTATGCAAATATTAAACCTTCGATGCAAGTACGGTTGCTTGCATTACAGTGACCCGTCAGAATCCTGAATTTCTAAATTATATATTTCCCTCAGGCTTCACCACAGGCCCCTCGACGTGGCTGCCGGTGAACGAGAACCACGTGACCCTCAACCTGGAGGCGCAGCGAGCAGCCGAGCGAAGCCCCTTCAAGATCTACCAGGCGCTCACCGCGCTGCGTAAGACGCCCGCCATCCAGCAGGGAGCAATGCGAATGACAAGTTCCGCGTCGGGTGACGTTGTAGCCTTCACCAGGTAATAACGCTGGCTACGTAAATCTCATATCTTTGGATATGTATCTCTTATTATTATACTCTTATATGAAGGCACTGAATCTACCCTTGACAACACACTGCCTTACTTAACTTCCTTTGTCTCAAAAGAGAGCTGCCGGGTGAGACAAGTGTGCTGGTGGCTGCGAACACGGCGTATGTGGCCGTTCAGGAAGACCTGCTCGCTTTGTTCCCGGGACTGGCGGCCCAGGCGATCGTGGTAACGGCTAGTGAGGACTCGACGCTTCAGAGCGGGTAATCAGAATCCCCGTTTTTATTAACTTATGTATATACATAAATAGATGTTATAATTCTATACGATTCATATGTGAATTCGTCGCCTTGGAAAATTTTCTCTTTCAGCCTCTTGTTAATCACTATGCTCCGTAAGAATAACATAGCGCATGGTGATTATGGCTATGGTCCGTTACTTGGTTGTGATGGATGTGAATTTTTGATGATACGGACCGACCGACAGCCAAAAATATTGGATGATGGCAACAAACCTAACAACCAACATTGCTTTTAAAGTTTCCCTCCAAACATAACTTTGCTGTGACGGCTGTGATGAGTTGGGAGAATTTTTCTCAGCCACTCGCAACCGGAAGTACTCCCCCTCTACTTCATTTTGGGAGCGTGCGAGTTTCAAATGGCCGTGGCTGACAACCATCACAACCAGGTTACGGACCCATCGACAGCCATTCACAGCCATCACAACCAGGTAACGGACCGTAGCCTATATATATATAAAGAAGGCTGCAAGTGGGAAATTTTCAAAGGCGACGAGTGTACGAATTAAGACATTAAGATAAAGTATACAGCATGTACGAGGCTAGACCAAAACACCAAATCTGAGCTAAGCCCAATTTAAAACGAGGGCTATAATTTGATGTAGGCGAAATAAATTCCATAAAACTCTAACCCCTGCAATATATGCAACTGTGTGTGCTAGCAAGCACGCAGGGTTGTCCGCCATTCAGGCTGCTTGAAATATCCGACGTTCTGGTTGTTTCAGCGACGTGGTGGGGCTAAATATCGTCCCCATACCGGCCAGAGGAGGGTTGGTGCTGCAGTTCACGGCAGTCTGAGAGTCGGAACGTTACTGCAGAGCCTCAAAAAATTAAAGAACAATAATCATCTTAAAATAAAATACTTTTAAAATTATGAGAATGTTTTCAATTTTAATAATATAATATTATTGATCAATTTAAATTTACTCTCTTTATACTCTTTATATGTATAATAATTTCTGATTGTTGTCTTAAAAAAGTTTTACTGTATGTTTGTTCTCTGCAGTAATTATATATTAAGGTGCAAAATAATATACAATAAAAGAATCAATAAATATATATAATATGTATCACGTACCATGCACTTTTAAATTGTGGAGTATTACTTACAATGTTATTTTTTATAATTAAACAAATGATTGATGGAATATCAAGACCCCCGATGTGGTGAACAGTTTTTTTTTGGTCTTCTCGACCAATTAGAGACTTTGCATCCTTTTCCATATATTTTTTTTTGTTTTTTTATTACGGGAAATTGGATTTGAGACTATTTACTTTTTTTTTAATTTTTATTTATTATTATTTTTTTTTTAGAAAACGGTTTTGGTTGAAGCTTGATTAAGTCAGAGAACATCGCTATATTTCTGTTAGGCGGGTCAGGCCACCCATCAGTTGACTTTTTCGGTATAAATCAATCATGGGGGGATTGGGGGGTTTTGTTAGGGAAGGCATTTTTTTCTTCTTTGATTTTTCTTTGAGATGTTTTTTTTTTTTTTTTTTTTTTTTAATATGGAAGACCACTTAAACTATTTTAGTATTTTTAGAAAATGCTGTTTCTTTTTGCGGTATATGTCATGGTATAATATATATTATATATTATGTATTCATTAATTTTTTAAGTAACATATTTTTCAATATCTATGGAATTATAATTAAAAATTAAATCATTCTATTCTATTGTCTTTAAAACAATTGTAACAAAGTTAATTTTTTGTTTTTAATACATCATTTTATTCATTTTAGAAAACTGCCCCACCATGTTTACATATATGACACAAATTAACAAAGAAAAAAACAGAAGCAGAAAGGAGAAAGAATACAGTACGTACAAGGTTAATTATAAACTTCATTTCTTTCCTTCAATAATTTAACATATTTAATGCATGTGAGAGCTTGTCAATAAACCATAAATTCCACTAAAAGGTATTTTCTCATTTAAAAAAACAACATATACAACCGTGAAACTGAACATTACTGTAGTACTGCCAAGCCCTCATATTTAAATAACAAATCATGATGCAACAAAATAAGTTAATAAAAAATTATCATTACCTATAATACAACAGTTGCAATCAATCTAGGAAACAAAAATCAAATCACTACTGTTTTTCTCTTTTTCTCTACATAAAGGCTATATTAAATATTAGAGGTTATGGAATAAATTGTGAGTTATTGTTTGAGATTTAGTAGCTTGTGCTGTTAATTAATTTAAGCAAACATAATGTACAATATTAATCATGTCTTTAAAAATTCTAATTAATTCCCCTTTAATATTTACCAAGAAGTCAGTTGTACAAACAGTTAATTAGTTGATGCAGGTTATGTTGTCAGTTTTAGTACTTCTATTTCCTGTCATACATGAAATAAACTGTAAGCTACATATTATGCCTAGAAAAGATCACAACCTGCATTAATTATTTTTTTTATTACAAAAATAAATAGAGGGTACCAAATTATAATACTATGATTTTTTTTTTTTTTTTAAGACTTCGAGTCCCGTAACTATTTTTAAAATTTTTAAAGTTCTGCAAGTTCTGTTAGCCCTACTGGATCCCTAATAAAAAGGATAATGCCATTTGATGCCTCCAGGTGGTGTGGCTGCACTTTCAATAATTTTTAAATTTTAAAAAATGGTTCCTGGACTCAAAAAAAAAAAAAAAATAAATAAATAAAAAAAAAAAAAAAAAAAAAAATCACAGTATCATATAATGTGGCACCTTCTATTCATTTCTGCAATAAAAAAATTTCATGCAGGTTACTCATTGTTGGAAATGAACACAGAAAATTTTATGATTAGTTGATATTCGGTTTTGAAAAATTTAAAAGTTAAAATGTATAATTATTATAGTCCAAGTTTCTTCATTGTAAAATTTAAAGAGGAATTTATATAATAATTTTTTGGTTTCTTTTATTGTAAATCATTATCAGAAACTTCAGAACATATAGGAGAGCATATTAATGTTTATTGGCGTTCATTAACTTCTTATACAAATTATTGCCATTTTTTTTTCTATACTGTAATAACAAAAGTCCTTATCTTTATCTAAATTATTTGTGTGTAATTACAGACATTAGAATAAGACTGCATTACAATTTAAAATCAAAAGGTTAGGTAGGAATATTCAGACAATTCTCAACAGTAATGCCATTATCATAAAGCAACTTTACTTCCTGTTGGTCCGTGAATATTTAAAACAATATTTTCCACCTTTTGACAAAGTAATACAATACCACAGTAAAAAATAAGCTTAAATAACAATAACAAATGGGACTTAATGACTAGATTCCATCATAATTTTGGTCTGCCAGCTGTCACTTTTAATTTTATTATCTGCCGAGTTCTACTAGACAATATTAATTAAGGTCTTAAAAAAACTTTTTGTGCTGACTGACTTTTCCGTGATTTTAAAAATTGCAAAAATTGTAAAAGAATAATATCAGTGCTTTGTAATAATTATGGATAATTATAATTTTATTAGACAGTCATCATTAGCAAAACACGCCACTAACTGCTGTCTCATACAGGATCACATGATTTTTCAGCGCATGATTTAAAAAGTAAGAAACTATGCAATCAGGTGTAGCTTCATATTGTATGCCTGATAAGAAATTTAGAACAGTTCCTAAATGAGAAACGTACGCTTATGATCGCAGAAATACGTGTCTGTGTGCAACGTGCCTTGCTCTGAGAATAATACGTTTTTTTTTTATATTTTGTATATCAGATGGTAGAGTTGTAAATTTATCATTATATATTCTATATTCCAGAATCCAATGTATTAATCTGCTTTAAGTTGCACTTCAGCTACCTCTATCTGAACACTAATAAAAAGCTGATTGCAAATAAGTATCTTTCACTGCTTCTTTTTTAAAGGCTACACGTTAACAGTCTATATAATATATATTGTCTACATAAAAGTTTAAAAGTGGATTTTGGGATCTATAACTGTCACAATGGACAAGGAATTCAATATATTTTATGAATAATGAAAAGAGCATAACTAACCAGTTACATTAATTATCCAGTTTCAAATGTGAATTTAAATAGTGGATATTTTTTTTTAGCAGCAAAATCTGATGCTAGAGAACTTGGTTGCCAAAGGATTTCACCGCAAAAGTCAGCAATCTTCTTAAATTTCTAACATAATTAATTATTTAATTTCTAGTAACAATAAAAAAGCAATAATTTTCATTCTAATTCTTGGCAGTATCACAAGAACATATTCTTGACCAGGCTAGGCCTCACATGCCCTCTGGTTGTGTCGAGCTCTAATCCGCAGGCAGCGTGGACAGTCGTCCGGAGACGCCAGGCTTGGTGAGGTGGCTGGTGTGTGACTGCCCTTCCAGCAGGCAAGGTGCAGACAGCAGCCGCAGTGACGGCAGCGCACCACGCGAGATACGTCCCAGGGAAAGATCACTTCTCGACTGTGGCACAGCTCGCACACGAAGCCACGAGCCACGCACAGCTGTGAAACAAAATATTGGTAACAAGTGGGTTAAACAGAAAGAAAGGAATGCACTTTTTGTTTTGGCTGCAAAGCACAAAGTTGACAAGGAAAAATAAAAATTGTATGTAATTTATGTACTGTACATGTACAATGGACAACATACATTATGAAAAAAAATTATTGCAGAGATGAATAGAGGGTACCAAATTATGCTACTCTAAGTTTTTTCATTTTTTTTTTGACCCAGAACTATTTTTAAATAATTATTGAAAGTGCGGCCACGCCCCCTAAAGGCGTCAATAGGCGTCCAGTCTCTATCCTTTTTATTAAGAATTCAGGGGTGCCAACTGAAATCACAGAACTTTCAATAATTATTTAAAAATAGTTCCGGGTCTCAAAAAAATATGAAAAAATTCAGAGTAGCATAATTTGGTGTACTCACTATTCATTTCTGCAATAAAAATTTTTCATGTATGTTGTCCATTGGTATAGTAGTACCAGTAGTACTGCAACAGTGGTACTGTAAGGTATAGTATTAAAAAGTTATAAAAATAAATTTTAAAGTTATAAAAATATTTTCATTCAGGGTTACACAAAAACAAAATGTTACTAAACTGTAACTTCTCAACAAATGAATGATTGTTGTCAGGTTGACGATACTCACATCACAAGATTTGACGTGCGTCTTGCTGGCGTTGACAAGCTCCTGCAGCCGTGAGATGAGCTCGCCACTCTTCACGTCCACCAAGTCCTTCATCGAGTACAGCTCAGGGTCCGTGGTGAGGTGGAGCGGCTCTCGCTGATACATCTCGTGCAGACTGCAAGGGATTGGTTATATTTTTTACTCAGTTATTATTGTTATCAATGTCACCAGTAAATTCAAAGCAATACTTTCTTATTTCTTAACATTACATACAATCTAAGAGGCATGCATGAACACATTCAAACAGAAATAAATAAATTATAAATTTAATTTGATCAAGTTGCTCAAGTTATAAAAATTGATGTACAAAATTAAAAATACTGTGAAGTAATTTGCCTAATTTCCAAATCAATACACTGTATATCCTCTTAATATATATATATATATATATATATATATATATATATATATATATATATATATATATATATATATATATATATATTATATTTTTTTAAATTATATAATTTTATTAGATTTAAATATTTAACACTTGCTATCATTATCTCCAGTACTTACTCTGTTGCAAATCTGCAGTTGATGACAAAGTCTCTCAGTTGGGACACTTGTATTCTTGCCAGCTTGCATTTGGCCAGTTGTCGAGACTTTCGGAAGAGGCTGGGGTTTAGATCTTCGACTCTGAACAGAGCGTCCGCCTGCATCTGTTCCAGCAGTCGGTATGAGAAGCCAGACACCGGACACCTGAGGGGAACGATACTGTTACACACAACTTCCAGAACTATCCTATAATGACTTAAGGGATTGTCCGAAAATATAATTTTTCAATGTATACTGTAGTATCATATTTATGGAGAATATTTCATTTATGTCAACAATAATAATTGGCCTGTTCGTAAACCCTGCTCGGTGCACACTTTCTACACCCAATCGACCTTATATCCATGTACATAAGGTCGATTGGATGCAGAAAGTGTACACCGAGCAGGATTTACGAACAGGCCTTATGTGTATATACTGGTCAGTATTTAAAAAAAAATAATAATAATAAATGAAAATTGATAATGGAGATTGAAAATTTATATAAAATAATTTAGAAACTCCATAAACTCCATGAAAGAATTCCTAAGTTGAAATGCAGCTGAAGGAAGGGTACTTCACTCACCTGTTGAAGTCCCACTTGGCCAGCACCTTGCCGGGGATCACGGCCACCTGGTTGCGGTGACAGGCCGTGCAGAAGTAGCGGCCCAAGTACTCACAGTAGCGGAACTTGCTGGCATACTGTGGCTCAACTCGCATGCCACAGCCGGCACACAGGTATCCCTGCCTGGCCAGCAACACACGACGACTGGTGACAGAAAGTGAAGATTGAAGGAAACCACTATCACATACTCAAGAAATATTTTCTTATGTTTTTAATTCCTGAAGATTGTGTAATTTTCTTTTGTATTACAGTATTTTCTTCATATAATACTGTACCTACATTAAGTCAAGGTTGATTTAAGTTCTTAGATATTTTTATATCTTGAATCTAAGTAGCTCTTGTACATAAAAACTTAAAATAATGAACTCATTTTGCCGTTTCCTCCTTGTTCTGCTGCTTTTTGGAGTAAAAATATTACGCTTATTTCTGTATTTTTAAGTTTTTTTTTTTTTTTTTTTTTTTCTTCCATTTCTGACATTTGCTACCACAAATTTAAATCCCTTAAAAATTCTTACTTGGGAGCAGGGTGTGGGGTGAAGATGATCTGAGGACGAGGTGGGGCCCACTGCAGGGTGCCCCTCAGCTGAGTGGCCCGAGTCATGTCCTCATCCTCCGCTTCGTCGGGGCTCACCGGCCAGCTGGAGGGTAGCGGCAGCAGCTGCAAACATTATCGTGTTACCTTGGACCTGTAGGAAGTCACGTTCTGGGAAGTATCACATGAATATTGTCTTTGAGAAAATAAGTCCTTTATCTTTTCTTTGCAATAAAATCAATATGCATGCTAGGGAGGGATAAACAATATCTGATTGTCACACCTGGCATTTTTAGATGATGGTATGGTAAATTTTACACTGACAACTAATGTTTTTTTTTGTGTTTTTTTTTTTTTTTTTATGAAAAATTGTCTATGTGAAATTTATTAAATTAAAGGGACCCACAAAAGTAGGGTCTACGAAGAGCCGGGAGGTTAAATTCAGTCACTTCATTGTGGAAAGTACCCTATAATAGGGTTCAGTTGAGAAGCTAAAAAAATAAATAAATAAAAATAAGGATATTACATGTTAAGTAACTAACTTTAAGAACAAAAACCTTTCTTTTTTTTAAAGCCAGGTTAGAATTACAATAATTATCCCTATTGTAGATAGTCATTGTGCAGTATTAAAACGTGTCCGTCAAGTGTTCACCACTTTGCACTCTCACCTGCTGAGGGGCGTCATGCTCTGACACCAGCCACTGTAGTTCAGAGTCTCTGGGTAGAGCCTTGCCACTGAACTGACGCAGAAGGCCCCAAGCCACCCCCTCTGCTGTGCGGGACCAATGGGGACCCTGGTCTACCATGGGACCTCCCGCCATGGTGCCCAGAGGGTCTTCTAGGCGAGCAGGCTGACGAGCAGCAAGCTCAGACTCAGAGTAGAGGGAGGCGAGAGACATTGAGAGACCTGGGAGAGAAAGTAATTAAATATCTGAAGGAAAGATTAATTTTACTGTTGATATGAATTAACACCAACAGGTTAATGATAAAATTTGCATACAGAACCTGTTTTTTCAATATTATGTCATCAAGTAAAACAGTAGTTAAGGCAATTATATGGAAATTATGGTTAGTAATTACTAATTATTATTTTGTTACTAACAAAATAATAAGATATTGATATTTAATTTACAAAATTATGCTATTGAAAATTGGTAGCATTTTTGATATTTTAAAGTAGGCCATTGAGCCTGCACACACTAAGAACAATTGCTTTTGTTACGTGACCTCAAACAATCAAACAATGTTTTCTAGCAATATAATATTTCATCTTTTTTTCTTTTAACCCTCCTTATATTAAAAACTGCAATATCCTAGTATTTGCAAATCTGTTTGTTGTATTAAAGCACAACATATTATAATTATAGAGGTATTCGATAACAGTGTAATTTAATATGTTAATGCTTTAATGAACAATAAAGCTTAGTGAATATGTACATGTATATTTAAAATGTTTTAGGCCTAGATTAAGTGTGTTTTTGTAAAATTGACATATTATTATGTTGTTTTTTTTTGTTGAAGATGTACTATATCATGTATCCATAATATGGCATTTCTGTATTCTGTATTGGATCCAATAAACAAATCAAATCAAAATCAAATCAAATCAAATATACCTTCAGACTCAATTTACTGGTCTGTCACAACTCACCAGAGTCTCTGAGCCTCGCCAGGTTGTCTCCAGGTGCCCCAGGTCGGTCTGACTCCACCAAAAGGTCGCGTGACCCCTCACCTGCCTCGCTGGACGAGGGGGAGGGGGAGGAGGGTGGGGTCACGTCGGACTGGTCGGTGGCAGTGGTTGTGTTGGGTGTGCCTGTGTCCGTGCGACCGTCACTAAGCAGCGTCTGAATAATGAAACCCTCGAATAAACAACTTGAAATTAAATTAAACTGAATTGATTTATTTTATCCAATTTTATTTCCATAAAGACAGACTATTAGTTATTGGAGTTTTGTTAATTCTTATTGCATGCGGTGCAAAAGTTTATATCTAATTTAAGGAAAGAAATATGTACTAAACAAAATAAAACATATGCATAGTATAGGTAAGAATATTATGAATCTTTGATTATAGGTCTCAAAGACACATTCTTTTCAAATTTATTTTACAATATTTACAGTCTGTCTTAAAAGCAAATTTTCTTTTGTTATGAAGCATTAAATTTTTACAGAGAAAAAATGGCATTGAATCTAGAAAACCAAAGCTGGTGGTAAAAATAAATATTCTCATGAAATTAATTCTTAGGCATAATATACTGTGTTTAGTAAAGAGGATCAATATTATCATTCACCAGATTGTTTTACAAATTTTCACTGGGTCACTGGGTATTCAACATGGTTTGTTATTGATTTATCAGTAAATGCAGTCCTTATTGAAAATGAAAAGGTAAAATGGAACATTTATATCAGTGATACACACATTATGATGGTATACATATTGCAAACATCAGGAATCCTACCCTCCAAAGTTACAATTCCCGAGGATTGACTGACCTGGGGCTGCTGTGGTCTGCGCACCCTGAGGGCCCGCCTGGACCTGGCCAGCTGCCTCTTCTCTCGCTGCTCCTTCTCACGACGACGCACACGGATCCTCTCCTTGAGGCGGGCAATCTCTTCATCGTCTTCTTCCTCACTGTTCAGAGTATCGTCCGCTAACGAGGCTGTCCCACGCTGAGACAAACGTTCAGTTAAGGGTAAGATAACACGAACAATCGATTGTTGGTAGTCCCATTTGATTAACATGTAAACCTTAGCAACCTCATAATGATTCTGAATTTTTTTTGAGAGACAGTTCTTGGCATTAAAAAAATATGGAGAAAATTTCAAAACAATCGGACGATCCAATTTTTTTAAATGATTTTTTTAAATTTTCAGTATAGGGCTTTCCCATGGAGACCGAAACTAAAAAATTAATTTAAAAAAATTGGATCGTCCGATGGTTTTGAAATTTTCTCCATATTTTTTTAATGCCAAGAACTGTCTCTCAAAAAAATTCAGAATCATTATGAGGTTGCTAAGGTTTACATGTTAATCAAATGGGACTAACAACAATCGATTGTTCGTGTTATCTTACCCTTAAGGTTAAATATATCTGCAATTGTTGGTAAAAACAATACGGTGTTATAAATATATTACATGTAATAATTTACATGGGAGTTTAACTTCTAGAACTGGGGTTAATTTTGAAACCACACTTTCCTGCAACCAATAGCTAGTAAATTCATAAAATTAAACTCATCTCATTTATTAAAAATAAAATATGCTACGCTAACACTAGCTTATTTTACAGTATGTTTATTTTTAAGGTAGCTTTAAAATAAAACTGTTAAGGGTAAGGTAACGCCACCAATGTTAAAAAAAAATCCCTCACACAAAAATTCTGAAAAAAATTTAAAATGTTCTCCTCTACACCCCCTATCAGTAGCTAAAATATCAGGTATACAAATTCGATCTAGTTTTTGAGCTATGAATTTTTAAAGTTGACTACTTTAACATGGAGAAATGGAAATCCCATGTTAAATTAGTCAACTTTAAAAATTCATAACTCAAAAACTAGATCGAATTTGTATACCTGATATTTTAGCTACTGATAGGGGGTGTAGAGGAGAACATTTTAAATTTTTTTCATAATTTTTGTGTGAGGGATTTTTTTTTAACATTGGTGGCGTTACCTTACCCTTAATAAGAACATTATTATATTAAGAAAATTAATATTCATATTAAGAATATTATTAACCTTAAGACATACAGACATCAAATAATATCTTCAGCAATGCAAGGCTAAGAAAATTTTGACCTTATATCTCTTTATGCTACATGACTAAAACTAGCAAAAATATAAATACAACAAATACTGTAATATAAATAACAAAGAGATGGTATTTACTCTAATACTATTAATAAACAATCATGAGGGTCTTACCTGTGTGGTTCTTCCTCTCTCAATACGCTCACACTTTGCCCTCTCAATGGCTGCAATCATGGCCTCAGACACACTGAAGTGAGCGTTTTCTCTGCCCAGCTCCTCTGCAGGGTCTGAGAAACGACCGGACGAGGCCAAAAAGCTGCTGGCCTCCGAAGTTCTCCGAGAGTGAGGGAGGCTACAGTAGGCTGCGGTCGGTAGGGGGGGAGAGAGGGAGAGGGAACTGCTGGGGGTGTAGTTGGGTGCTGTACGAGGAGGAGTATGCTCATAGGCACCAGGAGACAGGAAGAAGGGGTCGGACGGAGTCTTCCTGTGTCCCTTAGTAGCTTTGTGTGGAGACTGAGATGCCTTAGGACTAGAACTGTACGTAGGTTTGAATGGAAATTTGATATCTTGAGGATTACTAGGTTGAAGCTGCCTTTGTGTGTCACTCTCAGGTTCTTTTGTGTCAATTACCGTATCACTAGCACGCCTTACTTGAGCTAGAGACTCAACTTTATCAACTGCCGTACTTGTTGTCATTGATAAAGAAAGATTTGTCGGACGTTTAGCTATAATTTCTATAGGTTTAGAATCGTTTGAACTACATTGTAACACAGGTTCTTCGAACAGTGTATCAGTCAGACTAGAATTGCTCTGCTTATTCATATCTTTGGATTGAACTTCACTTCCACTTGTACAAACATCCTCACTTGCTTCACTAGCTAATTCAATACTATCTCTATTTACTTCTAAGACTATGTCTGGTTTCTCTTGAGTCTTCAATACATTCTCTCGGCTTGTCTTCTGCAAGTCAGCGTAGTTGACTGACAATAAAGACTGGAAGTTTGTTGGTTTTCGTCGCTTGGTTTCTGTTGTTGTAGCACTACGCCCACGTGGTCTTGTCCTGGCTTCTGCTGGCACTACAGCCAAGCTTGGTTCACTATGCCACTGACGGTCCAGTAGTCTAGGGGATGCTAGAGGTGCGGGACATGACAGCTGGGGTCGCAGAAGTGCAGTGGACCTACGGGACTTTCTTGATGGTCGGGATGCAGCGCAGCCTGGACGTAAGTTGTCTGGGAAAGAGGAGCAGCGACGGTGAGAACGGACAAAGTGCTTTGACGTCCACTGGCTCAGGTACTGTAACAAGTGAGGTACAATCAGACTCAATACTCGGTGATGGGTATAATACTAACAATAACAAAGAGAGAGAGAGAGAAAGAGAGAGAAAATTTGTAACCAAATTTTCTACTGATAAATAAATATAAAATAATTGCATCTTGCACTATTGGAATTTACCTTGTAAATTTTGTTAAGTCCACTAAAAGTATGGTATGATCATCACTGAGGGTACTCACCAAGCGAGGGTCCAGATCAGTCAGCAAGGAGGGCTGGCCCTGCTCGATGGCCCTCAAGCAGATGAGTGCAGCTTCAGAGTACTGCTGGCGACGCAGGTAGGCATGGGGGGCGTAGCTGGCCTCGAGGTGAGGAGTGTCTGAGACAAGCCACGACAGCTTCGCAGAAAGCGAGTGAGACTCCAGGCTGTCCAACAGTCAAGGCATTAATATAAAAATTTTAACCTTGTACAGAAAAAAAAATACATATATATATAGCATTGTATTAGAAAATTTGACCCACTTCTACAGTGAAAGAAGATAAAAAAAAATATATTTCTTGTCATTGTTTATAAGCTATGATAAAAAATTATAATAGAATATTGTTCCTTGTTTGAGAAATAGGGTTACAGCAAACTTCTATTGTTAACATTGAAAAATAGTCCAATCCACTCATAAAAACTAGAGATTTCCACCAGAAGTGCAAAGTTTGTAGCCTTTCCATCATATTTCAACTGTAAAGCTTTTATGTGTAAATTTAATGCATACAGTAAGATACGTAGTAAGATTAAAATCTTTTTAGGAGTCACAAAGGGGATAAACAGTATTATGATAACCAGCAGCTTTCTCACTAACCACGGATAGTATCAGCCTAACTCAAGACAAACTATATGGTTATTGGCGAGAGCTGGTTAACTAATCACCTTTGTGAATTTCACCCACCATGGCTACTTTACATAAACTTTGTTGTATTTTGTCCTCGCTTTATGTCATACAGTACAGTATTACAGATCTTAGTTTACATGTAGATTCGACTGCACACGGTGAGATTGTCTTTTGCTTTATCCCATCCAGACATGTCTCGAAGCTAGGCGCCATAGAGTCTACAGGTACATTAATCAAAGATCTGTTAGACTGCAGGTATCAAACAGTTCTATTGATTTAAAAAAAAATCTGTTTGCTCTGATTATTCACATTACAAGAGTTTTATCTAAGTTATAAAACTCATATCAAATAGTTTCACCCTTACCTCCTGTAGAGCCAATCTTCATAACAGGAGCGTCGTGTGTCATTGCCAGGAGAGCTGGAAGGGGAGGGGAGAGACGGGTGGAATGGAGGGGAGGTGGCCAGTGATGGTTGTAACCATTGAAGGGCCTCCACAAATGACCAGCAGTCAGGCTCACCCTGAAAATGTAATATTGAGGTCACAAATTGTATGTATTATACTCTACACTCTGAGATGCTATGCATACATACACAATGAATTACAAGTTGACTCATTTAGTTCTTTTTCTTCCCCTTAGGGATACAAACCTGAGAGTTGAGTACCTGTAGCCCATGCTGCAAGATTTTGAGCACTGCTGTGTGTAAGCGGCTGAGGCCCCCATATACGCTCCACACGTTGGCGGTGTGGCTGGCCAGCAATCCCTCGGCTGTGCCCTTCAGTGACCTCAGCAGCTGCCGGCACTGCTCGTCCGCGTCTTCAGAGCCCCCATCCATGGCCTAGCTGTTTGCATTAAAAAATAGTTTTATCTATCCGCAGCATTGTTGTTTTAGTTTATAATATTTATAATACAATACATGCAGCATAATAAAAATATTACCTCTTCGTCTTGATTAAACGCATCCAGGAAATGTGTAATAATTTTAAAGTCAATAAAATAACCCACTGATGACGAATTTTCTGTTTGACAGTCAGCTGATGTGGGAGGTCCGAGGTACGTACATGAGCAGTGTTACCAACGTTATTCAATTTATACTAAATTTACCTTCTCATTGAAATTTAATGTCATACAGTTTGTTAAGTTAGTATTTCCTAATAAATATAATTTTTTTAAATATTTTAATTAAATCATTACCTTTATTTTTTTTTAATTAAAGCAGCTTAATTTTTTGTATTATAATTAAGTTATGCATATTATTATTAGTCTTTTATTAAACACAGAAAGTGTACATATTAACAGCACTAGAAACATACATTATAGAAAAACATTACAATAGAACACATAAAACATACATACAAAACATATATAATAGTTACAGAATAATAGAACAATAGAAAATGATAATAAAACAATATAAAATAAAATAACAGATGATACTAACAGCCTGTTACATCATAATAATAATATATCATATATATAATCATATATATATAAGACAAAATATGACATAGAAAATAGATAGAATAAAAAAAAAACTTATTGCTTCATTGCTATTCAAAATCTATAGACTATATGAAATCTCCCCTGGCATAATCGCTAATAGACTTAATTCTAGATTTACAGATATTTAAATGATATTGGCTACAATATTCATTACATAATTTACATACACAAGATTGTTCAGCTTTATGATAACCAGAAGATTTACAAATTAGATAGTGGAAGCCGTGAACAGCCTGGCGAGTTAAAACATTTCTAACATTGGATCTATCCAATTGGGGCAGACACCAATATTTACATGTCATAGCATCAGTGCTGTAAAACTCAGGATTAATATCCTGAGCTTTTTGATTCCTGACAGCTATAAAATTGGAATATTGATCTGTCGTTGGAAGTTTAAACATTTCTTTGATTTCTGTAATAAAATAATTGGAATCTATCAGTTTATAGGCCAGTCTAGTTTCGGTAAATTTTGACAGACACAGTAATCTTTTAACAAACATGGCTTTTACTGATTCTAATTTATCAAAATCGGATACAGATAAATGAGGCCATACAATTTCAATACCATAAGTAGCCACAGGGGCGACTTTTAAATTGAATAGTTTGAGCCCTGTTTTGACGGATAGACCAGACAGCCCTGAGATAGTGTACATAACAGTGATAGCGTTCTTACATCTTTCTGTTATATGTTTAGAAAAAGAAAGCCCTGTCATTTGAAGTATTATGCCAAGATATTTAAATGAATTTAGAAATTCAATCTTTTGATCGTCACAATAAATTTCATCGTTTTTGCATAACGGTCCGCCTCTTCTAAACTTAACAACCTTGGTTTTCTCTGTGTTAATTTCTAGACCATTTGTTTTGGCCCAGATGGATAGATTATTTAGCGCTTTTTGTAGCTTGACTTTGCTCTTTGAAATAATAGCAAGATCATCTGCATATAAATTTAGTACGACTTGATCATTTTCATTTTCACAGTTTATATCTTTTGTAATCTCAGTTATATCTGCAGTAAAAAGATTGAAAAGAAGAGAGCTGCTCGGGTCTCCTTGCAAAACTCCGTTAGATTGAATAATATTACTAGAACAGAACATGATAAGCGATCTTGAACACATACATAATTGATATTTAGAATAACAGCTAAGATATTCAAAATTTCAGAAGGAATTACTTTAAATGACTTCAGCTTTTCAATGAGCAAATTCCTATGCATATTATAAGATTATAAGTTAATTTAAAAGTAAAAACCATATTCCATTCGACATTTTTAAATGATTACATTACTGCATTTAATTGCCATCACAATTATAACCATTGTCAACCAGAAAGTATTCTTTTATCAGGAGGGCGGCGAGAGAATGGAATCTGTTGGGGTCTGCGGAGGTGGGCGTGGACAGGATTGAGAAAAGTTCAGGCCGGGAGCTGGTGACCTCAAGCAGGACACAAACTGTGAGCCATATATAGTGGTGTAGATAGCCACAACTGCCGCAGCTAGTATAAACCAATTTTTACCTTTACCTACCTTTACCTTTACCCATATCGACCCATACAGGCGCGGATCCAGAAAAAAAAAAAAAAAAAAAATCGGGAGGGGCTGCCTCCATAAGGCCAATGTTAAAAAAAAAATTGGAGTGGGGGAAATGCCTATATTGCTTATGTTAAATCCAAAATTTAATTTCGGGGGGGGGGGGGGGGCTGCATATATATATTTAGAGTGCCTGCAATTAAGGCCAACATGCAGAGGCCATAAAGATGAAGTACGTATAATATATTAATTAATATATATAATATAATTTGATGTCTTGAAATCGAATCGAAAAATTCTGTATATATATAATAATACAGAATTCTTTTTTGATTCAAGACGATGCTTGTCACAGTTGTCACTTTATTTTGTTTACATAATTGGCCGTATATTTATAATCATAATTATACACTGTACTTGTAAATATAATTATATTAAAAAATAATTTTTAATTAATTAATTATTTTAATAAATATATAATAATTATGTAAACTAAACTTCAAGAGATATTTCTAACGTGCGTCATCGCATTTTATAATCTGCTAGAAGTTCTATAAAGTTATCACTGCGTACTGATTTTCCTTCATCTCCAATCAAGGTTTTAAGCGCGCGGACAATGAGTTATATGCTGGGGAGATGAAACAGCAGCAGCCTTCGTAGCTTTGAGGTGATAAGCCAGGCTGCTGGTGGTGATGAAGGTGGAACATGAGCTGGCGCGCGGACTAGCTGAGTGCTGCTGATAAGACAGAGAGCCAGCCTGATAATGTCTCTGATAAGCCGCCACATATGAACTTATACAGCAATCACTTTAATTCACCGCACTGTAACTCAAGAGAGACATTTTGTGCATTGAACATTTTTTATTTCAAAACCGAGATCAATAGAAGAGAAAATAAACATGCCGGTGCCCAACGGCACTTCAGATACCATGATGGTGAGTGCTTAACAAAATAATAATAAATTTTAATTAAAAAAATATACAATTAATGTACACGTCAGGATATTGGAAAATTTATTTTATCTTGTTAATAAATGGCTGCAACGTCACTTGAGCAATAATGAATGTAAACTGTCAAACTGTAGGACAAAAAAAAAATAGATGCCAAAAAGTTTACCAATTTGATAATCTGAGTATCTCAAATTCAAAACTTGATCGTATATATTATATTGCATCATAGCTTTACGTGCCGAGTTTTTAAATAGTTTTAAAATAGTTGTTAACTCTGGCAGTAAAATATTTTGTTTCGATAAATAAATTGATATATTGTAGGGCACGATCCAAGTAAGGTATATATTCCAGCTTCTCACTGTATTGAAACCTCTATAGTTTCAAAATCGGCAATATGCGTTTTCAGTAAGGGTCACTTTTTTGGTAAAAAGATAAAATCTTACTTGTTAGTTGAAAACGCATATTGTTGGTTTTTGAACTATAGAGGGCTCATCATTTATTATTTTATATTATACGTTTAGTGCCAGCCTAAATCAAAATGACACTAACTGGATTTAGTAACAAGCCTGAATGTATTTCTAGATGTAAAATGCATGCTTCACCATCGCATCCATTAAGTCTAAGAATTTGCATTTATTTGAAAAATTAATTCCTGTTAAAGAGCTACCTTTTGATAATGTACACATATAAATATATGCACATACGCATCTTCACATACACAATTACAATTTATTATTGAATTTATAGTAACGGATGGACACAATTTAATTCAATAAATTTTGATATGTATATTTATATACGTTGAATAATAATTATCATGACTCATAAACTCATTAAAATTATTATTATTTGTAAATTATTTAATGCAGAATTGAATACTTGAAAATTATAACAGTAAAATTTAGCTTCGTTCGTTCAACCACTATAGCTTGCGTTATATAGCTGTTCTACGCCCAGTAAAATTCAAAAAGTGATCACGGGGTGTTTTCAAAAGGTTAAAAATTTTGTTTTGATAAATAAAAAATTACACAGGTCGCAAGTTCTCCATTCCCGTTTCAGAGACAAATTTAATTTCAATCAAAAATGCCAAGAGAAAAAAAAATCGCAGAACAGGCGTGTTATTCCTTCTTCATATTTTTATGGAATTAAAGTGACAAAATTTTAAAAGCTTTTTTTAAATTGACTTTATTGGTTCCTTTTTTTGAGACATAACTATGAAAATTGCAATAAGATGTAGTCTCAAATGGGGCATTGTCTTTTGCACTCCATGCAGTGCCGATTATAATTAAATGATGATCTACCATGCAATTATATTTAATTCTTCTTGTATGACGCAGTTGACTCATACTGATAATAATTTCCTTATCAAGTACATAAAGTGATAACTCAAAAACGTACTTTGAAATTAAATTACATACATGTCACTCAAAAAAATAAAGCAAAGTAACTTTCAAAGAATCACACCTTAGCAACAATTTTTGCACACGTATAAAAATTTTCAATTTCACAGTTAAATGGACAACCTACATGAAAAATTTTTGCTGCAGAAATGAATAGAGGGTACCAAATTATGCTACTTTGAATTTTTTCAGATCAGATTTTTTCGAAACCCAGAGCTATTTTTAAATACTTATTGAAAGTGCGGCCACGCCTCCTGGAGGCGTCAATAGGCGTCTCGGTCCTATCCTTTTTACTAAGAATTCAGGGGTGCCAACTTAACTTACAGAACTTGCAATAATTATTTAAAAATAGTTCCGGGTCTAAAAAAAATCTGAAAAAATTCAGAGCACCATAATTTGGTGCCCTCTATTTATTTCTGCAATAAAAAAATTTCATGTAAGTTGTTCATTGTAAACAAAGGTAATATTCTAATTCACATTAAATCTATTCCCGGTAAATTTTTCGAGTGGCTTGCCAAACACTGACATGTGTAAGACGTTGCTTATCGAAAGAGGCCGATAGAGAAGCTTTCAGCTCTGGAATGACAGACGCAAACCGGCGATAACGAAAGAATTCGATGTAAATGACATCATTAATATCAATAAAATTATGTTACATTTTGAAATTCAATTAATCTCGTATCGGATCCTAAGCTTTTTAAGCTTTTAATTATTATACTACATTACGCATTGCGAAAGAAAACGAAAATTTTATATTGTTGGTACCTCATTTAAAAATTAAACTTTAAATAAAAAAATATATAAAATATTAATGATAGTTAAATATATTTTGAACAATCCCTTCTACGAAATTAAATCTCGTGACAACGTGAGAGCTCTTTCAACTTATTATTTTTTTTTAAGAAGTGCAGCTGTGCTAAATTAAGCTAATATTATAACATAATTTATCAGTTCAATATATATTGATATCAGCAGCAAAGCTGATCAATCGATCAACATGTAAAAAATGAAAAACATTTCAATATCAGTTTAAATTTATTACAATATAATTATGTGCAATATTTGACTTAAAAAAAATGATTTTAAATTAAAATTAAAAGTTAGGCAACTTGCTTGACAAAAGAATGAAACCTGGTCTTACCCCGTTGCATTTAATGTAATAAGCAAGTGAAATTTCTTTTTTTTTTTTTTTTTCCCACCATTTTGGTGTATTTCGGGCAGTTTCAAAGCTGTCCGAGTGAACATAAAAATCAGCCATGCATGCTATTATCAGGCGCGGATCCAAGGGGGGGGCGATGGGGGCGATCGCCCCCCCCCCCCCAAAGGTCCCGAAATACATTGAAGGTATTACCACCCACCACCCGTCGCCCCCCCTCCCACCCCAAAATTTAACATTGCGGGATAGGGCACCGCCCCTCCCAAAGCCACGGGCTGGATCCGCCCCTGGCTATTATAATATTTGGATTATTTCCTTTATTGAATGGCCTGTGTATTTTCACTATTTTCTAATAAGTATCGTCCTGATATCTAATCCTGCAGTTCCCACGTCAACTCCCAGCTATCAGCTGTTTAAAGGATTGCATACTTTACAGGATAATAAAATAAAGATGGCGGCTTTTTACTATATTATCTACTGGCATATATAGTATGTACGTACGTAGAGTATTTTATATTATATTGAAGATGGATTGGTATAGTATTAAACCGTTTAAAAAAAATGACAGACGCTAATGATGCCATCATTGCCATCTATGAATTAATTATGTTTTTTGTCTTTAGGGCGAGTGGGTGTGGATCAAGCCGCAGCAGAACGGCGAGTTCGATGTGGCGATCGGCGCACGCGTCCTTCAGCAGGACAGGACGAGGCTCACCATAAAGGATGACGAGGGCAAGGTGCGTACCCACGTGGGGTGTTCTAACATTTGGATTTATTATTGATTTTCCCATGTGGCTCACTTTTGTGTGGTTACAGACGCGGCAAGTGGCAGCCGAGGCGCGCATCAAGGCGATGCACGTTAGTTCAGTGAAAGGGGTCGAGGATATGATCTCTCTGGGTGACCTCCACGAGCCTGGTATTCTTCGCAACCTGCACATGCGGTACAATGAAGATCTCATCTATGTAAGATTTTATGTTGAATATTGCAGAAATTGTTAGTTGAGTTATGATATTTTTGATAAAGCTAAAAATATGAAGTGGTGCAATTTCCCTGTTCGTTCATTAAATTTAATGCATCGTGTGTCAGAATATAACAGTTAATTTGAAGTTGAAAAAGCAAAGCAAAGTATAATTTTTTTCAATACGCATAAATAGCTGCTCTATAAAACCCTGTGGACTTCCACAAGGAGGTATGCAGGTATAATTACGATCTGCAACATTCTGTATCATTTGCAGACATACACTGGTTCCATCCTGGTGGCCGTCAATCCGTACCAAGTTCTGCCAATCTACACGCAGCAGCAGATCAAAGCGTACCGCAACCGCAAGATCGGCGAGATGCCCCCCCACATCTTCGCCATTGGAGACAACAGCTTCACCAGCATGCGGCGTTACCACCAAAACCAGTGCATCGTCATCAGGTGCGCAACAGGCAGTGAACCATTTTAAAAATTTTAATACTTGACCAGTTCTAAATTTGGTAAAACACAAAAAAAAAAAATAATAATAATATTATATGGGAGTTTAAAAACCTTAGATACCTATCTTTTCTCATTTGATAAGAGTTGAAGTTCCTTTTAATTTTTTTTATCCAATTGTTTTAAATGCTATGTGAAAAAAAAAATTAAATTTCTTATGGTTATGCAATGTTTTTACTTCCCTGTTTGGAGGTACACCTACACCACAAAAACAGTTTTCAATTGGTTGCCCACAAGGCAGGGAGATATACAAGGCGGCAAAATGACGTTATATAGTGGAAAAAATGTTCATTATATATGTCATTGAAATATCCAAGTGCCTTATCAATGGAAACTTAAAAAACTGGAAAAAAAAAAAGAAAAAATCTGCTGGATTCTTTTTTTTTTTTTAATTTTTACAAATAATAAATTTAAGGAACACCAGGTTATTTTAATTTGTTGTAATATAACAACATTTCAGTGGCGAGAGTGGTGCTGGTAAAACGGAGAGCACCAAGCTCATCCTGCAGTACCTGGCGGCCATCAGCGGCAAGCACTCGTGGATCGAGCAGCAGATCCTCGAGGCAAACCCCATCCTAGAGGGTGAGTGCCATGGGAAAGAGGGGTAAAACTTCTCTCTCAAATTATAAATTCAAAGTTAAAAATGGTCTTGTAAATAAAATAACTAATTGAAATGGTGTTTTCTGTGCTCAGTAAATTGTCATATTAATGTAATTAAATTTTAATTTCAACTTTCCATTGCAGCGTTCGGCAACGCGAAGACGATTCGCAACGACAACTCGTCTCGTTTCGGCAAGTACATCGACATTCACTTCAGCGAGGAGGGCGTGATCGAGGGCGCCAAGATCGAGCAGTACCTGCTGGAGAAGTCCCGCATCGTGGCGCAGAGCACCGACGAGCGAAACTACCACATCTTCTACTGCGTGCTGGCCGGCCTCTCCGCAGACGAGAAAAAGAAGCTCGAGCTTGAGGACGCCTCGCACTACAAGTACCTCACGGGGGTGAGTGGTGTCTCCCAGTGTAATAGTCCTGGTCAAAATACAATGTGTAGGACAGTGCAATCGTGCTTCCTAAATTGCCCAATTATCCCAATTCATAGAACTAACTCTTTACCACGAATGAGAATGAGAGGGAAATGAATCAGCTAATTTTGGAACCATAATTCATAATGATTAATAACATAATTAACATAACAATATGCTTTATTGTCATATGTTAACTCAAAGGAAACGTTGAAAATAATGCATCACAAAGACGTCTCTGAATTTTGTCTGACTGAGTCAGTACGAGTAATATCATAGAGTTTTGGTTTCTACTGGCTATGTGAGACATAATATTTTTTAAATATATATTATTAGTGCTTCATATAGGAGGCAAAAAACATGCTATCTCTATAGATCAGCAATGGAGCTCTTAGCAATTAATTAACTTTAAACATAATATTACGTTCCGATAAGTCGTGGTGATCTACATGGACTGTTCCTCCGCAGGGTGGCAGCATCACGTGCGAGGGCCGCAACGACGCGGCGGAGTTCGCTGACATCCGGTCTGCCATGAAGGTGCTCATGTTCTCGGACCAGGAGATCTGGGACATCGTCAAGCTGCTGGCCGCGCTGCTGCACATAGGCAACATCCGCTACAAGGCCGCGGTCATCAGTAAGCCTACCTGATGTTCCAAATCACGTGTCTGTCATTTTACCCTCCTGTAATTTATATTTAAATTCTCAAAATGCCATTTAATTCAATATATTTTTGTTAAAATTTAATAGCATTCCTTTGGAATTTTCCTTTCAATAGCACTCGATAGTATTAAAAAATATTTTAAAAAAGTGAAAAGACGCTGTGATAGTTTTATGAATTCATAAATTCATTTATGAAGTTCTTGTGATTTTCTTGTGCAATTCCTCATGTGTTCATGTCCATATTTAACATAACAGATCACCTGGACGTCACGGAGATCCCGGACACAGCGACCCTTCAGAGGGTGGCCACGCTGCTCGGAGTCACCAAGAATGCTCTCGTGGACGCTCTCACACAGAGGACTATCTTCGCACACGGAGAAACGGTCAGTCAGAGTTTAATATCACTAATTTGTCTTTTGAGGATCGTGATTGTGAATATTGAAGTGGAATCGAGAAACAACAAAGTATGAAATATCTTCTTCTTCTTACAATTGTTGGAAGGAGCCTAAACGGCTATAATTCCACGTACTGAGTAACTTGGATCAATTGTATAGTTGAACTGTTTTTTGCAGGGTCTTGTAAAGGATAATGGACGAACAATGGATAGGATGATTATGGAATGTGGGATGCAAGGTGATGATGGAAGTGGTACCTATATGCCCACCACGTGTTACCGTGGGTGAACCAAAACCACACAAGGAATTGGTTGGATTTTAGGACATTGGGTTGACGGTGTGGTGTGGGGTGCAATAATGTAGGTTGATGATGCAGGCGACAACATGCAAGGAATGGCAGGAATTTGAAAGATTCTCAACGTGTCGACTCCTGTGGGCCGACCGAAGAGCAGGGTCAAAGTAGGATTATGTGGATGCGGTGAGGCGAGATGATGATTATGAATCAAATTGACTGGGGATAGGAGTATAGAAATCAAGACGATTAATATATAGAATAGGATAGGGATAGTTACCAGGAGAGGACAGACAATTTGAGCGGAGAGTCACGTCGGCGTTGCTCACTCTGGCGCGCCATCTTGATTCCAGTATGAAATATCATGATCGAGTGTTTATGCTCTGTTGTTTCTTTATTGTATATATATATATATATATATATATATATATATATATATATATATATATATATATACCATAAAAGTATATTATATCATGGTCTTTGCTGCTTCAAAACATATTTAATATAACATTGAAGTTTTAAGGTTATTATAATAGATAACATGTCTTCGATTTACACATGCGGTGCGATTCATTTTTATTTTTTAATAAAAGGCAATCACGTTACTAAAATCTTTATTGCAAAGTTTCATCACACCTCCAATATAAATTTTATTTTAACTGTAGGTAGTAAAGACACTCTTACTTAAGAAAAGGACTAATAAGAAGTGGACGACGGAAGATGTATGGAATTAATTCCCATCTATTTTAACCCCTGATTGCTCAACACTTAATACATCAGGATTGCTGGTGAAAATGATCCTGTTAAAACTAATGCTGAGGTATACTGATGCAATGCGCACGCACACAGGTGGTGTCGAGTCTCTCGAAGGAGCAGTCAATGGACGTACGAGACGCCTTTGTGAAGGGAATCTACGGCCGTCTATTCATCCTGATCGTAAACAAGATCAACAACGCCATCTACAAACCACAGGCCGCGTCCAGCAACGCTATCGGAGTCCTTGACATCTTTGGCTTCGAGAACTTCAACAACAACAGGCGAGTTTTATAGAGACCCCTATAAGTTAGGCCACTTGTTCAGCATCGTGAGATGATGCAACTATTAAAAATTAAAACAACACCAAGATGTTCTCGTGTTTCCTCAGATGGAAATTATATGAAGCCAAATTTTTTCGTGAGATTGTGTTACTAAAAATGATAAATTGAATGTAAAAAATATTTTGATTAGCATTGAGACATGATATAAAAAACTCTAATTAACATGTTACGTGAAATAATTAATAATGAAATGTGTCTAACAAGTTAAAACATGATTTGTTCTTGCAGTTTCGAGCAGTTCTGTATAAACTACGCGAACGAGAGTCTCCAGCAGTTCTTCGTACAACATATTTTCAAGTTGGAACAGGAGGCGTATGCATCCGAGGGGATCAGCTGGAAACACCTCGAGTTCCAGGACAACCAGCCCGTGCTGGACATGGTGGCTGCGCGGCCCATGTCCATCATGAGTCTCATTGACGAGGAGAGCAAGTTCCCCAAGGTACCATCAAGTCATTGAAATTTTTATGAAGGTTTTAATTACAACAATATTATTATGTTTAACCGTCCTAGCTTGTATCTTTTAGTTTAAGTGTTTATTCCCCATTTTTTCTTACTAAAAAATGTGCCTCCACTTTTTATTATAATTATATTTTACCCTTTAATAAATTTATATTGTCTATACATTATTTTCGAAAATTACCCCAAATATTGATAATTTCAACATTGTAAACGTGTTTGAAAAATGAAAATTAAGTTATTTAACGATGTGACGGCGGCTGCAACTGTTTTAATTTATTTCCGTCTTCTTCAGGGCACGGACCAAACGCTGCTCAGCAAGGTGCACGCCACCCACCACATAAACAAATGCTACCTCAAACCGAAGTCAGATATCAACACCTCTTTCGGCCTGCAGCATTTCGCCGGCGTCGTATTCTACGATACTCGAGGTCTGTGAAAGCCGGGAAAGCCCTCCTATCAATATTAATCGAGCGTTTTGTTCCAATGTAAAATTAACTCAAGTATAGTACCTAGCATAAATAGGAGAATTTCGTTCTAAAGAGGGCCGTCAATATTACTAACAATCTCTTTCTACTTTCCAAATCTGATAATAATAATAATAATAATATAATAATATAATAATATTGGTGTTGGCTGTAAAGAACTACCTCTTTCTAATTTTATCCAAAGAGTATAAAGTAATTTTTGACTGGACTGAAATTGTGCAGGTTTCCTGGAGAAGAACCGCGACACGTTCAGCACGGATCTGCGGCAGCTGGTGCACATCAGCGCCAACAGGTTCCTCGCTCAGCTGTTCAGCGACGAGAGTCCGGGCAGTGGCAAGCAGATCGCTAGGTGAGAATCACCATGTCAATGTTGAAAATACTGAAGGATTGGATATATTTAATATAATAAATATTAAATATTAAATTAATATTTAATTTATTTAAATAAATAATTATTAATAATAATAATAATAATTATTAATATATTATTAATAATAATTATTTATTAAAGTTATTTATTATATTAAATATAATATATTTAATATAATAAATAACCATGATTATCTGTGACAAGGTTTATTAATCAAATTAAATCACGTGAGTTTGTGTTTATTATTAATTATTTATTACCAGATAGCTTGATATAAATTTGTCAAAATGTTTAAATGTTAAGATATGTTTTTTTTTTTAAAGAAGGCTTTCAATTGTTACTATAAGAAAGTAATTACCCTAAAATTCAACGTCACCCTAACTCTGATCGATTCTTATCCCTGTTTCTTATTGTCAGCATGTCGGCCAACATTCAGGACACGTCCAAGAAGCCCCCCACGCTGTCCACGCAGTTCCGCAAGTCGCTGGACGCGCTCATGAAGACGCTCAACAGTTGCCAGCCCTTCTTCGTGCGCTGCATCAAACCCAACGAGATGAAGCGACACAGGGTCAGAGGCTGAGTTATTGTGTGCTTCTTTGAAATTACCATACTGTTGAGCGATATCTATATAATGATGACTTTACTATATTAATAAATTGCATTTTATAAGCCAGAGTATATAATGCAAAAAGTACATTGAAGTGATGAAAATAAAGTTTTCAATAATTTTTGTATCGAATCAAATTTGTTGACACTAAAATATAAGATAAATATGTACAGTATATATCTTTCCAAAAGTCAAAGAAAAAATGCATCATATCAGCAGGGAATAGCTCATCTAGAAGGCTCAGGCCCGTGTTAACTTTTCGTCACCCCCCACCTCCAATTTTAACTCCCAACCTCCATTACATCAAGCATTCCCAGATATCAGCTACCTATCCTTTTAATTAAATACAAACACATTTCTATATTTATATATTAATTTTATTGAATATTGACACACTGTTTTTATTATTCCGCAACCGTTAATTGAAAATTCCATTCTCAAGATTAAGATTTGCTAAAAGCCATCTCCCTTTCTGATAAGATAGCGTGTTGCAGATGTTTGACCGGGCTCTGTGCTGCCGTCAACTGCGTTACTCTGGCATGATGGAGACCATCAGGATCAGGAAGGCCGGCTACCCGATACGACACACCTTCCGCGAGTTCGTCGAGCGCTATCGCATCCTCGTGCACGGCATTCAGTACTCCAATGCGGTGAGTGCCACTCTTGTACAAGGATGGGGACCTAACGTTAAATTCACTCCACTTCGGGGTGAGGGGATGAAGGGGAGCGATGGGGTATATGGTGGTGAGTGGCGAGGAAGCTAAAAACTTTGCCGCCCTTTTACCCCCATGTTGTGTTTGCGTGGATTCAATAATGAGGGGTGTGGGGTGAAAGTGATATATCAATGTGATAAGAGAGTAAATTGAGTTGATGCGAGCAAGTTAATTTATTCTAGAGAGTTGTATTTATGTGTGATCAGGAAAGCTTTATAATTCTTTGTACTCCCAAAGAATAAGAAAAAAAAACGCTAATAAACACGAAGAAATCATCATCATAATTATCGTAACTTTATCACTATTAAATTGTTAAAATTCTCCGAATTTTATGTATTACAAATCATTATTCTTGAATGTAATTGTTTTTAATTACTCACACGTCAGTAATTTTGGTTATTTAATATATTTATAATTGCAATGCACAGTTGTGAGTTTCACTGAGCGTGTCGCTCAAGTTATTGCTCCCCTGCTGTCTCGTGCGCTCTCATCCATCTTCAGTATTGTGAGAAGCGTGCCAGTGCCGTGTTGACCATTACTTGACTGGTGGACAATGTTGGAATAGAGAGATGTCACGAAACAGGACAAATTTTAGGTTTCATTGAGGTTGTGAGAATTGGGACTTAAGGTAGGTACAACGCTATGACTATATAAAAACGCTACATGCATAAAGATAGTGAGTGATGATTGTGGTATAGTATTTTCATGGACTTTGAGGAGGGGAAAAAAAAATGGGAGGGGGTTATTTCATAATAGGGTCAAATAGGGGAGCTATGGGGTGAGGTGCAGTGCTGAAGGTTAGACCCACTCACTTGCAGTACAATGTAATTTTCCATGGTCTGTTAACAATATGGAGAAGAGTGCCATGCTAAAAAAGTTTCCACGTCTCTGGGGTGTGTTTTTGACGTGTATTTGAACTTTTGTAGACGGAGTGGCGCGGCGCTGCAGTGAAGATATGCCAGGTCGTGCTGGGGAAGGTCGACTATCAGCTGGGTCACACCAAGGTGTTCTTGAAGGACGCTCAGGACCTTCTGCTTGAACAAGAACGCTCGCGAGTCCTTGCAGCCAAGATCCTCATCCTGCAGCGTGGAATTCGAGGCTGGATCCAACGAAGACGGTAAAGCCTATTGCTTATAATATATTCCAACGAAAAGATTGTTTACTGGTGCACATTAAGTGCTTGATTAGCATCGAGACTTAAGTTACACAGTCAAATTAAAAATTATATTATTTCCTAATAATTTGTCTAATAACATCGAACTTGAAATTATTCCCCTTGCAACCATCTAAACCGTATTGGCCCTCAGGTACCAGCGTATCCGCGCAGCTACTCTGCGCATCCAAACGGCGTGGCGAGGCTACTTGCCCCGCAAACGTTTCCTGGCGATCCGCAACGGCTACCTTCGCCTGCAGGCCAGCATTCGGTCCCGTCAGCTGACCCACCGCTTCACGAGAGTACGAGAGCGAGTCATCAGACTGCAGGTGACTATAACTTGGCCATTAGCGGCCGCACAATGTCAGGGTAGAGGGAAATGTTTATTTGCTGCTCTCCGATCAAATACATAATTAACATAATATTTCTACTCATATATAATATGGTGTTTAATAACAAAAAAAATTAAAGAAATTGAAAATTTCACACGAAACTTGATAAATTAAATAAGATTGATAAGATAATCAGCTTCAAAATTTAAAATACCAGTTTATGTTTTATGACACACTACTAACATATAAAATGATGCAACATCGTCATTATTTATTGTTAGCACATGATCTGTTGTTTTGAGAAGCATTGAACATCCGAGAGCTCACCATGTTGATCGACTTGACGTTGCAGGCTCGGTGTCGCGGCTACCTGGTGCGACAGTTGCGGGTGCGACGTCTCAAGGCGGCTGTGCTCATCCAGTCACACGTGCGGCGACTGATCGCGCAGAAGCGGGCCTACAAGCTGCGGTACGAGCGGCGCCGCATGGCCGAGCTGAGAGTCCTCAAGAAAGAGGACGAGGTGTCCTTCAAGAAGGACGGAGTCAAGAAGTACAAGGAAGAGGCAGACAAGAACTACAAGGTCAGTGAACTCTGGAACATAGTTTATTGACCCTCATGACAAATGACAATAGTATTATAGATATAATATAATAATCTAATTTCATAATTTATTAGGACTTTTCTCGTCAGATCGAGTTAAACAACGCTGAATGTAGTTAGAATTAGTAATCTTTTAAAAATTACACGCTGGTTCCTCCCATTTGTAAATTATACTCGTAAATTTCAAACACGTGTAATTTGATTTTGACAGTCTTGGATTATTATTCCCTTGGTAAAAAATATTAATAATTATACAGAGGTTCCATAGTTCCCTCAGTTAATGTGAAACGTTCGGTGTGTGCAAGGCTCGGGTGGCAGAGCTGGCCAAGGAGCTGGCGGCCCTCGACATGGAGGCCAAGTGGCGCACGGAGCACAACCGCAAGCGCATCAGCGAGGCGGAACGCAGGCAGAACGCCACCGTGGACCATGCCTCCACCATCGACCAAATGTTCCTGTTCCTGGACAAGACGCCCAGTGAGGCGTCCTTCGGCGCGTCGTCCCCAGGCAGCCCCGCCAACAAGAAGACCACCGCCTTTGGGGTCAGTCGCAGTGGAGGAGTCACGAATTGTTACTATACCTTCCTTACTGCCATGCAGTTTAATATTTATGTGATGGGTCATTTTGAAGGATAAGTTAGAATTATAATTTTGGAGACGTTTCAGATATTATTGCCCATTAATTCATTATTGATATATTATTGAGATTTCAATAGAATAAAAGAAGATTAATGTAATGCTAATTTTTTATTGTGATTTTTTTTCTCTTATGAAACGCAAGTGAACACTGAAGACGTTCCATTAAAATATAATTTCATCTCGATCTTGAAGGTTGAAAAATCTCAAATAACCATTTTGTAAATAATAATATTATAATGCAGAGTCCACTTGTAAAGCGATAATATAATGCGCAAGACTGGCCATTGAGGACCGTTAGTTAACGTGAGATGATCGCAGGGCTTGGCTGCTGAGCGGGTGGCGCCCACCACTCCGAACGCGGAGACGATCGACGCCCTGGGCAGCGCTCTCCAGCAGCAGGCCAAGAGTCAGGCGGAGCGAGAGAACCTGGACGAGTTCCGCTTCCAGAAGTTCGCCGCCACGTACTTCCAGGGGAACGTCAACCACCAGTACTCACGCAAGCCCATCAAGCACTCGCTGCTCGCCCTGCCGGCCTCCGGGGACCAGCTGGTGAGTCGCTATATAACTATATACCTCCATAATAGAGACCATCAGACCATTAGAGATATTTGTTGTATATCTTATAGCCACAATTTTGACCAAAATTGTCAGATTTTTATGGCTCTGAAATTTTTTATGCAAGTTTATAATAGTCTAATAATAATTTTAGATTCCTATATAGCTCTTATTGATAGTGGCATAATTTCGTTGATTACAGATATAGCGAAGTGTTCAATAGTTATAGTTTACAGCATGATATTTAATTTCACCGACATATTATTAAAATAATATGTACGTGCATTTTAATATATAATTTAAATTATTCTTCGCAATACTCATTATACTCTAAACACGCGCTCATTAAAAAAAGATTATTTATAAAAAATTAAATTGATTTTACATTAATTGCTTTAATTATCTCAATTCGTTAATTATATTCAAATATGAATAAGTAAGTGTGAAATGAAATGATCGATGCATTTAATTTTTAACTTCTATAATTTCACAAAATATTCTGAAACCATGCAGTATTATTGAAACAAATCACTTACAATATTATAATATGTATGAAGGTAAATAAAGGATGTATAGACCTTCAACTTGAGCCCTGATGGTACTCACTTTCCTAATTACTTGGTTACTTGTACAGGCGGCCCAGGCACTGTGGGTGACCATCCTGCGGTTCTGCGGCGACCTGCCCGAGCCTCGCTACCACACGGTGGACCGCGACAACAGCTCCGTAATGCAGCGAGTCTCCGCCACCCTCGGACGGTCCTTCGCGCACTCGGCGCAGTTCAGCGAGGCCCTCGCAGCCCCTGGGCAGCCGGCAACCCCCGCAGTCGTCACCGCAAACTCCGTGAGTTGTGGACGTTTATATAGTTTAACATTTATAATGTGTTTCTTAAAGTATTGTGTTGTTGATTGGCCACTGCTAGGCTCGGCTATAAGAACTATAACGACTCTTATAATTGAAGTATAATAACTTGAAATAAACAAAGAGGTGTCACGTAATATATTAAATTTATATATAGACTTGGTAATTTTTTTAGCCAATCATTTTTGGTACTTCAAATTGGAGAACAAATTTAAAATCTGACTCAACTTTCATTATTTATACAATGCCACAATAGTCACAATACGAACTAAAAAACTTGAAGTATTTTTATGGTGCTCTTACGTTGGTATCTCTGATGTCACACTCGCTCCTCCTTAGCCTTTACAATTTTTTTGTTTTTCATTTTCAACAAATTATTATAAGATAAAACTTCACTCAAGAAGAATAATATTAATATTAAATGTAAATATATAAATGTATTGCAGAATTCTACTTATAATTTGAGGAGCAATTGTTAATATATTTCAAGTACCCAAGAGACGTACGTGGCGATGCACACAAGCTGACCTGCATGGTCTAACAATGACTGACATGTGCAGGCTCTGCCACGGTCGGTGCGTGGCAAGTTGGTGTCCCTGACGCTGAGACGCCGCAACAAACTGCCCGAGGAGATGCGGCGAGGCATGATGAGCGAAGAACTGGCGGCTGACAGCTACCAGAGCTGGCTGACGGCGCGTCCCACCTCCAACCTCGAGAAACTGCACTTCATCATCGGACACGGCATCCTCAGGGCGCAACTCAGGTAATTTTAACCACACCGTGTGAAAATACTATAAAAGGTCCAGAGAGCCTTTTTTGACTAATATGCTTGCACTGAATCAGGGACGAGATCTACTGCCAGATCTGCAAGCAGCTGACCTCAAACCCCTCCAAGTCATCCCACGCCCGAGGATGGATTCTGCTCTCTCTGTGTGTGGGCTGTTTCGCACCCTCCGAGCAATTCCAGCCCTACCTGCGGGCCTTCATTCGCGCAGGACCGCCCAACTACGCACCTTACTGCGAGGGACGGCTGCAGAGGACGCTAGCTAATGGCACGCGCTCCCAGCCGCCCAGCTACCTCGAGCTGCAGGTGAGTCTTGTTTGAGCGAATCAATGCGAGGAATATAATCGTAAAGGTTAAAAGGTCCATTTTTTTTTTTTTTTTTTAAATCCTTCTTCCGGGCTTCCAAAACTTTAATTTCAATATATTTTATCTGAAGTCGGGGAGAAATTCACACTCGTGTAAATTATTATAATTTTTGTTTATTTGTTCAATTAGTTAAGTATCGTTTCAATCAATACGAGAAAAGCAAATTAAAAAATAATATATATATATATATATATATATATATATATATATATATATATATATATATATATATATATATATATATATATATATATATATATATATATTGGCATCAAAGCTCGAGGAGCAAAACCCGAAATAATGTAGAGTATAAATAGTCCTCCTAGTTGTGACCTTGATTTGAGCACCAGGGGGGTCTTCAAATAACACCACTTAACTTAAACTTAGCCTAAGACTGTCTTAGCGCAACAATAAAGAATACGCTAAGACTGTCTTAATTTTAGGATTGTTGTAATTTGTGTTATTTGAAGACCCCCCAGATGTTCACCATGAATTTTGTGTGCAGGCCACCAAGTCCAAGCAGCCCATCCTGCTGGCGGTGACCTTCATGGACGGCTCCACGGTGACTCTGCGTACGGACTCGGCCACTACTGCCAGCGAACTGGTGAACAGCGTGTCGGACAACATCGGACTCAAGGACCGCTTCGGCTTCTCGCTCTTCATCGCTCTCTTTGACAAGGTCCGTGTCACCTTTGCACCAGTTAGTGTGTGCAGAAATGACTTAAGCGCATGCGCAGGTTTCGTCTCTGGGCAGCGGTGGTGACCACGTGATGGACGCCGTCTCGCAGTGCGAGCAGTACGCTAAAGAGCAGGGTGCCCAGGAGCGCAGTGCTCCCTGGAGGCTGTTCTTCCGCAAGGAAATCTTCGCGCCCTGGCACGACCCGGCAGCTGACCCCGTGGCCACTGACCTCGTGTACCAACAGGTGGTGCGAGGTGTCAAGTTCGGCGAGTACCGCTGTGACAAGGTGGGTGGCACGTCAAACTCGTTTTTTGTAAAAAAAAAAAAAAAAAAAAAAAAAAAAAAATGGAGAAGGGTTTTAGAGTAAAGATAGCAATTTATCGCTTTTTCTGGACGGTACATTAAAAGACATTTTTTTGGTGTAACGCGAGCTATTTACCACGTCATTCATTCTAATTTTTAATGTACTTTCTAAAATACTGTACTGTACAGTAGTATGTGGCATCTTTCT
Organism: Siphlonurus alternatus; assembly: GCA_949825025.1. Taxonomy (NCBI): domain Eukaryota; kingdom Metazoa; phylum Arthropoda; class Insecta; order Ephemeroptera; family Siphlonuridae; genus Siphlonurus; species Siphlonurus alternatus. The sequence goes on along the minus strand of OX463779.1, from coordinate 18,914,296 downwards.
AAGAATCATTTTTAAGGAAACATTTTTATTTTTTAATGGAATTAATTATTATTTAATGCCATAATACGTAAACCTTAATGTCAGAAATTATGAAATAACTAAAATAATTACTTCTCCTTTAAAGTATGCAACTTTTTAAGCATCTTTGTATTGCTGGTTACGTGATAGGAATTTGCTAGGACTGGATGCCTACATTATTGAGTGTGACAGGATGAAGACCTGGCGATGCTGGCGGCCCAGCAGTACTACATTGAGCACGGGACCGAGATCGAGCAGGCCACGCTACGTCGCGCGCTGCCCGGCTACCTGCCGGACCATTGCCTGACAGGCCCCAGCAGGGACAAGGCGCTCGACAAGTGGACCAACAACGTCACGCAGGCCTTCAAGAAGGTGAGACCTGACACCGCTTCACATGAGAAATAGTCTCAAGCTTCTTATTTGTCTTTTAAATAAAACGTAAGAAAATTTATTAACAGTTCGTAAACTAGTAGCATACATTTCAAGTTCAATTCGTCAGTGAAACGGGCCGATGTGAAGCTCGACTCTCCTAACTCTCTTCTGTTTGTGTCCAGAGTTACTACGTCAAAGAGAGGATCCAGCAGCTCAAGGTGAAAGAGGACATTGTCACGTACTCGCGCCTCAAGTGGCCGCTACTCTTCTCCAGATTCTATGAGGCCTATAAGACTGCAGGTCAGTGACTCAAATTCTTATGTCACCCTGAATTCATCTTTTCTTAAGCTTGTAATGTTGAGGGATGAAATAAACGGATACGTTAGCCAGGTTAGTGATATCGAATGTGAGATTTATGTACACGTTTCAGGTCCGATCCTGGCCAAGAATGACGTCATCATCGCCGTCAACTGGACGGGACTGTACGTGGTGGACGACCACGAGCAGGTGCTCCTCGAGCTCTCCTTCCCCGAGATCACCGCCACGGCAAGGTACCGCTTGTCCTTTCAGTACCAAGCACAGGATACAAATTAATCAATAACAAGTCAATAAAATTGGAGCAAGTTGCATAATGCAGTACTAACAGTGTCAAAACTCCAAAGTTCTCTCAATCAATATAATTATGTAAATATAAAGAACTATCATAGTAGCTCATATTTTCTCCGTGTCCTCAGCAACGTGGTTCCGGCTCGCATGGGTCAGCCGCCCACCTCCCAGATCGTGCTCAACACCGCGCAAGGCTCCACCATGTCCTTCAACAGCCCCAACGCCGAGGACCTACGCGAGCTGCTCGAGTTCCTGATGCACGAGCTGCGCAGGCGCTCGAGGTTCGCCGTGGCTATCCAGGACTACAAGCCGCTAAGTAAGCAAACACTTTATCTCAATAATTAATTAATTTCTCAAAATGTATAATATAGATTTTACCATTTTTTTATTTCAAATAACCTTGAAAAGTTATACGTTTTACGCACGGCATAGTAGTTGTTCAGAAAGGACTTTAAATGACAAATAATAACAAAACATAGAATAGAATAGAATAGAATAATTTCTTTATTATAGGCGATGTTTGGCTCAAACTGAGCCATTCTTACACATAACCTCTATACAGATACGTACATAACAAACATATTCATGGAATAAAATAATGTCTTTTCTTCTTATCCTTGCTTCGTATAGTATCACAACTGTTATAATAAGATTTATAACAGGAACTTTAAAAATTGCACTTTCTTTAAATTTATAAACATATAAAATATATTAAAATCACTTCACTTTTTGTTATTCTTGACGTATCACTTAATTTATACGGATATCACATTCAACAATTTGATAAACATTTTTCTTATAAACATTACAATAAAATTCAATTAAAACTTTTAAAATAACATATTTATATAAATAATATCACTAATAATATAATAATTTGACAGCATGGACTCATTATTTATTTTTTAAAAACCTTAATTTGAGATCTTATAAGGAGGAATTCACTAACAAGCGATTTAAAAGATGCCAATGAGGTAGCTTTACATGTAGTTTCAGGTAGCGAATTCCACAGCCTCGCTCCGTTAAAAGCAATTGAATTAACAAACATTTGACAATGAGAGCGGGGTAATTTAATAAACAAACTATGCTCACGTGTACTACGCTGCCTTGATTCACTAGAAAGTTGTACAATATCATGCAGATAAGGAGGAGCTATTTTATGAATTATTTTATAAATTGTGATCAATGAATTTAATTTATGTCTCTCAGATATTTTGAGCCATTGTAATTTTTTATAGTAAAGAGTAACACTTTCATTTTTCTTCAAATTAAAAATATACCTGATTGCATTATTTTGAATAACCTGCAACCTCCTTAACTCATCCGTACTTAAATCACTCAACAATACAATACAATAATCAATTATTGGCATCACCATAGTACTTACAAGTTTAATTCTGACATATTCAGGTGTACTACTTCTGAACTTATATAAGTACCTGAGTGTACAGAAGACCTTTTTACTAATTGCACTAATATGAAATGACCATGAAAATATTGTATCCATTGTTACACCAAGATTTTTTACTTTGGAAGAATAATTTACAGGTACATCCTTAACAATGACTTTTTCAGCACTATTTATATTAATTTTATTGATCGAATTATGAGGGCCACATATTATTGTTTGTGTTTTGCTAGCGTTTATACATAAACCGTGCTCACTTGCCCATTTGACTACTCTCTCAATATCCTTATTAAGAAGATTTACTGCTTGATTTATAGAATTAACTTTACAGTGCATATAAATTTGTAAATCATCTGCATACATATGAAACTTTGAATACAATAATACATGATGAAGGTCGAAAGTATAGAGTAGGTACAATAGGGGTGCAGTGACACTGCCTTGTGCTAAACCACACAACAATGGTTGCCAATCAGAATTTTTATTATCATCTCCTAGTACACATTGTTGTCTATCACTCAAATAAGAGTTAAACCAAGCTAGAACAGATTGAGAGAAATTTAATGATTTTAATTTAGCTAACAAAATACTATGCAAGACAGTATCAAATGCTTTACTGAAGTCCAACAATACCATTACAGTTATTAGTAAATTAAACTTGTACTATGTTAACCTGATAACCAGTTTTTTATTAGTTTAAAAATTGGTCTAGCTTCCCTCTCCCTCCCACTGTTTTTCTTTTTTTTTAAGCGTTATTATGCATATTTTTTTTTATTCTTTGTTAATATACTGACACATATTACTCATGAATTTGAACATTGCCGTACACCGACTAACAACTTCATTTTCAGGCTCTGCAGACAGCAACTTGCTGGCGTACCAGAAGGGTGACCTCATTTACCTTGAGGGAGAGACGACCGGAGAGTCGCTGACGAGGAACGCGTGGGGTGTCGGTCGGAACGCGAGGACGAACCAAAAGGGTGACGTGTCGTGCGAGAGTGTTTACATTCTCCCGACGTTGCGTGAGCCGCCCCCAGACATTGTGGTAAGTATATTTGTCTATCACGGGGCTAAATTGTCAAGTCTAATTCTTGAAATCGTGTTCAGGCTCTGTTCAGCAGAGAAGGCGCTCTGGAGGGTCGCAAACTGCAGTTAATGAAGACGCCCACAGGCACTGAGAATCGCGTCAAACCGCACAACATCAGCGAGTACGCTGCAGAGCACTTCAGGTAAGCAGAAAATGCTTAATTATGAGTTTTTATTTTAATGTTATTTTACGTGTTTTTGTAAAGGGATTTTCTAATTTTCTTATAACTTCTTCAGTTAATATTAAGTCTGAAAATTTATAAAAATTGAGCAGAAATTAAATTATACCCCTGTTTTCTTTCCAGATTTTTAATTCATATAATATGCGATCATAATCTTATGTGACTAATTCTTATAGAAGTGCATAAGTTGTCATCAACAGTTGACTCTGCTGTCTCTGCTCTTAAAAAGTTAGAGGATAAATGTTTTTTTAATATTCCTTATTATAACTTATAAATGTGCATGATGCAGGATTGCGAATAAACTTTTAAATTACTGCACAGTCAGTGTAATGTACACTCATAATCCATATAAAATTGTTTGTAATAAAGTTGTTAGACAACTTGCTCATCCCCAAAAGTAAAAAGACGCCATTTTCCCCCCGCTAATTATGTAACCCGCTTTGTTTTGATGTAGAACAAGTTGCCTAACCTCAAGGCGGTGAGCCAAGAGTGCCAATTAAAAGACGGTATAGTAATTGATAATCTCGTCTTAATTTTAAGGGCGGTGTCGAGGACCACGGTGTCCAAGGGCACGGCGCTGACCTCTGTCAAGGGTAAGGCTATCGGCAACGAGGAGCTGTGGAAGCACACGCGGGAGCCTATCAAGCAGCCGCTGCTCCGCAAGCTCACCAACAAGGAGGAGCTGGCGGACGAGGCGTGCTTCATGTTCCAGGCGATCCTCAAGTACATGGGTGACCTGCCTTCCAGGCGCCCGCGCAACAGCTCAGAGCTCACAGACCATATCTACGACGGGCCGCTCAGACACGTGAGTCAGAAACGAGCTGATCGACATTGTTTTCTTTTCCTCCAAAAGAGAGAGAGAGAGAGAGAGAGAGAGAGAGAGAGAGAGAGAGAGAGAGGAAAAAAAAATGAAACATGCATTATAATCTAGGCTGTTAATATATCCAATTTTCAATGAAAATTAAAATCGTTTATTTTAATGTGTTTTATATTACAGCAGAATTACGCCTAATTTTCCATTAAAAATACTAAGATAGCAATATAATATGTAATATATTATAATGTGCATTGTTTTCATCAATATTTGTGCAGAAATATATTAATAATTATATTAAGTTTACTTGCAACTCTTTTAATTGACATATAATTAAATTGTGTCGAGAACAAAATACAAATAATTAATATTATTTTAGAACAATATAAAAGCCCTCAGCAGTATTTGCGGCCATTCAAATCTCCCGTTGATTGTAGAAGAAGTTGAATAAAATACAGGGGCTTATCCAAGACATAATTTTATTTATGAGAAAAATATATAAGTAACTGCACACTTATCAAAAATTTTAAGGTATATAAAGGTAATACCATATAAAAATTATATGACATTACTTTATACATACAGCATAAAAATTATCAGGCCATCTAGCTATCGTAAATAATGACGTATTGTTACAATAAAAACTGTAAAATGACGTTTCAATGCTAAAAATGAAGATGTTACAATTTAAATTGGCCATCACACTTGCAGGACCTCCTGCGTGATGAGGTGTACTGCCAGCTGATGAAGCAGCTGACCAGCAACAACAGCGACCTGAGCACGGAGCGCGGCTGGGAGCTCATGTGGCTCGCCGCGGGACTCTTCGCCTGCAGCACCGGCCTGCTCAAGGTACTCACATTGTAGTTTCTTATACTTCCGCGTTTTTTTCGTGAATAATACTGTCTGCACAACGAGCAGAACACTTGATTAGCACGTACGCTATCTCTATAATAATTTTAACCTTGGAAAATTTTAGTACTTTAAGCGGAAGGTAACACGCCTAATGTAAAAAAAAAATAAATAAATAATAAAAAAAAAAACACAAATTGATAGGGGATGTAGAGAGAAAATTTTAAAATTTTCTCATAATTTTCATGTGTGGGATTTTTTTTTAACTGGGTGTGTTACTTTAACCTTAATATAGATTTTTTTTAAAGAAATGTTAGCTAAGAAATGAAGGTGCCAAAACTATTATTTTTACAGTTATATTTTCATATATTTATTTTAATTTAATAGATTTTATCATTTTAATACATGAATATTGCTGAGAAGTACATGTAGTGAATTATTATTATTATTATTTTATTCAGCATTTAAATTTAAAAAAATTACTATTACAAGTTAACGATTTTAGTTCAAACAAAGAATCTGAGATGAAAACTAATAAATACAGTTTGCGAACTACGATATAAACAGAGCTTTCATAATTCTTTGCAGGAGCTGACCATGTTCCTGAGGACCCGCAAGCACCCTCTGGCCCAGGACTCTCTGCAGAGGCTCCAGCGCACCCTTCAGAACGGGCAGCGCAAGTATCCACCACACCCCGTGGAGGTGGAGGCCATCCAGCACAAGACCACGCAGATCTTCCACAAGGTCTACTTCCCAGACGACACAGACGAGGTGAATCTCTGACATCTTTATGTTTTATGAGGAAGGAAATATTTACTTTCCAACACTAATGTGCAAATTTATTGACTCTACCATTGAAAAAGGAACTAACTATAGAAAATATCAACCAATGATTTTATTACATGTATGAATAGAGCGTAAAAGGTTATAATTATATACATTATGTCTATTTCTGTTCAGATTTTTTGAGTATGGTAACTTCTTATTGACAGTGACAATCACGTCACTTTCCAGCGCCCTCCTTAATAAAAGGATTGTTAAGTTTGACAAAGAAAGAAAGAAGTGGAATCGCAACATTTTTTTTTTTTTTTTTTCTAAATTGACGACTTTGGATTGAATGAGTTTCCCCACATTTCCTCTACCTTAGTTATCAGCAGAATAGAACAATACCCTCTTTCTGAAATGCAAATATCTTGATTTTGATTTCATAAAACCCCTTATTAAACACCTCGTCTTTATTCTGTCCTACAGGCGTTCGAGGTTGACTCTTCCACGCGAGCCCGCGATCTGTGCGGCTCCATCGCCAAGCGCCTCAACCTCAACTCGGCGGACGGCTTCAGTCTGTTCGTCAAGATTGCAGACAAGGTCATCAGCGTACCGGACTCGGACTTCTTCTTCGATTTCGTGCGCTACCTCACCGACTGGATGAAGAAGACAAGACCTACCAGGGACGGTAAGTTGCTGTCCTTACCTCTCACTATCTGCAGAATATGGCAATATATGCGGTTGAATTCCTAGTGTTGAAAATTTTACTATATTTTATCTGTTGTTGTGGGTGAAGAACTGAAGACTAGCTTGCTTAAAAAAATATTCTTCGAGTCCCACATAAAACTTAAAACATTTGAGAAAAAACTCAATATTGTACTCTAATAGCAAAAATTATTGTTCCATCTGAGATTAATTAATCAATTTAATAAAATTTGATACAGTATAGTTATGTTACTATTTTAATAAAAATTTAAAATAATAATAATTCATTATAATTTTAATAAAAGTTCAATGTATTAGTAAAAAACAGGCACATTTATCATAAAACTATTTTCAAAACGTGTTTCTCTACTTCATGTTGAAATTTTTGCTCTTGTTTCGTGATACCACACGCACTTCACCCAAAGTCTCACGTCACCCCTCTCTGACGCAGGAGCGGTACCGCACTTCCTGTACCAGATCATCTTCATGCGGAAGCTGTGGTCCAACGTGACGCCGGGCAAGGACAAGAACGCAGACCAGATCTTCCACTACCACCAGGAGGTGGTCAAGCTGCTCAGAGGTGACACATGCACGATGGTCTGGTCAAAATAACTCCATGTATTTGTGGAGTAAAATCTCCATCGTAAGAACCCTAATCAGTTATATTTAATTTTATTACATTGCTGGCGATTTACCAAGTAAGGTACTTAGATACCCAGCATTCTCACTAGCCACAATGACACTATAACCGCAAATACAGAAAAATCTCTTTTGATAACTCTTATGATATATGCATTCGAATATCATCCATGAATTCCAAACATTAAATTTGGGTTATTTTCTATCTTTCTCTTCATAAGTATTAAATAATTTAAAAATAAAAGGGAGCTTGGAGATTTTTTTTATCAGTTCACATTAAATTGCATTTATAAATATTCTTATTAATTTTTAAACAATAAATTTTATCTCTATGAGTGATTTGCAAGAAAACTTATATCCCGTTCCTTTTTTATATATAGTATTAAAGTTTAATGACACGTTGTTCGGTAATTAAATTAACATTAGCAATAAACAATAAGCCCTTTTTTTAAAAGTAACCCACTCTCATTAAATAGCGCTGTGGGAATTAACATTAAATAGTCTTACTGTTTTGCAGGTCATTATCACTCTCACCATAATAAATAACAACACAATAAGTAGGCCTATGCCAGCGTTAATTATGTATAGTTAAAACTACATATTCTCGTAAGAGTGATGCAACTCCATGTAACTGCAACAACCATACAATGCAACTCCAGATGAAAAATGTTACGTTAATTAGCATAAAAAAGACACTTCTTTAGCTTACAATATTTTACAGACGAATCATTTTAAATAAAAAAATAATAGCTAGGGAAGAAGAATGCGGATTGTCTTTGCATGATATTGTTAATTGGCTCGACAATGAGATATTAGAATGTAAAAATTTTAGTGGCTTAATCGAAAGAAGGGGTAAAAATATAGTACTGTGAATTTTTTCAGATTTTTCTGAGACCGGGAACTATTTTTAAAAATTTATTGAAAGTCCATTTTGATGACGTCACGGGAGGCACTCCTTAAGAAAAGGATAGGGCAGTGCCGCCTGTGACGTCATCAAAATAGACTTTCAATAATTTTTTAAAAATAGTTCCCGGTTTCAGAAAAATCTGAAAAAATCCACAGTACCATATTTTTACCCCTTCTTTCGATTAACCCACTAAAATTTTCACATTCTAGTATCTCATTGCAAATATTATTATTCATCTAAAAAGTAAATTGCACTGATTCAGTGTAAACATGTAAAGTCAATTGCAAGTGATCAATCAAATGTGTGGCAATGACATCAATTAATTTTTGTATTATGAACAAACTTTGGAGTAAAAACTGGATACCCTGACATATTTTTGTGCAGGATACCACAAGTGCAGCAAGGATGATGGCATCAAGTTGGCAGCCCTGGTGTACCGGGCCAACCACGGAGTCAACAAGGCCGAGTTGGCCAACATTGGGTAAGGCGTAGTACAGTGGTCAAATTAGCATGCAGTAGTGCACTTAAAATTACTCAATAATTACACGGTGGGCTTATCTCAAAATAAGATAAGAATAAGCTGTCACTTCTAGCTTAGTCATGTTGTAATGTATTCAGTTACTTGTTTTTGACTAAACATTTTTATGTAGAATTTTAGAAAACATTGTTTTCATAATATTATATAATAGAATTTAAACCAATAATTAAAAGTTTAAATGAATCAATGAACGAATAATAAATAAATAGATAAATAAATAAATAAAATAATCTAAAAACATAACACGTGTGCAATACAAGTTTAGAAATTTTCCCTATATGAATTTATAAATGCCATTTTACTTCAAATACGACGTTAAGATGATATTCTTAATTGAATTAATGTTAAATTATAGCAACCACCTGAAGGAGTATGTTCCGAACGACCTCATCAGACTACAGAGCTCCAACGACTGGAAGAAGGCAATCACCATCGCTTACAACCAGAGCACAGGTAAAGTTAACACCTACGTGAACCTTGAGACCCAGTATTAATTAGTATTATCTGACGTAGTTACTTTTAAAATAATGTGCGAAACTATTATTTTGCTTCCTGCATTTACACAATCTTCCAATTATTTCTTACAAAATAGCTTTTATTTTTGTACTAACCACAAGAGTAGTTTTGTTAATAATATAGTAACTGCAGTTAAATTGTCATTTAATTAATCATTATCAAATTAAAATACCGTTTTTATAAATACCACAGCATGTAACAAAAACAGAAATTCACGCTTACTTTAGCCAAGAATAGTCGTTTGAAATGAGTGTCATATATTATTCAATAAATTTATGAATTGATACTGCATATCTATATAATTATATAGTAATAATTGTATAATAATGGTCAAGTAATTCAAGTTATCAAACTCTATCTATACTTCGATGCATTGACTAAATTAATAATACGATCATATTAATTAGTTTAATTGCATAAGAGCCATATGCTCAAGTTAGGGTTTCGGAAGGTTTGTGGTTTCAAAGTAGCATGTAATTAAACTAATTAGTAATTAGGAGTACCCAATAGGGTTTGATTAAAAAAAAATAAAAAAATATATATTATAAACTATAATATATAATACATAATCAAACCCTATTGGGTACTCCTATATAATATACATTTATTTTATAAATTTATTTTATATATTATTATATTATACCCGCTTCTCTTTTGAAGGCATTGAAAAAAAAAAAAAAATAATAAATAAAGACCAGAAAATACCACTTTTGTTTTTTAGACTCGAAACAAAAAATTGTAGTTTTACAATGCAAATTTCAAAATAAAATTACATGTTTGTTTTTATCATATAATACTAATGAGAAAATCTCCATGATCATTTCCTTAGTGTCTTTTGTCCTCTATTTGAGTATTTACTCAGTACTATAGGAACAATGGTAAATATTATCATAATGCCCTTGCTTTCTTTTCACAAGTTCTTTTCAAGTTCATGCAAACACTCTCGACCTTCAGGTACTTAAATTTGGGCATGATAACTTTTAGTTAACACTTTGAAAAATGAAGTGATGGCTTCTTAATGATAATTTTTATGTCAGGAAAAGAATGAATTTTATGGTAGGTAGTTAAAAATAATAACACATGAGCATTGTTCTACATCTTATTCAGTATAATTTCCTGCTGCGTCAGCCTGTTTTATGATAGTCAATTTTTTAATACTTTCGTGAATTAATAATGCTAAAATCAATTATTCAACTATTTATTACATTGTAAAACTTCTTGCGTATTTTATTTTTAATTAAACTTTATATTCCCTAATTATATTTCTTATAATTGATCAATGAGACTAAATTATTACAGCATTACCAAGGACCTTTTTAATTTTTTTAATTAATAAAATATTAATATAATTGTAAAATCGTTACTTTTAAATTGTTACTTAATTTTTTAAACTAAATCACTCTGAAACAAGCTTAACAATTTTTGCTGATAAGAAGAAAATCACTTTAAAGTACCGGTCTATATAATTTTTTTTTCTAACGTAAGATTGGCGATAAATAGTTAAAAAAATAATCCAGTACAATGCATTCAACTATAATACAACAGCACCTAGTTTGACTCAAATCTACACTCTCTACATTGAAATAAATTTAATGTAATTTAAATACTAGCAAAGGTAACCTCTCAATCACACACGCTTTAATTAACTATGACTCAGTTTTATTCAGAGTATGTACAAATGGACATGAAATACATTTTTGACAACTGTCACAAGGGGTACACAGCACTCAACAAGGTACAGTTGGTGACTAATTAAATGCTCAAAATCATCTGTACACTCAAGTGTGAGTTAAAATTAACTCATGGCTTTAGAGACATTTCTTACACACTCGACTGTACAGTGAGGTCACCTTGCTTGACTTTGGTGTGCAGGGATGAGCAAGGAGGAGGCCAAGCTGGCGGTGCTCAAGGCACTTGCCCCGTGGCCCACGTTCGGCTCAGCGTTCTTCGAAGTCAAGCAGACGTCCGAGCCCGGCTTCCCAGAGATGGTCCTGGTGGCAATCAACAGACATGGACTTAGTTTGATACACCCACAGACCAAGGTGAGAATATTATTTAGTAATGTCGTTATCACTTCATCCTCGCTGCCATCAATTAATTACAATATTTTGTAGTAACAATACTTTGTGTATGGTCATTAAGCGAGATGAAAATACAGCCAAAGTTTGCTTTTCTGTTATTAAACCTTATTTTCAAAGTATAAATTTTCCTAAATATAGTATAATATAACTTGAAAATACGTATTGAAAAATAGAGCACAGAAAGATATATCACTCTGATTTTCCAGGCACGCATTCTCTTTTTTAGTAATAATCAATGTAAATAGTCAACAGAGATTCTTTATTAAGTCCAGGCTATCACCAAAATTTCCAATCCTTTCTAACAAAGAGAGGCGAAATCATGAGGTATATGACTGTGATTTCAGAACATCCTGGTGACACACCCCTTCACCAAGATCTCCAACTGGTCATCTGGAAACACGTACTTCCACGTGACCATCGGCAACCTGGTGCGCAGCTCCAAGCTCTTGTGTGAGACCCCCCTGGGCTACAAGATGGACGACCTCCTCACCTCGTACATTTCCTCCCTACTGCACAACATCGACAAGCAGCGAACCACCAAGCTCTATTGAACACCTATGATGGTCAATCTACAAGAGGATTTAGCAATGGCAGCTGCCAAGTGGAGATTTCAGAGTTCAAGTTTGATGAATATGTGACAGGTCAAATGTGGTGACCATGATATCATGAGGATCCAATTGAGTTGATAGGTCGTCACTTTTATGACATGAATGTAATACTAAATCTATAATAATTAATGCTGAAAACATTATAAATCAGCATATTTTAAAAATGTATTTTAAAGAGTTAAATTGCCTTTGAAAGATATTTGTAGTTTTGCACAGGTATACTTCTAATACTAATTAATTTTTGTTTTAATATGGGTCCAATGACTGGAGCCTATAAGCTTGCATCCATTTCAGCTGGCAAATGTTACAACGCATACATATTTTTTCTTTAATTTATTTATTTTTTTTTGGTATCAACACTTTCTTTTTAATCTATTTACCATAATTTTTAATTTAAAAAATAAATATTGTATAAATTAAGAAATTAAGTAGCGACCTAAAATCATTACGTCGAATTTTATACAAATATGGAAATACATTGTGTGAATTTCCTTATTTATTTATCTTTTTACAGGAAAACATGTTAAGTAAAAATTAACTTAAACCTTGACACTATATTTGCATCACATTTGCATGTATTTGCTATATTTGGTCAAAAACAAGTAATAAAAAAGTTTCCAGGTATATTTACACATCAAATCACCTTACCAAATTCCACTTCCAGAAATACATGCATAAATAATTTTATTACTCGGCCAAGGTGCATCAACATCAGAGAGAACTTTTTTTGAGTTCATTGTTAACGATATAATTACTATAATCATAACACAGTTTTAATGTATAATAATTTATTTTACTCAAGAAAATATATTTTATTTAGTTTAAAATACTATATAATAAAATAATTTTCTTCTAAACATTATAATATTTTGGGCTTGAATTCTTTTATTTAAAGGGATGTAAAAAAATTTGTGATACTTTTACCACTAGAATTAATATCCCAGTATTTTCTTACTATTAAATTTATTCTATTATAAATATTACCTTTTTTTTTAATTTTATTATTTAACATTGAAAGATATACAATTATTATATTACCATTGAATCAGTTCAATGTCAACACGCAACAATATTATTACTATAGTGTAATCATAAAGGTGAATAAATAATAAAGATTACAATTACATTTCGCTGCATCACTATTGTCAATGACAGGATAATAAACCTATACTTATAATACAAATCTCAAGACCGCTCGCCCCGAGACGTTGGGCAGCAGCTGTTGCTCATTTCCATCGAATCACGCTTCCACTGTACAATTATCAACTCCTACTCACGCTATTTAAAAAATAAAACCTTCAAACACTGACTTTTATAATTAATTATGCATTCAGGGAAAGGATATACTGTGGGTGTTATACCAAATTATTATAGAATTATTGCAAATTAAATAGCATCGTGCAAATGAAAATAGAGCAGTGATTTCAATGCGTGATGTCATTGCAATTTTTCTTAAGCCAGATTTGTGAGATATTTCTTAATATTTATGTATATGCGTTTACTGCTACTTCAAACACACAATAGATTAGATTTGCATTGAGCTATTGACAAATGGGGAATAAAATTTTAAAATTAAATTCAGTGACCAGCATATAATATAATTTAATAATAGATGTTTATTTTTATATATTTTTAATGAAAAAAATTGACATGTTATAAATTACGCATAAAATTGTACGTGTCTTTTTTTGCTATTATTAATTTATAAATCTCTTTAGTAAATATCAACGTAAACGTTTATATGGAATAAAAAATAGAAAATTAGATTATCTTTGTTGTGTAATGGAGGCGTAAATTATTTTGGTAGAAAAAAAAGGAGCATTTTGTATTCTACTTAAACTCCCCAAAACACAATGGAACGAGAACAACAGTACTTTAGCATAATAATATGATATTGATATCATATACATTATTATTATACGTAAAATTTATAAATATATTATACGATCCTAAATCAACAAGAAACGAGAAACATCTCCTAAAATTTTAAATATCTCCTAAACGATTGAGACGAGAAATTATTATCAAATTAACATCTACTTAATACAATGTCTTTTAGCTACAGAAATAGCCCCATTTGACTAAAAACAAAATTAATAAATTACTGTAAGTTTTTTTTATACTATTTTTTTTATACTAATGGACCAATTTTCCACTATTATAACCAAGGCGACAATAAATTAAGAAAAGAGACCTTGTGAGCGATTAACGACCTGGCATAAAAAGGTATCAAATTAGCACCATCTAGCCTGAAGCAAACCACAGGTCGACCCCTAGAGTAAATAAGTTGATGACGCTACTTTGGTATCATCGTCTTGGTCGTGACACCGCACTTATTAGTGCAGTCACGTCCCTCGTCCAAGGCTGCTCATCCTCACAGAAGATGTAATGTATGTCAAGGTCGTCGTCCTTTCACTGTCCGACGTGTAATCACCTGAGTGCACCGGTCGTTACCACCTCAGCATCATCTTCGTCATAGGAAATTATTTCCAAGTTTTATCAAAATACTTGAGTAACATGACCGCTAAATTTTTTTACTCGTCATATATTTTACACGACAGATGCTTTTATCCTAAAATATTTATAAATTCTTTCATTATATCAAAAGAAGTTACAAAATTTAGATAAAAAAATATATATTTTTAAAATTTATAGTTACGAGTTGAATACCTTGACTGTATAATTCATTTTTTTTTTTTTTTTTTTTTTTACTTCTTTAATACGCGATGAGAAAATTGTTAAAGGTTAAAATGGTGATTGCTTTACGGTCTTATTTCTAATGAGGACACAAATAAAGTTATGTCAATGACGTAATATAATAGGAAATATTATATTTACTTGTACAGATTTTACCGGTGCAGGAGGAGAATAATTTTTCTTGAGAGCATACAGAGAGAGCAGGCACACGCCACGGCGGAGGAGGAGGGGCGCGCCCACTTTCTCAGCCGCCTCCTCATGACGTAACCGCGAGGAGCCACGCCAGGAGAAAGTGGTGATCATCCCTACCTGTTGTTGTGGTCGCAGTTATCTAACGTTGCCTCACGATGGAATATTTATTGTTGCTACTTCATTAGACGAGGAGTTTTTACAGAAGATCGGTGTAAAGTTGGCTTTACAAGAAACAATTTTGATTACATCATATTTTTCGCTTCTCCTGCAAGAGAAACTGAACAATAATTTTTTGTATGGATTAAAAAATAAAAATAAATAAATAAAATGAAATAACGAACAAGATTTTTGCTTCTAATTTATGAAGAACGTACAATTTCTAAATTATTAGCAAATTTGAAATTTTTTGTAAGCAGGCTAAGATAAAATTGTATTGTAAAGAAAAGCTGTAAGAAAAATTGTAATATGTTGAGAAACTTTTCCTTGCCAAGTTAGACTGGAATTTTTATGTATTATATATTTTAGCATGACTTATCGGAACTACATCCATTTATTGGCTATAATAGAGGTTTGCGTTCATAAAACTAAAATCGTTCTAAACGGACTAGATGTATGTTCGAATTTCAGAAATGAGACAATAATAATCAGAGACATCATATCATTCTGTACAATGAACGACCCACATGAAAATATATATATATATATATATATATATATATATATATATATATATATATATATATATATATATATATATATATATATATATATATATATATATATATATTATATATATATTGGAGAAATGAAGAATAGAGGATGCCAAATTATGCTACCATGTTTTTTGTTTGTTTGTTTGTTTTTTCAGAATTTTTAGAGCCCGCGTAGTCGGGAACTATCTTTACAAAAGTATTGAAAGTTCTGCCACGCCCTCTGGAGGTGTTTTTAGGTCTTATGTTTTTTATTAAAAACCAAACGCTTCCAGGGGGTGTGGCCACACTTTCAATAACTTTTTTAAAAATAATTCCGGGATTCAGAAAAATCTGAAAATATAAAATATTCTAAGTATATTATATATAGTATAATTATATTCATTTTCGCAATAAAAAAAAATCATGTTATAGGTGATGCATCGAAATTTCATGGAGGAAAAAGAAATCATCGGGCCGGTATTAAAATTATTTATAAATTATCAACAAAAATGAATAGTGACGCTTTATATCATATAATTTTTAACTATGTATGAACACGCTTATATTACAAAGATCCATGATATCCTATAAACCAAAATGACATATAAAAATAACCTATGAAGTCTACCACCTTCGTTCATAACATATAACCATGAGAAAAGGTAGAAACATATATTTTTTTCATTTCCATCTAAAAGGTTATATAATTATATTTACGAGAGAATTTTTATATATTTTAATATACTTTTTTTTTATAACTACCTGTATATAACAGATGCTTGTGATGAACTGGAAAGGTGAATACATCTCCCTTGGCATAATTTTCTTAGCATGTTTTAAGGCCTTGATTGAGCTAGAACTAAACCGCCAGTTTACTACTACATCGTGTATTGTTGCAGGCATGATTTTATAAAAATAATAATAATAATACAACCGCGCGTAAAATAACAAATTTACTGAAACAAATCACGAGTTAATAATATGATATGAAAGGTTAAACATTGAAAATTTGTCATTAGTATTTAGACACGGGCTAAGATATAATAGTCTCACGCAGTAGCAATATGCACCATTGTTGAGTGGGAATTGGGTCCGCGAGTATAACAATGGTTGCACCATCGGGTGCAGTAAGCGTGACTCGTGAGGGGACGCGTGCTGAGCGCGTGATCGCCGCGGCGTCGTGCGTGTGTAATGAAAAGTGCGAGTTTTCCCACATGTCGAAAGTGTCATCTTTATATCACGACTGAGAAATATAAATTATATTGTTCTGCACATTTTAATTAAGACAAAGGGCAAAGACCTTACTCACATACGCATCTTTTTGTGGAAGATTTCATCATTTAATAAAGAATGATTTCATTAATTACATCTATAAAAGTTGTTGTATTTTTAACATAAATTTGTTAAATGGCTGATTAGGTTTGAAAATTATATGCTCATAATTCACAATCATAAATTGATTCACCGTTTTCTGTCACAAATTATGAACATGAAAACAACAACGAAATGCACATGTGTAGATATTGTAATTTTTAATAATGGTTCCCACACTAGAAAAGACATTAATTAGGCAAATTATCTAATAAGGCAAATAAATAAAAATTGAAGTCGTAATTTGGAATGTTTGATTTCCAAACAATTCTTCGACCTGCTGATGATGTTGAAAGGTATATAATATAAATATTTATATAATTATAAATTTCCAATGTTTACAAAATATAACTCAATGACGTGCAGGCCATTGTCGGAAGTCAAATTATCTCCTTACAAATATGAAAATATTGCCACAATTTATTAACCAAATATAAAATTTAATTTAATAATACATATTATTATTTCTTTTGTTTCATCATGCACACGCACTCACACACACATAATCTATAATAGCAGTCGCATTTGTTTTTATTTGGCAAGCACGAATCAAAAAGAAAGTGAAACTCAGCGAGATAACATGATCGAACGATTATGATGGCTCGTATATAATTTCTATCCCTGCTGTTTTGACCCCGATACTCTTCGAATGTTGTTGCGAGCATCGGCCCTTTGCATAGTTACGCGTCAAACAAACTTGCAGTACGCGAGTGGTGGCTAGTGAGATGTTACTTGGAGAAAAACGTGATCCATATCCACATTTCCTTATTGTAGAGAATCTAGAAATAGCAAGACATAAAAAAATACCTCGTTTCAAATTATTTACATGGTGTACATGTTAACAAACAAGAATTAACACACAAATGCAGTCACATACATGATGTGTCATAATCTTTTTGAGGATAAAATTTCACTAAATGGAGATAATTAAAAAAATTATGATTCTCAGAAAGAAATTAACTGTTTCCTCCATATTTTGCATAATTTTTAAACGAATCCAGCTGTTGAAATACTGGTCGATAGTTGACATAATATATTAGAACTGACTGATATATTAGGCCTCATCCCAACATTTGACTATTAGTTGTGAATAAACAGCAAGGAAACCATGGAAACCTCAATCAGAATGGTCGGCAATTGATGAAGGATGCCATTAAACACTTCCTGGATGCACGAGTGAATTAAAGAGTGAGTGTTCTTTAGCCATACTAACGTATACTAAGATTTATATAATATTTTATATATATATGTATATCCCAGCTGTTGAAATACTGGTCGATAGTTGACATAATATATTAGAACTGACTGATATATTAGGCCTCATCCCAACATTTGACTATTAGTTGTGAATAAACAGCAAGGAAACCATGGAAACCTCAATCAGAATGGTCGGCAATTGATGAAGGATGCCATTAAACACTTCCTGGATGCACGAGTGAATTAAAGAGTGAGTGTTCTTTAGCCATACTAACGTATACTAAGATTTATATAATATTTTATATATATATGTATAATTATGAATATAAAATTACACAAGAAAAACATAATTGTGATAAAATGCCATAAAAGTTATATTAATTTACGAATATTGTTTAGCTAATTTATTTCCAATAGGCCCTTCTTTAGTTCAACTCACTCATTACACTGATGACTTTAATACTTTTAACAAGGAAATTTTTTAATAACTTACATGCCTTACTATATATATTATAACTCGAGCGGTAACGGCATTATCAATAAAATAAATTATTAATGTTGTTTTAATGTTAAATTTGATAGATGATAGGACTGATAATAATAACGACACGTTCAAAAGATTATAGTTTCATTAAATTATTGCATAAACAACCGTCTTTTAGAAAAACAGGTATATGACTCCTAAATCATATTTCAAGTAACGACTCCAGCAAGTAACCAGCGGCAGCCTACTTATTTATGTGCCGCAGTCTTCACATAGTTGGCAACGACATCACTGGTCACATGTGAGAGAAACATGCAGCCAACATATCGTACAGTAAAATAAACATAACACTACCTACAAAGATAAGTTAATTAATACAAAACAACTTATTGTATCACATCTGTAAAGTAACATGTAAGTATCCACTTTCCCATATCGTCTGTATGAATAGGAATTTTATTTTGTGCCTCAGTATTATACAACATCGCAGTATATACTAAATGTTGTCACATCCAGAATGCGACATAAAAAAATAACCAACCATGCAAAGAAGAATAAAATTAATGTAAAAAAGTCTATAAAATAAAATAAGCGAAATAAAAATTATACCACAAAATTTTAAGCTTAAATTATAGCTCAATTTTAAGTGGAATCACATTGGTTGTATATTTAAAAAATAGTTAGATTCATATATCTAATAAAGAGATGTTGTTATTAGTAAAATCAAAATACGACTCTCGTAGAGGCCTGGGTATAAAACAGGTAAATGGATAAACAGTATTTTATTTTTATATACACAGCTAGCTAACACAGTACATGTTATACATAAATCTACCTTCGACACATCAACCCCTGCATGTGATATGTACACTTCCTATTGCGTTCGATTATTAAGTGGACATAAGATCGATATGGTGTAGAAAATACATGAATTCTGATCAGACCTAGTGGGAAATGTACTGTACATGATTTTAAAAAATGTTTCAAAACAAAAATTAACAATTCGTCCTTTATAATCCAGATTGCTCAATTTAGGTGCAGTTTATATAATATTAATATTTCCATGCTAAACTAAATTGTAAGGTTGACGTAAAAAAAAAACGACGAGCCAGGTTTGTTCTACCTTCAGTCAATATGTCTGTAAAAATATAATATATGAAGAACCTTTCGATGAAATAATTATAGAATACATCGATGTACATGTTATTTCACCTTCAACTTTACCTGAAAAAAATGTAAGGCCAGTTGCTTTAAAACACTGTCCTTTTCATTCGATTAATAAATAATATATTACGTATAAAACAAAGGAAATTTGCAATTGACAAATTTAGATAAAAAAAGTGGTGTGTTTTAGTTTACAACTTTTAACACAATTATAAAGACAGTAAAATACTTTTTTTTAGCCAGCAGGTATAGTAATGAATAAAACATGCAAGGTCATATACATAATATATAGAAGGTTCCAGTAATTGAAATAAAAGTACTTACATAATAAGCAAGTGCATGCAGCAACGCCGCCGCCGTGAAAGCTTTTATTTTTGCAAATTACTCGATGATTCCTCAATAATAAATAACATAGCTTCTGTAGGTAATAAATTGCTAGGTTAATCGCTATATTTCTTTCGTGTACTATGCGTAGGAGATGCTGTTGCTTATAATGAAATATATATATATATATATATATATATATATATATATATATATATATATATATATATATATATATACCATCACGTTAATGCTTGATCGGCCGGCACATTTGTATTTATGCCATCACGATTCTTGTGATTGTAGCATCACGAAGTTGCAAGCGAAAGATGCAATAGAAAGTTCATCAGCAATAGTAGTATAGTTATTGAGGTAGTGTATAGTGGTGTACACTGGAATACGAGATAACTGAGATTATATAAACACGATTATGCCATAAATATTTTTGGAGTTCAATAGTTTCCGTGTGTCACGAATCTCATTGTTACATATTACATAAAATATAATATATTATCACATTCTGTGTCATTCGTATGATAATATACAGACACGATTGAAATTATAATATATAAAAGCAAAATGTCGTACTGCATGCCTATACTGATTTGATAACTTTTAAACATGCAGAAAGTCACACCTCAATGGTAACAATGGTTAACCAAATTGTACGGTGTCGAAATTTATCCATATAATTTTGTGGAGTATAATGTATTTTTTTTTCATACATATAATTTACTTAAAACCGATGAGCTTAATTTGAACTTATATTTTATCATAACCGTACATAAAAAAAAAAAAAAAAAAATGTAGAAAAACGTATGCATTATTATCGGTGAGAAAATATAATCATGGCAATTTATAGTATAAACGTCGACTAATTCACTTTTCTTTCGATGATCATTTACATTCCACTGCTTATATTTTACATTACTGTTTTTATATTATATTTTTAGAAATTAATTTATATATTCTAATTTAAGTCAAAGGATACTATGGTTGTGTATACAATACATGTTTGTGTCATGGGTACATACTTGAAATTCATTTTCATAAGGTATAACAGTGGTACGTATATAATATATAATATGGTATTTAATTTCCGCAAACCAGTGATATTTATAACAAAAGAATACAATACAATTTTAAGCTACCACCTTAGCATACATGCAGCGTCAAAGAAAAAAATTGTGTCATAATAGAAATTATAGGTATTGGCCTCTATGATAAAAGAATTTGTAAAAATTTAGGAAGTTTTTACATAAATTATTGTTTTTTTTTTTTTTTTCGTTTTTCTTTTAAATGATAATAATAAATTATAACTTGAAAGATGAATAAAGTATTTAAAAATTGAGGTTAATCTAATTCAATCATTAATAAATTCATGAATAATTCTAAGGTTATAACAGAGTGTGTACTCAATGATGTTAAATTAAAAATGAAAATAATATACGTAGCAATGATCTCATAATGCTTATTGAAAATTTATGTTTAGTTTTTAATTGAATTCTAGTTTGTAAGGTCACCAAGTGACCGAGGAGCATCTTTATTACGTGATGATGTGATCTTGGTCCTCCTTTCTATTTAAATTTAATGCGTTTGTTATACTATTTAAATTCAAAATTCCTCTTATTTTTTGTTGTTAAGTAAAAAGATTAAATTTAATGGACATGTTGAAATCATAATTTTTATTTAAAAAATTAACATATTATATACATATTAATAATATGTAATATGATACTAAAAAATTCTATTAAGAGATATAAAGTATATATTATATTGAAGGATTATTGAATTTCTGAGAACGTTTTTTTATTCTAAAAAATGACATTAATAGTGTATATTAAAGGATTATTAATAGTTCAAAGGACGTGTTTTTTTTATACAAAAAGTTGTGTAATATTATTTCACTGTCATAAGAACAATCTACTTAAAGTGTTCGTCAAAATGAATCGATGACGACGTCAGAAATTCAAGTTGCTCGTTTGTTGTTTTATTATGTAATTATTATGTGTATGTGCTAACGAACAATGCAATTTGCCCCGCCTCTTTTGTGAAATATAAAAGACAGCGTACAGTACAGTCCGTTAAAAATTGAGGGTCACATCCTCGTGCGTATAAATGAAAAATATAATGTTAAAATTTAAACAGAACTCCTGTGTCATTTGATTTGATTTTTTTTCTTTTTTTTTCTATATTTTTTCAATTAAGTTGCATCACTATCTAAACATACAGGGGTCTCGATTTAGCTTCAAATGAGATTATCCTCCAAAATGTTGCATCCTTTTCTATCAGTGAAAAATTCCTGACTTAATATCCTTCCAAAGAAATTCATTACAAAATATTTTTTTCAGAATAAAATATGATACACGTCGATTTCTTCGTACTATGAAATGGGGAATCCTTCCAGCCACAACATTTCCAAGTGCGGTACTAAAACAGCTTATTGGTCACAGTTAGAAGAGACCTTGCTGCTAGTTATTACCGCGCAGGCGGATGGACCGGCAGAAGATCCACGCGTCTTCAGCGGTCAGTGAAAGCGATCGAGCAAGGTCACATGGTCACCGCGAGGCCTCAGCATCGTCACCCCCGATCTAGCTAGACATGCTACCTGGACAGTGGAGCCAAGGATGTAATACCATAGCGGGAAACGGCTAAGTCCATTGGTGATAGCTAAGTACATTAAGTAATTATGTACCAAGTACATAAAGAGCAATTGATTTAATGGTGAAATGGATAACAAAAATGAGAAAGGGTGTTATAAAAGACATAAATCTAAATAGTTGAGTGAAAAAAAAAAGTATTTTGTTATTAAACAGTATACAGTATGTAATTGGGAGTTTTGATGTAAATTCAAATAAAAAATTTCCTGTAATATTTTTAGACTTGAATACCGTGCCTATTTTGATTAACAATTTAACTTAATTAATTTCAATGTTTCATGGACAGAAGCTATCTTGACTAACTTAATTTTTAGTTTGATTTCTTACGCGCGCGTGTATCGCAAACCCGGAATTGACATTGTGAAATAACATATTTCAGGTAATTACTTTACAATCTGCTTTGCACAATTTGATGTACAAATACCAAACTTATCAAGAATGATAACGTAACAATGGACAATTATATTTTAATTGACCATCCTTATTTAGCAAGTTTATACTGCGAAGAAATTAAACAAAATTATAATATAACACCTATACAGTACTATATAATAAAACTTTTGATAATTACACTTTTTTGTTGCAAATTAAGTGTACAGGTATAATTTAAAACTTCATTAAACACCGCTTAAAATTAAATGCTTTATTGCTTCAATCATTAAATATAATATACATAACAACTTAAAAGACAGCACTGCATGCATGTTTTATTAGAGAAATAACATTAAAAATAAATAAAAAATAAAAAAAGTAATAATTTTTTCAAATAGCAAGGTTACAAAATTAATATTCTTAATAAAATCCGTCGCGATTATTATTATCAAACTAATTATATCGGAGAGTAATCATCATTATGAAGATCCTGAAAGTTATTTAAAAAAATCTCAATTTTCTTTATTGCTCAGTAGTAATTACATCTCATGTTTTATATAAAAAAAAAAAAAAAAAAAAATAGTTGCTGTTAAAGTAATTGACAGGAACATGAAATTATGAAATTTAAAATTTCGTGCTTAAATTTGAATGGACATCCATACTAAAAATCACGTCCAAGGATAAACATAACAAAAAATAAACAATAAAGTTAATGACAATGAAGCTTCAAAGGAAACGAAATGGGTGAGGCGAGAAATTATGTATAAGATTTATTTATTTTTTATTTTTTTTTTTAGTGTGTGTGGTTCCATTAAATATGAAAACTGCCTAGCCTGTTCATAAGAAAGTTTATAATTGCCCAATAGACAGTTTAATGAAATTTTAATTTTTTGTTTGTTTTTGTTTCCGTAGGATAATATTAATGATGTGACAAGATGCACGGAAAACATTTCTTTGTTTTTGTATTATGAGTGATTATACAGAATTGACGTAACAATGCGATCACTATCTGCATCACCTCTGCAGTTTCGCTAAGACGATAAGCACTTCCCACGTTTTAGTTACCCGTCGTTGCAATCCACTAGATTATTATTACATAAAGCCATTATGTATTTATATCTCACGTAACTCGATTTAGTATTACATAAATAAAAATTAATGATCTTTATCTAATTTAGAAAATTAGCCTAATTATTTCTACAATCAAATTAAAAGTTTATTTCTTGACAAATCATCAATTCATTGCATGGTATATTCAATGTGTTTGAAAAATACATAAATCCATTATTGGTATTAGGAGCCTAATACATAATATTGAACACTTTGACAAGGCGTAGTTGAATTCAAGTGGAGTTATGCCTTTTTACCAATTGGTTAACACTTGACTTGAGTCCTTTTCTAGCCTATATGAAGATATAAGAAACATACTTATTATAAAAAAATACATGCACATAAAAACGAAATCCCCAATATATTTATAAGTAATAAAAATATTATTGCCATAAAATGAAATCAAGAGTTATTTAGATGTACAGGATTTTTTTCTCACACCCATAATCAATAAGAACTCAAAATAAACAAATTACTAACAAAAATTTAATGATGAGTCTATGAATCTTTCATACTCAGAAACCTAGGCTTTCTAATATAAAATTATTATTTACAGTAAAAAAATACCATATAATACATATTTATTACTATAATTATATTTTCAAATGTTAGACAAATAAAAATTGACCTACAATTAGGAATGTCAAAAATAATTAACCAAAAATTAAGAAAAAAGAGAGAGAAATTTGCAAAATTTTGATTGAGACGAATTAATTGGCGCGCTTCTTGTGACAATGTTTTGACGAGGTAAACACCTGTTGGTGGCTAGGAGGTAGGAGGAGGCTACATCATCGAGAGATCGCTCGCCCCCCTCCAGTCTGCAAATGTATATAAGAGTGGCGCAGCTCGGGGGGCTGCTTAATAGTGACTTAAGAGTGATAGTGCTCGCAACATCTCGTCTACCAAGGTAAGTCCTGGTGCTGCTCCTTCAATGTATTTACTAAAACTTTTAGCACGTATGTATTATACGTTATTACATAAATACATTATATGTTATGATGTTTAGCTAAAGAATTAGTCCGTATATGAATGGAAGACAGATAGTTTGATTTTTTTTTTTTTTTTTTTTTTGCATGGTGGACTTTTTTTTTGAGAGGTTTATTTACATTTTGTTAACGTATAAACAAAGAATAGGAAATTGTGTCAAATAGACTTGTTAAAAATATTTCTGTATATTTTTGTGATTCTCGTGATTTTTTTTTTAAAGAATCTAAATCCATTTATTCACTATTTCTTTATTTGAAAAATTCTTTATAATTTTTAAATTTTCATTAAAATTACAAAATATATAAGAAAAAACGTATTTTTTCTTCTATTTTTAAATTCTTTCTTTATTTTCATTTTACTGCAAAATTTTACTATAGTAATAAATTAAAAGCTTCAAAAATAAATATATATAATATAATGACAGATTTCACATTGTCATAATTTAATATTTCCAACGAAAATTTCTTTTTTTATTATTATTATTTTCATAATACCCATAATAAGAGAAAACTTTAGAAGTTCATTTTCCAACTTCCTTAAAATTTATTGTGCAAGTTTCCATTTTTGACTACGTTTGCCAGTAGCAAAATAAATATAGAAAATGTGTCATCAATTTTTGTATACATTAAGCTGATGGGTATTTTAACGCACGAGAAAGTAGCATGCAAGGTTTCTTTTATTTCAGATGATAAAATTTAATTCGTAGATAATTATAGCCACACTTGACAATTTTTATACATGATAATGTAAAACAAGTAATTTCACAGCTAAGTTAAAATTCAGATTGTACTGTAACACGTGAAAGGTATTTACTTACTTCATAATAATAACATAAAAACAGGCGTGTCTAATTGTTTAAAGCGTATATTAATAAGTACAATCGTATGTCTAGGTACAATGAAAGTACATCGATGTATTTTGTAACTTGCAGCACAAAACGTTCATTTTATCTGATCTGTCATGGTAATACGATTTTACAGTTTTTAAATTTACTTCATAACAAACGTAAACCAGCAGCAGGTTCGTTGCATGTCGTCTAGTGTTAAAACAACTTGCTGCAAGCGATCTCTCCTCTTGTTTGGTTTAAGTTTACGACATCAGTAGGACACGCGTAGAATTTTAAATGTTAGGATCACAAGTACATGATGAAAGAAGTTTTATTGGGCAAGATAGAATCCGCGAGTGACCTCTCTAGCTCTCCCTCGAATACTCTGTAAAGTTAACATTGCTGCTCTATGACACTAGGCCAATTTTTCCTTCCCTCTCCCCCGCACTCCACCCTTTATTGCACTATTGGTTTAGAACAGCTCTAAACAATATATTATTATATAATATATAGTTTTCTTGCATGATGCAGACAAAAGAAACCATGTAGTCTGTGTGCAGCAATTATAGTGACCAACACGGAGTAACTGTATTCGTCTGAAATCTTCTCATTCCTGAAACTTTCGATTTGACAAATAATTCTCGAGGAGACGGCAACATTTTTTTTTTATAATTCCAGCATAATTTATTTCTGGCTTTACTTGTTTAAAAAAAAACATCCTTGTCGCATAAGTTAATTCCTTAAATTGGCCTTAGAAAAAAACTACTCAACTTTACTATGAGGTATATATCCGTTCCAAGAGCTTACACACCCTAACGAGCGTGCTGTTCCTAGATGTTCCGAGCGGTCGTTCTGCTCGCGGTGTGCAGCTGCGCGCTCGCCGCCATCTCCGGGAACAACGGAGGCGCCGGACCCCCACGAGGCGCCCCTCAGAAACCTGGTCGTTTCCTCTCGCTGCCCGTACCAGAGAAATGCGCTCAGCGTAAGTGACCCGTCCCTCCTCAAATTAAAATTTCAATTATTTTGTAATAATAAAATAAATAATTAATACACGTTATCTCTCTGAAAGAGTTTTTGCCATATTTTAAAACACTTTAATGGGATCAAAATTGAAAAGGAAACAACAACTTTATTTATACATTGCAAATGTAATTTAATGGCACTGTTAATTCAAGCGAAATTTAATACAAAGGTAACTTTGAGGGTCTGTTTTTACTTCCTCAGCAGATCACCACAGTGTTATTTACAATAATGACGGTTAATTGTAAGATGGACAGGCAATGACACTACAGTGGTGTTTCAGGTCCCAAACAGTGGAGGCTCGGCAACCACTACTACTACTACTCCGGCAACATCACGCAGTTCGCCGGCCGTCGCTACGACTGGCTGGACGCTCGTAACCTCTGCCGCGAGTTCTGCATGGACCTCGTGTCCATGGACACCCAGCAGGAGAATGACATGGTGCTGCGCTTCATCCAGCAATGTGAGTACGCGAGCCTAGCGATGGTATGTGGCAATAGATGGATGGTGGAATATTATATGACATTATAAATCCTCTTTTATTCGGTATTTTAACTTAAAACTTCTTAAATTAGACTATTATTTTCTGCATAACGATTGTTATGCTCTGAATAACTTATCAGTTTTGCAGGAGGTCACCATCAAGTAATGACTCTTAACTTGAGTTACAGAACATTTAAACTTCAAATGTACTAAATTCCCTATGTCTTTTACTTCGGAAAAAACGTCATTATAACATACTTAATATTCCACAGACGACGTCCCTTACATCTGGACGTCCGGTCGTCTTTGTGACTTCAAGGGTTGTGAGGATCGTCGTGACCTCATTCCCCTGAACCTTTATGGATGGTTCTGGTCTGGCACCCGCGGCAAGATCTCCCCCACCAACGAGGTTCCCCCTGGCTGGAACTACAAGCCCTGGTCACAGACTGGACATAAGAAGGTTCCCCAGCCCGACAATGCAGAGTTTGATATCAACAAGACCACCGAGTCATGTCTGTCGGTGCTCAACAATGTGTACAACGATGGTCTGGCTTGGCACGACGTTGCTTGTTACCATGAGAAGCCTTTCATCTGCGAGGACTCAGACGAACTACTCCAGTACGTGGCGGCCACAAACCGCGGCATTCGCCTCTAGTCCCACACTCCCTCCCCACTACCTAATGTAACATATTATAACAATTTAAATATATTTTTTATAAATTATAAATAAAAATATAGGCTTATTATATTTATTAAATTCACCTACACTTTAGGTTAATAATGGTGGTAACATACAAAAAAATTGAACGTTTTTTGAAGTATAATGAACTAGGCATATTTTTAAAAATGTACTCTAAAATATATAACGGTAGCATAAATAGGCTAAAATTTAAAATATATATATATATATATACACATACATACATAATAAATTTACTAGCTTAAATATCATATTGGAGCTCTTTCTGATTAATATTAAGGACAACAAAAAGAAGAATTCGCTGAATTCGCTCACAACAACAATATTCATTAAAAACCAAAATATAATGCTCAATTGTTGATACAATCAGGGTAACAAGTTCAGCACGTCTAGGAAACACAGCCAATATTCATTGCTGTGGTGATGATTTCAGATCGCTCAATGATGGAAATACCCAGGATAATCAAAACAACGAAGACAAACCCCAGTGAAGGATGTGCTCCTCCTTACGACAGACGTAGCGTTCTCGCAACTTTACTTAGTGCTCAATTCTTGCCAAAATGTTCAACTATTTTATGTGATATAATTTTTGTCAGTCAATAAATATTTGAGAGTAGTATTTTAGCATAAATAATGAGTATCATAATTTACACTGATCCCAATAGTAGAAAATCAAATGAAAAGCCAGCAACAACAAATATACACTTACCAGATTACCACCATAAGAGGCAGGTAACAAGCTTTCATAGTAACATACTAACATTATATATGTAGCATAGTTAATTTAAAACAAAAAGAAGTGAATGCTTGAAAAAAAAAAAAAACATAAAAAGAACTTGGCAATTGAAAAAAAAAAAAAAAAAAAAATACCACACCATGCCATTTCATAGAGATTCAAGAAGTAAAATTTCTAAACATTATTTAAAACCTGGCAAGAAAACACAGTTACATAATATATAATATATACAGTATACTCTGTATGCATATAAAATCTGTGTGAATTTTTTGTTATCTGCTATCGACATAGAACAAGTCCTTCAAAAGGAAATTTCCTGATTTTCTTGCAATTTCAAACGTCATTTTGATAAAAATAAAACTACAGTTCAATTCATAGTAAATAGATTTGACGATATGCTTACAGTAATCACTTTTCCTTGCAAGCTGTCTCTCTCATTAAATTTGACTGCAACCATAGCAGTAGTATTTATAATTAATATTTGTAAGAAAAAAAAATATCTTGCAATAGCAATTTAATAAATGTCGTAGCTCATATACACAGACATTACAGGGTTAAGAAGACTCTACTGGTATCCACAGATATACTAAAAGTTTTCCTACCATGACTACTGCTTGCTCATTCCCGTCTTGGTCTTATGGTTGAGGAACTTGTAGAGGTACTTGATGCGCTTGTTGAGGTCTCGCCACTTGGAGGGGCGGTACACCGGCATCATGGTCTGCTGCAGCATCTTCCGTTTCCGCAGTAGCACCTGCAGTCATAATAAACCACAGTAGGTGAAGTCCAGATATAGACAAATATTGAAATTGAAGAGAGCATTTTTTTTTTAACAATTCAGGCACTAAATTTATCATTCCCCTGCCCGTAGGAATACTTTTAATTTTATTTAGAAACACCCCCTTTTTTTTTTAAATATTGCTGTACTATATTAATGTATAAATTTATTTTGGGGTGAATGTAATTCATTTTTATTAATATTTATCCCAGGATGGAAGCAGGTAAAATTTAATTGACACGAAATTTCTAATAAACCTTCAACAAAGTTAAAAACACATTACAGACCCATTTCACCATTCTCTTTACCTTTTAATATTTTTTTTTTGTAATATGTTAATATGTACATATAATTGGTGACATAAAAATAAATAAAAAAAAAGTTTAGAAAAGATAAAATGCTCATAACTGCAAGGCAATAAACTCACCTGGTACTCATTGCCCTTCACTCCCCTGAGCCAGGATGGGATATGGTACTGCAATTTGGCAGGGTGCAGTTCATCACAACCCAGGATGTCAATGTAGTCATTCTGAAACAATGAAATGGCTCAAGAAAAAGTCACGCAATAAGTTCACAACACTAATTTTTAAATTTTAAAACTAGAAACCGGGCGATATGAAATGTGAAGTTTTTGTGTTGTAAACGTTAATTTGTTTAAAAAGAAAGAGAGAGAGAATAGGATGTACAAAACATATGCACGTCTGAATGATTTTGTAAGACCTTAGTAAAAATACGCATACCATATTCCTCAAATTACTCTGGACCCCTTACAAATACGAAATATTGTTCCTCGTCCGGAATAATGATCTATCTGCCTACTGCCTACCATGTCTACCATGCCTACCTCCGTGTCTATGGACACAAATTTGATGGCCTGAGCGGGGTCCAAGTGTGGCAGCACTGCTGCATCGCATGGGCACGGTTAGGCCACGGCCCAGGTTTCAGTTGCGTGCGTAGCTCGCAGCCAGCGAGAGCCGGACCATGCCGAATTGCGCCCATGCAATGCAGCAGCGCCGCCACAATAGGTGACTTGTCCTTACACTGATCCTCGCCATCTGTGAGTGGCGCTGCAACTTTTTGCAACTTGCAGTTCAAAGTCGACCAATCACTTGACAGCATGACGTCATGCCGTTCTAATCCATCAATGGCTGCTCTGTGGTCAACCAATCGCAGAATCGCTTGGCAGCATGGCATCACACACGAGCCGCGGTGGCCCGAGGTAGTTGTCTTTATCTCGCTAGTATTTGGAATTGAGCAGTGCTATGGTGAAAACAATTGCAGTGAAGCAAACTAGAATAGTTATACCACGTTTTCGCAGTGAAAAATGTTAACTTTTTATTTTCTTTCGTACCTAACTCTCGGTTCACAAAATTTTCCCCCCATCTTCGCAATGTATTATTTTGTTTCTACATGCTTTGACCTTACACGAAGTTGCAGCGCCACTCGCACAGATGGCGAGGATCAGTGTAAGGACAAGTCACCTATTGGACCCCACTCAGGCCATCAAATTTGTGACCATGGCATATATAAGACACGGAGGTCTCTAAGGGTCTCTGCTGTATCAGGAGAGTGCCATTATGAGCTTTAAATTGGTAAAGCAGAAAGCTTATATGATACAATTGCACTCAACTGCATGGTATACGCAGACCACTAGCTCATTGTTGCACATGATCACAGATAGTTCATTATTCTAGACGAGTGACGATATGCAATGAAGATACTACTTTGAAGAAGAATTACTATGGTGTTTTACCTGGCCAAAGATAGCTCTCTTTGCAGACCAAGCATCCTTAGGTCGGTACTCAGGCATGGGAAGTCGCTTTCCGCTCGCAACATGAGGCAGGAGACCGCCTTGGAACAGGTTATCTTTAAAGCCGTACCGCCTCAGGGTTGGTCCATTTGCCAGCTGTGGTAATAGTACACATCAATTAGTGGTGCTTCACGTAATTAAACTTTAAAATTTAAGCTAAAATCCAAAGTACTGTACTAGTATGTATACAGTACAGTATGCCTATTATGTATGATATGCATATGCATACTGTACATTGCATGCATACCTTGTCTGCGTGATGTCTGAGACGTGTGCACGAAATTATTGGAGGCATTGACCGTGAGAATAAACCACGAGCTATTGATAAACATGTTCCAACACTGTTCATTGCAAAATTCAGTACAAAAGCAAGAAAATATTACACAAATAATAAAATGACTAAATTTTAGACTATGATTTTAGATTGGAGATTTTTTTGTTTTTCGGTCATATGATTTTAGATTTTAGGATCGAAACAATTATGCTACCAACTGTATAAAACCAAATTTGTAATGGACAACATACATGAAAAAATTTTATTGCAGAAATGAATAGATGGTACTAAATTATGCTACTCTGAATTTTTTCAGATTTTTTTAAGACCTGAAACTGTTTTTAAATAATTATTGAAAGTCCTGTGATTTCAGTTGGAACCCCTGCAGCCTTAATACGGGTCTTTCACCGCATATTCACCATACGTCACAAAAACATGACGTCACGTGAATGTAGGCAAAAAGCACCTATTTAAACATGGTAGTAGCATACCAAAAACTATTTATTTTCTGCGATATGACAATTGTGGTATGCATACCTTTGACAATTATTTTATTTGATAGATTGAAATGTCAAGTAAATGGAAAAAAATACAATATTTAATTGCCAATGATATATCTGTGGAAAATACAATAAATCATTAATTAAAATGTAAATCGGCTCCAAATTTCACGTCAATAATGACCATTTTACGACACTTATGCACTGATATTGACCCTAAGATTCTTAAAAAAAATCAGCCAATCACCGACCATTGCTTTCCCCGCGGACTTTTGAATGCGAGGGGGAATTAAAAACGGCACAACAAAAAATTATCATAAGAAAACCAGGTAAAATAAAAAAAATGTATATGTTCAAGTTATGTATATTATAATTTCTTACGTATATATTATTGTTAAAAAAAAATTAAAAATACGTTAAATTAGGAGGAATAAATCAAGTGATTCCAGTTCCCTCTCAGTACCTACTGCTGAATGTAAATTAACAACAACAAAGCCAGGCAAACGCTATATATAGAGACTGCAATGACTGCATGGACGCAAATTAATTAATCATGCGTGATTAAATAGATATATATACGTATAATATATAATAATTAATATATAAAAAAATACTATATTATATAATGGCAAAAAATTATGTAATAAAAAAGAAGCAAGTACATATATACCATAATTTTGCATCTTTTCGTCTTATAAAAATGAAGAAAACAAGAGCGAAGCCGGAAGATTTTGTAAAAAAAAAATCTCTTACAAAATTTAATTAATATAATTAATTTAATTATGGTATTTTTGAAAATAAAATTTCTAGCGTTCTTTTTAATTCAAATAATCCATGCATTTTTCCGGATCGGCGTTCCAGACCGTTTTGGCTTACTTTTTTATTACTAAAAGTAGATATATATTATATATTACAAAAAGATGGTCTGTTTAAAAAATAAAAATGTACCGCATATGCTGTGAATGCTAGCTATTTATATTAGTGCATGCAGTTATATATTATATAGGAACGATGGGCCTTCAGGGCTTTACAGTTGATTTAATTTCTCTATTATACATTCATTTTCCACAATTATAATTTTCCTTCATTTTTCTTACATCTTGTCCGATCGCGATGTATATTATAATATGATAATTGATTAATTATAACTAACTATTCACATTATAACTTCGCGCCTAAAATGGGGAAAAGAAAGGTAAAGAAATGAAAACGCATTTTCTAAAAATAGTTCTCAAACCATATTATATACATTGAAACCAAGTTTTTAGATATTCTCCAGAAAAAAAAATCCAAAGGCAGTCGAGTCTTTTAACACACGGGGGGTGTTATATATAATACACCTGACCCTTGACCCTCAAATATTATTATATCTAAAAGAAAAAAAAAAAAAAAAAAAAAAACTTTTAGCTATATACGATAGGAACGGCAAGTGCAAATTTATAATAAGAAAAAATTTACTACAACGTTATATATTATATTTATATAGCTTTTTTATCCAAAACACATTTAATTAAAATAACTTTGTTGTTAAAAAATTTAATACACGCCCTTCAGTGTTAATTTTCTGAATTAAGAGATTTTTGTTATTTTTTAATGGAATAATAATTTGAACACAAAATTATTTTAAATGCCTTTCTTTGGAACATCTTATGTTTTGTTATAATATGTTCGACAGCCACCTCGATCATCACAGTAACTGTTTATAATTGTATAATTTTATTGACTTTCTCAAGTTTTTTCTGCGCATTGGACACCTCTCTAATAGTTCCTATTACTATAGCTCCTGCTCTATGAGTACATAAACAAAACAATCACCCTATAATCATGCAAACTACAATGATCAACCAGATTTGATCACAAGTGCACACAAGACAACTATTTAGAACAACTGAATGAACATAATTTAAAGGTTAAATAAATATCAAAAGCTATGAAAATAAAATTATAAAAATTTATCAACTTGCTAGCTTTCAACTAAATATAAATTAGTGATATGAATATCATGGGTGTATTATAAAAAAAATATATATTTCAACATTATAATTATATAAGTCTTTAATATATTTGCATATAGATTTCAATAATAAAATAAGGAAGCACACACTGGTATAGTAAGTAATTAATGGAAATTTAATAACATATTGCTTAATTAACTTGGATCTACTTGTTACTAAAAATATAATTGGTTGCCACTGCAACAAATATTCATGACAATCATAAATAACAACATTTGCTCATTAAATTTACCGTTAACAGTCACAAGTATATGCATTTCAACATAATTATGCTTTACTACATTGTACTTGCTTCAATCACAAATGAAAGAAGAGTGAGAAAGCTTGTCGAATTATCAACAATTGTTGAATATAAATAAATACGTACTTAAATTATCCAGTTCAAGGTTTCAGGGTTTACGAACAGATTTGTCAACTCATGGCATACAGAATTGCCAGATATATGCATAGCCTTGCTCAGAAAAATTGCACATACTACTCAAGTACTGTCAGCTGTCCATTTTTTTTTATTTAGTAAAATCTGTACATAATTTTGTTTACTTTTATTGTAACAATACTGTACTTGGTAACACACAGCAGAGTTTCAACTAGTATGCAACTTACACACTTTTATGCAGAGTAAATAATAAATTTTCAAATAATTAGCAGCTGACATGTCAGTTTATCATGCCACTTAGTGATGATACTAGATGCAGCACACTATTGATTAGAGCCATAGAGCCAAGACACTGGATATTTTTTACTAGCTTTATATTGTTCTTTAATCAAGCTTTCTTGCTCTCAATAATCACACATTCTTTAAATACTAAATACTGCTGTAGTAAAATCTTCCAGACTCAAACAAAATTAAAGTTGGTCCACTGCCACCCTTGGCATCACTGATACCAACAAAAAAAAAATAAACAAATAATAATAATAACAATTAATAAAGATCACAATAATTGGTACAAAGTTTTAATGTAGTTATTTTCTAATTAAAGATGTTGGAATAAACTGCATAGGTAGGATCATGAGGAGGAAGTGGGTGGTGGCTAAGCACTAAACATTACGAGATGTTTGCTATCTTACGTGGGAACGTGAAGCCAAAACTATACACTTTACAATTTACAATAGAAGGTGGCCTCGATGCAATGGATTTTTGCCTCAGGTCTAATGCTATTGAAACAGAGCCACTTATCCAATTTATTCCATCATCATTGTTTCTAATTAACTGGGAAAGCAAAATTTATGCAAGTTGCAATGCATATTATGCTATTAAAGGACATATCCTCGGGTTTAACAACATATTTTTTATTTAAACTAATCGTAAAACTGCATAATTACAGGGGAATTAAAATATTTATAAGTTTTTTGTAGTCAAGAAAAAAAATTGTTAACTTGTTAACTCATATGTATGTGGCAACCCTGTTGTATGTATTAGTTGTCACATTTGTTTGTTAACTATTTTGATACAGTATTTAATAAATTAAAAAAAATTTTTCTAGGCAAAAAAACATTTACCAATATTTTAATTCCACTATAATTATTCAGTTTTACGATTATTTTAAATAGAAAATATGTTATTAAACTCACAGATACGTCCCTTAAAATATAAGTAGTAAATTTAGCATGTTAAAGTAGTAAATCAAATTAGAAAAATAATAATTTTTCAAATTTTTCAATTTTTTTTTTTTTTTTTTTTTTTTACATAATAAACAATTATATAATCAAATATTTCTTATATACTATAAATTATATGATATGCTTAAATAGAGTAATTTACATAATTTAAACACTATTTATTTTATTTATTCAAGAAACAGACTACAGGTTAGGTAATCCGATTATAAAGAATAATCGGATTACCTAACCTGCAGTTACCACCACTAGTTCAATAGTACCATAAACTTTGAAGTACAAAATATAAAAATAAAATAATAATTACCAAGATATCAAATTATACTTTGAGATATGCATAAATAATAACAGTTCCTTTATGATTAATATATTGTCAGCATGAGAAGAGACAACTCCTAAAGTGTTGTTTGTAGAACCAGCCTAGCAACTGTATCACAAGTTTATCAAATCTAATCAAGAACTCTCCATAGTTGAAGCTCTGGATTTAACAAGGTTAAAACTACCTGACTTACTTGCTAAAGCTTCTGTTCTACTAGCTACTTTTGCAAAGATACTATCAATTGAATTAAACTTGGTTAAAACAGATTCATTATTCTCACTTGATTTCTCTCCATTAAAATCCCCCTCCTCTAAATTCTTACTAACAGAGAAGCTTGGTTCAGCATTAAATGTGCTTGGATCTGGGACAGAGAGGCAGTCATGAAATTCTTCCGTCACAATACTGGGACCTGGTTCGGAAAACGTTCTGGATTTTACTGCACCATTATTCACAGACTCTCTGAGTTCAGCCTTGCTTGCTATTGGTGCACTGAAAGTAGGCTCACTCGTTACTGGCTCACTGTCTGCAAACTTGCTGGCTGGTAGCTCGGTCAAGGCTTCCTCCTCTTCAGGCTTGACTAACTTGCCATTAACACACAACTGAGAGTCGCTGATTGGCTCGGAGACTTCGCCGCTGCTAGGGAAGTCCCTGACATTTAAACTTGGTTCCGAGCAGTTTACAGCTTTGCTAGCAGACAGCAGACCAGACGCCTGGAGGAATTAGAAATTGTAATTAGTAAGAGTGTGTATGCAAAGCAGTGGACAAGAGAAAATCACATTTCAATTTTTTTTTTTTCTTTTTTAAAAGGAAAATGTACCCTTTCTAAAAAGCACAACCAACTTTATACCAAACCAGAGTGTTGCATAAAAACTTCTCAATTAACATCAATAACAATTACATAACAAGAACTTGTAAATGTGAACAAAATGTTGAGCAGAATTCGCTAAATGTTCTATATCACATGCAAGACATTGCAATTCAAGAACAATTTAATTATGATTGTATTCCTAAAAAAAAAACAAAAAAAACAACAACAAACTACTGTATGCTGAAACACACCATGAAACTTACATGATTCAGTCGTGGCTGTTTTACTATTGTGTCTAGTCCTTGATCCAGTGAGCAGCTAAGAGCAGGTTCCTTGATAGAAAAAAGAAGGGGGCATTTAGTAAATTAATAAATTTAAGAAATGGTGTATGCGCTATTAAAAATTATTATTACCATATTACTGTAAAATACTTTAGTATACAGTTTTTTAAAAGTATTGAAGAACATGGTTTTACAACTGACAGTGAGGGAAATGTTCAAAATGCCAAAGAATCTACTACACAGCGTCGTCTCAGAGTGCAAATTACGTAAGTACAAAAAAAAAATTGATGCAACTCTAAACCTTATCTCACTAGAATATAAGGATCAAAGTTCTATAATTTATTTTTTGTAGTTTCAAGATTTGCATTCTGAGGCAACGACAGGTAGGTTATAATTAAAATTGCAAGCCTTGAGGTACCTTTTCTAATGATCTTTCTTTGGGTAGCGGAGGTTCCAGGAAGCAATCCCAACTCTCAAGTGACCCTGAGGTTTTGTTGGGTTTAGGAGAATCCGCTCTAGATTTCTCCTCTTGAGACAGAGTGGCCTCAATCTTGGCCTGGGTCCTCAGGACCTGCGTGGCAAGGGGTGGCGGCACAGGGGAGCGTGAGGGAGCTAGCTCAAGACTAGAGCCTGACAGAGAGCGCTTGTGGTGGGACCTGTGAATAAAATTGTTGTTCATGCTCTTGCTGCAAACTGTAGGCTCGACGACTTGTTAATTGAATAAGTTCAATATTGCAATAATTTATTCACAATTTAGTAAATTTATGTTTAAAAAGGGGATAAGAACACACAATAGAAAAAAAATTTGTTGGAAAAGGAGAGAGTTTGATCTTTTAGCCTTCATTGACTGAACAAAAAGAGAAAATTTAAAAAAAACAAAAACAAAAAAACAAAAAAAAAACAACAATATAATAGGTTTGCCTTGACGCTAATTTATAATTTAAATTACAATTTTTTACAGTACAGTAGTTTACTATAAATGTGTTAATGTTAATAGGTTAATACACAAATTTACTCATTAAATTATTGGCAACTGTTGTATGAAAACTTCTTTTAAAATGAGTATAATTTTATTGAGGATATTGACTCACGCAGGTGCTGCTCGCATGTGCAGTAGGTCTCGCAAGTTTAGCAAGGTTGCACGTAGGTCCCTGGTGGGTAGGCCACAATACCAGCGCAGCTGCGCAATATCCTTGTTGAGCAAGTAGACGGCATAGTTGAACTGGATCTTGTCCCTGCCTCGTGAGAATAACGGAAACCTGCCAACATATCAAGCAATTGTTATTGTTATGTTATAGAATAAGGAAATAAGGGTCTAAAGTTGATAGTGTACCGGTACTGTACTCCTAATATTCAGCTTGTTACTAAAATGGGAAATGTTTAAAACTATTAAGTGTAAGATCTAAGGTTGAATTTTAATCAAGAACAACTCACTCTCTCTCAGAGTCAGGCAGCTTAGGAGCCACCAGGTCCCACACCCTGGCCCTAGACCCAGCTGCAACAATAGGGTATCTCAGGGGCACATCAAGGAAGGTTGCAACCATGGATGTAGCGTGGGCAGCAAAGCCGAGAGCTACTGCACTCGAAGATTCGTCCTGGGAATTGAGGGACTCCGAGCTGACCAGTGGAACTCCGCAGATCTTGACACTGCCCTGGGTGTCCTGTCAGACACAAACCAATTAGAGCCAAGTAGAGCACAGATATCTC
The DNA here is from genome assembly GCA_949825025.1 of Siphlonurus alternatus. Lineage (NCBI taxonomy): Eukaryota > Metazoa > Arthropoda > Insecta > Ephemeroptera > Siphlonuridae > Siphlonurus > Siphlonurus alternatus. The sequence goes on along the minus strand of OX463779.1, from coordinate 18,875,081 downwards.
ATTTATTTACATATTTTTAATAGTGATGTTTAAATATGATTGCACATTATTTTAATTAGATAAATAAGGTAGATTAAACATTTCTTAAGGTCTCAGTATTGAGAGATGTTAGACTATTTTGTTGCTTTCAACTTAAGAAATAAATAAATATAAATAGAAGAACTGGTATTGGTATATTCTAGCCAAAGCAAGATAAACAGAACTCAAAGGTATGAAAATAATAACAACTTATACTATATAATATAACAATATATGATTTTGCATAAATTTGTTTTTTATTTAAGTTGCTGAGATTATTTTTGGCAAAAGTAAAAAAATAAAATATTCAAAAATAAAAATGCCTTTTTGACAAAAACTTTATGCTCTCTATGCTTTGGAAAATTTACCTCACCAAGAAATGGCAATACATTATTTTTGAACAACTATTTTAGGTACAGTACGTATATTTCAGGATTGGCAACTGTACATTACATACTATAAAGTGTATACTCTAAGGTAAATACATATATATATATATATATATATATATATATATATATATATATATATATATTATATATATATATATATCTTTTTTTTTTTGTAAAAATCTCACCCATTAAAGAAAGCTCCTCACTATCAGTTTTTGAGAAAACCTAGAATATCTAAAGTATAGAGCTACGAGTTACCTCTGTGATCGGGTAAATAAGCTTGAGCTGAGAAATGAGCTGCCTGCGTCTGTTTGCTAGCTGACTGGTGGCGTGGATGAGCTCCTCTCTGGTTTGGCTTGCTACCAGTCGAGACTCTCTCAGTCTGTCCACTTCGCGAGACAGTGAGTGACAGTGGGTAGAGAGCACAGAACCTGACAAAACATTATTGCTGCTATTAGAAACATCACAAGCCAAGAGACACTACATACTACTATTAACGGCAAGTGATTTTAAATATTAATTTAAAGCAATATGAATCATAAATTCTTTTTTATTAATGAGCACCATGAATCAATAGATATCATGGGCATAGTTTTTTTTTTTTAACCTTTGGAGCATTATTTTATACATAAAATTATTGAACAGTATTACAGTACTGTTTTGTAACTTCTCTTTTTTTATTTTACTCTATATACATACAAACACTTAAAATATAGAGAGAAATTATCTAATATTTTAGACCAAATTAAATTTATAGCACTAAATTTATAATTTTAAAATCCTTAATAAAATTAACCCCTACCTTAATCATGAAGTTTTTAATGCATTATATACACATATGGAGAAATTTTTGAACTAGAAATTCATGAAACACAGCCAAGAATTAAGCTACTACTCCTAACAACCCACTCACCGGCTTGCTGCCCTTCCTCTGCCAGTTTGCCTGCCTGGTTCCTCAGGCCTGCTACTACGGCACTTCTTCTTGCACGTTCCCCTCTCAGCAGACACAGTCGGTGTCGCGCCTCCTCACGGGCACACTTCAACTGCTGGGCTTCATAGCGACGGCCAGGAGCCCCCAGAGGTACAGGAGGGAAGGGTCCCAGCAGCTGGATGGCCTGCTTCAGGCTCTCGGAGATGACACCCTGCTCAGCAGTGTCAAGCTGAACCCTGTGTAGCCTGGCAAGAAAATGAATATTCAGTAGTGAGAAAAAGTACACGGAATGAAATTTCTACAGTAGTTTATTTTTAACGGACAGTCAAGGCATTTTTAAATGTGAATGAAGAAATGTAGTTTATTAAATTTATGCTTTACCATATTTTCAAGATACGTTAAGCGGCATAAAAATACTGGTACATACTGTTTTCATAAAAAAATTAAATGGGTTACATTATTTGAGACACTTCAACCATATTTGAAATGCACATAAATATAAAACCTAACATGTACATTGTAATGATGTACAGTAATACATTCAAAATGTGAAAATAACAGAGAATATGCACCAATCATTTCATACTGTACCAGAAGTCCAAAAATAAAATGAAAACTTGGTACTGTATGTACTTACTTAATTTTGGAAAGAATCTAACATTTTCAGTGTTGGAAAATAATGCCATTTAACCTTCTCAAACAGTTACTAGCTACACTAGTATTAGTCAGGAATTTATTTTTAAAGATAAGGCAAGTTCCATGAACCAGACAAAAGTTGAGACTTCACCAGCACTCACCTGAGAAGGTGTGATGGACTGTAGCTGCTCCTGGCCTCTGAGGGCGCCACTTGGGTTGTGACAAGCCTCGATGCTGGCTTGGTGCCCGTGGGGGAGACGAAGGCGCAGCCGTGCAGGAAGAACACCAGCGCATTGTTTCCGAGTTCCTTACTGAGGTCAGTCTGGCTTGGCACTGGCACCAGGCCAGAGAGGTGCAGGCCCCAAACCGTGACCAGCTGGTCTGGACTGCCACTCTGCCATATTCTCACCACGAGGCCTAGGAAGACATTACTGTTAAAAAATATATAATGGAGAAGCCACAGGACACAGAAATAACAAAACTGATCAACTAATATACTAAACCATAATTGTGATGTAACAGTTAAAAAATGACGAGAATCCACCTCTGCAATGACTACTGCTTATCTGTATTTATATTAAAATATTGTAGTTAAGCTCTAGCTCCAAACCATAAGTTATATGCTGGAGTATAGAATCTAGAATTTGGCAAGTTATAATTTATTTTGATGGCAATAAAAACTCAGAACTGTAGTATTTCATCAACCCAATACTGTAGCAGATACAACACAAAAACTAAAAGCAGTAAGATCATACTTGTGCCTGAGAGTAGAGTGCCGTGCCTTGGCAGGTCGATCTCAGACCATCTGGGGTTTGGACCTGTGCATGGCTCGCTGGAGTAGAAGGGCGCAGACTTGCTAGTCAGATGGAGAGTAAAGTAGAAGAGCGGCCGAGCACCGCCGGCCACCTCTACATTGCCTCGCACGTTGTAGGCCAGCACTTGAGTCAGACTGCGCAGCCGCAGCTGAGGACACCAGGTTGGTTACTTTTCCTTGTAGAAGTTACAAAAATATCTGTGAATATTATTTTCTTATCTACAGTATAGAGCTGATTTCTGTTTATGTTTACGTGAGGCGGGAGAGGGGTTTCCCTATACCAACACATTGCGAAGGGGGCGCAGGAGAGAGGGAAAAGAGAAAGTTTAGGCAGGCCAGATTATACAGAGAGCATAGGCAAAATGACGAAAAAAAATATAAAAAATACTTTCAACAGTTTTTTGGGGGTGAGATTTTTTTTATGAGTTCTATCGTGTACTGTTAAAGTATTACTAAAGTATTTAAACTTGATTTATTTTATTAAGTTAAGTAAAAAATTATTGCACACTTTGTTTATATGCTAGTTCGTGCATTCTGGCCCTCCTCGCATGACGTCAGCGCAATCCCCTCTATACATATTATATTTTAGTAGCATTTCCTCCCAAAGAATATCAATTAGTAATGAGAAATGACTAATTAATTTTATTAAAATATTACTTCATGCTACTACAGCTGTCTGTGAAAACCTGTAAAAAAATCATCTTCACTTTTCAGTGATAGCTTTTACTGTTATCAACTGGGGAAACAAGAAATGTGAGTTAAAAAACTGACAATAAAGGCGACATCATACGGTACCTATTTGTTTAGCTTCTGAAAGATAAGCTTTTGTTGACAATAGATTAATATACTTTGAATTCTTTGAAATTTTAAAAATTTCAACATCTTTAATATCTCTAGAGTATAGAACATTAAATTTAATATAACATGCTTCCTATAAATCTTTTTCTTATTCATTCTCAGTAGAGGTGTATACATATGCCAGTATATGATACATATTGTACATACCAGTACGGGTATAGTATGAAATCATATGATAAATGTTAATTATAAAATAATTACAATATATTATGTACTGTATATAAATTGTAGCAGTTTCCAGCTAAAAGTCTGGAGACTCGGGACTCCAAACCAAACTTGCTGCAAACAAGTTTTGGACCCGGTGTTCAGATAGTTTCTTTCTTTATCACACACAGTATCCATTTTTTTCTCAGTCCATCCTTGCTCCTGGTAGTCCTGGTTCAGTCTGTATATGTACATACTTCTTAAGTATATTGTAGTGTATTAACTTAAATATACAGTACATGTAGTGAATTATGTGCCTGTAATACGTATGCATACTGTATAACTTATACTGTATGATACAGCATGCATAATACAAAACTTACTGTACAACTGTACATACAGTATGATGTATGCAATACATGTATGCCATATGATACATACCTATCAATATCATCATAATTATATTATTCTTCATGCATTAGTACTATAAATTTATGTACAGATCTACACCTATAAATGTATGACCTCCACATAATACTGTTGTCTTCAAAAATATATGTGATGTTAAGTTCTTGATTTAATCCGACACATTTTAAGCTTAATCAAATTAAAAATAACCAACCTGCTGCGAAAATAGAGGAATCCATTCCTTCCTCCAAGTGGGATTTAAAGCCATGCAGATCAGGGCAGTATGTCTACTTCAAGGATAAAAATATTTTGTAGCAAATTTCTTGACTATTAAGTAAATATATAACAGACTCGAAATAATCAGTAAGGCTTTAGTAGGGCGATATCACACAAAATATCTCTTGAAAAAGAGGAGTGACCGACGTCCCGTGACATTTTTTATGAACTGAACTGAAATCATATGGCGGAAACCGGAAACTGAAGATGGCGGCAGCGCGCAAAATCCGCGAAATTCAGCCTTGCGTTCAAAATTGCTAGAATCCAAGACATGAAAAAAATAATAACATAATATATATTATAACATATATCCATCGTGGACTTTATATAGTTATATCATGGACTTTATGGTGTTTGATTTAATTCCGTATTGTACGCATCCGAAACTATATTATCCTTCAGAGTCTTCAGACTCTTCAGAGCGCGAGCCATTGCAGTTACAGGATTGAAATGAATAAAAAATGAATAGATCGAGCGTGGCGCAGTGCATTGATCGGTTCTCGTTAGATCACCGAAGTCAGGCTACGTCGAGCGTGCGGTTAGTACTTGGATGGGTGACCGTTTCAAGTAAAAAATACGCTGCTCCCTCCCTGGGGTAAATTCGTCTCGCTTTCCACCCAGAGTGCAGTGAATGCACTCTTGTCACTTGTGTGTGGTTTCCCAGGCTTTGGACATCGCTTTGGTCCATTGAGAAAAAGTAGAGGTGTCCGTCCTGACTGAGGTTTTCCACGGTTCCCTCAGTCTCACCTCAGCGAATGCTGGGACGCGTAAGCATGCAGGCCGTGGCCACTATCCGTTCCCTACCTTATCCCTACCCAGTACCCCGCCGCAGCTCTTAGGGGTGTATCTTTGTAAACAAAAAATTAAGGATCCTGCCAGGAGTTGAACCTGGAATCTTCTGAACTGTGCTCAGATGCATTAACCCTTGTGCCACAGGACCTATAACTATTTTAGTTGCTATCATTAGCAAAATGTAAAACTTTTAATATGTTCACAGTATTTCATAATATATATTCAAAAACATTTAACCTGTCTTACGTACACAATTGGAATTCGGAACAAAAATATTCATGCATGATGTGGCATATATAATATATATAGTATAATATTATACGTATACCGATTAGTATAATATATATGTACGTAATATAAAAGAATCTTCAAGTATCATGCAGCTAGCTGGATATTGAATCGAATTAATTAAAATAAAAAATCATAGAAAAAACTGGATCCTGCCAGGAGTTGAATCTGGAATCTTAATTCTGACCTGCATGATCTCAGACGCGTTAACCCTTGCGCCACAGAACCTATCACTATTTCATTTGCAATCACTAGCAATATAAAACTTAATATGTTCACAGTAATTCATAATATATATTATATATATATATATATATATATATATATATATATATATATATATATATATACCCTAGTCGAAAAATAAGAGTGCTAAGTGATAATTTGAGCAGTAGTCAAGTAGTTGACTAATACTTGTTTTTAAGTAGTTGACTACTTAAAAACAAGTAGTCAACTACTTGACTACTGCTCAAATTATCACTTAGCACTCTTATTTTTCGACTAGGGTATATTCCAAAATATTTGACCTGTCCTATACACAATTGAAATTTGGAACAAATATATTATAATATGCATATATGGCATACATAGTATACCGATTGCAGAATTTTCAAATATCAGGCAATTGAATCGAATTAAAAAAAAATTCATAGAAAAAACTGGATCCTGCCAGGAGTTGAACCTGGAATCTTCTGGCTTGTCCGCAGACGCGTTAACCCTTGCGCCACAGGACCTATAATTAATTACTTACTTACATTCACACATTATAATATACATATATGCGTAATTATAAATATAATTAACTTCATATATGTATAATTAATATATATATAATGATTTACGTGTGTTCTTTTGTTATTTTAATTATTATAATATAATTATCCCTAATTCCTAATATTAATTGGACCAGATTGAATCAATTTATAACTTAAACTGTGGAAAAAAATGTTTAAAAGATTATGTATTAAATATTAGATTTGTAAAAGAGAAGTTTATTCCAATTATTACAGTTTTACCGGATAATATATTATATGATGCCCGCGATCGAGTATTAATTATATAGCTGGCTCCCATGTAATAAATAACTTTATTATATATATAAATATATATATATATATAATTTATATGTTGTCTAGTTATCTTATCTTATAATTTTTAATTCTTATCTATTCTTTGTTAATCGATCCTTACAATATTATAATTACATTATATATATATATATATATATATATATATATATATATATATATATATATATATACGTATTGCACTTTTACTACAACAGAGATCGACGATATAATTTTTTTTTTATTTTATTTTAATCGAACAACTGGTTGTACAATGGTCAGCATCCATGATGACATCACCAATCCTTTGACCTCCCATTTACTTACAAAAAAAGATTGGGCGCACGTAAGATCCTATACGGAGCAATTTTTCGATCGCTTATTGTTAATCCTCTAAATAAGTTATGTTTGCAAATTTAAAATTAAGTATTGGCACTAACCTTTTACGTTTGCTGCTATAAAAATTTTATTATTTGCCTTGGGTCAGTTTAATTAAAGAGCATCTAAAGAATTTCGCGGTAGTAGTGTTTTGACTTCGAGCCGAAAAAACGTGCGCAGAAGGGTTGCGCGCTAATGCGCGGTGGTTGTAGCAGGAGTCAAAATTAGCAAACGAACATGGCGACTATATAATTTTTCTGATGGATACTGACCATTAACAACATGGATCACGTCAAATATTCAATATAATATATGTATATATATATATATATATATATATATATATATATATATATATATATATAAACGTGGCGCAGTGCATTGACCGGTTCTCGTTAGATCACCGAAGTCAGGCTACGTCGAGCGTGGTTAGTACTTGGATGGGTGACCGTTTCAAGTAAAAAATACGCTGCTCCCTCCCTGGGGTAAATTCGTCTCGCTTTCCACCCAGTGCAGTGAATGCAGTGATGCACTTGTGTGTGGTTCCCCAGGCTTTGGACATCGCTTTGGTCCATTGAGAAAAAGTAGAGGTGTCCGTCCTGACTGAGGTTTTCCACGATTCCCTCAGTCTCACCTCAGCGAATGCTGGGACGCGTAAGCATGCAGGCCGTGGCCACTATCCGTTCCCTACCCAGTACCCCGCCGCGAGCTGTAAGCTCTTAGGGGTGTATCCTTGTAAAAAAAAAAAAATCACACACACATATACATACACACATTATCAGATTATCAACAGGACATACAATTAATATTGCATTTTTATTATTCATTTAAAATAATGATAATAATCTAAGGCTGTATATTATGCATACTAGTTATATTTTCTCTCATTTTATTACTAAAATAAAGCTTAACAGAATAAAATTCTGTGTCTATAAGTATATTTTTAAGTTGATTCTTAAAACTATTGTCACTCTGAATATCTTTTAAACTATTAGGCAAAAAATCATAAATTTTTGAAATTTGATATGAACAACTCTTCTCAAAAAAAGCTGATTCATGTTTCTCAACCCTAATATGATTTTTGTTTCTAGTATTATCAGAGTCTTCTGCGCGCAATGTTTCTAACAAAACATTGTTCAATGTCTGTCGCGTGGTCCGATTATTGCGTGACGCTTTAGTTCCATTTTGCGCCCGCCAGAGTGACCAGAGGCGCCACTAGCGAGCGGTTTTTGTTGACTGTGTGCTATTGTTTAACATAGGAAATTCTCGCGAGTTGATGCCTAAATGTAACGATAACTTCTAAAATACCACACTAAAGTATACAAAAATGTAATAATTTTGTACTACATTAATCCAGGTAATGTAAAAATTAATTATTAGCAAATATTACGGTACTTTATCTTATTTTAAGCACATAGAAGAGACGACGCAGACTGAGGTTGGCATTTCATTGCCTTTTATGTGATTCTGAGCAATCATAGATGTTGGACGGGACTCCAGTCACTCCAGTATTAAGGCCTAACAGCATAGAAACTTGTAGATTATCGAATTACTACGAATATCTTCAGTATGTATAGAAATTCAAAGGTAAAATTTTAAAACCCTATTATATTTTTTTTTTTTTTTTTATTGACATTGAGTTATACAGTAGTGTCCAGAAAAGGCATAGCCTTATAACTCTAGTGCACATTACATTGCTTTTTATTTTTAAATAAATCAACAAATGGACACTGGTGCTGCTAGTCAGAGCAGCTAAGTCCTGTCAGAACTGCTAGCTAAAAGATTTTAGAGCTTACAATCCCTTGAAAACACAGAAATGATATACATTACCTACACCATAGTTATCGCTCCACATTTCTTCGACCGTTTCAATGATAAAAAACCGTTAAAAATTCTTAATTTTTTCTATAAAATTTCCGCGCATGTTTCTTTCCATTTCACTTGATTTTTGAAAACATGTCCTCAATATTTTAATTATTTCTATTAGTTTTTCATGTTATTCATAATGCTTCCCTTGATAATTACCGCTCGCTAGTGGCGCCGCCAGCGGCAAAAAGTTGTAAACAGCGGAGTTTGTTTACTTTTTTCCTTTCTCGCGTTCAACAATCGAAAATTACACCACGCGACAGACATTGAACAATGTTTTGTTAGAAACATTGCGCGCAGAAGACTCTGAGTATTATACATATGAAAGTTTTCATTATTAAGAAAGTATTCGGGATTTTTGCGTTTAAACATGCAACAATTAATTAAATACATACATCGCAACGTCAACATTCGCAACCGTTTAAAATGTGAAACTCAAGAATCATATTTTTTAAATCCAAGAATGGTTCTAAGTGATCTCTTTTGAAGGACAAATAATCTATTCATATGAACAGCTTCATTTCCCCAAAAAATAATACCATAAACAAGATGAGGATACACGTAAGCATAGTAAATAGTCTTTACTTTAAAGTATCTTGAGAAACTTGATCACGCAATGAATATAGTATAAAATTTCCTTTATTGATACTTTTACAGACTGTATTAATATGCGTTGTCCAATTCATTCTTTCATTAATACGGATTCCTAAATATTTAATACATGATACCCTCTTTATTGATTTATTAAAAAACTTTATTAAGTAACTAAAATCAGGCTCACTTCTCGATGAGTGAAAGTAAATGTATACCGTTTTATCTTTATTTAATATTAGCCTATTTTAAGTACAGTAGACTTCAACTTCCTGGACAGTTTTGTTTGCTTTATTAAGGTGCTTTCACATATCCGAAAATCGCTACGGAGTTCCGTAGCAATGCCGTAAGCCTTTCACATATTCTTGTTCGTCTGCGGCAGCTGCGGCGGAAAATCATGTGAATGCCGCAGCAAAATCAAACTCGTCTTGATTTTGCTACGGAGTTCCGTAGAACGTGCCGCAGAAGATCGCGAGGTGCTACGGAGCGCCGCAGCAAAATCAACACATTTGCTACGGATTAGCTACGGAGCGTTTCCGTAGCGATTTTCGAATATGTGAAAGCACCTTTAATGAGTTCTTCTTCCGAGTCAGCTGTGACAATAGCAGTTGTATCATCGGCATATTTTACAATTTCCTCGCTTACAAATTCAGGTAAATCATTTATGCTGACGCCAAACAGGGTTGTTGATATCTTGCCGCCTTGTGGACAGCCGAGAGAGAGGGGCAAAAGATCAGATTTCCCATTCAGCTCCACATACTGCTGACGGTCAGATAAATAAGAACTAATCAATTTTACACTGTCAAGATCACAGTCAATGTTTTTTAATTTACTTAATACAACATTCTTATCAATACTGTCAAATGTTTTGGCAAAATCGAAAAAGATAGCGAGACAGTATTTTTTACTATCTAAGCATTTATAGATTGGATTAAGTAATGCATAGGTGGCTGTGATTTTGGATTTATTTTTTACAAACCCATGTTGGCTTCTTGAAATAAAATCATTACTATATCTATGCTGCATTAGTTGGTTGATCGTCTAAAGTTCCTTCGAATAATTTACCGAACACGAGTAATTAATATAATTATTATACTAATTACTTTAATTACATGTATATATTATTATACTGTACATGACACAACTTAATGTCATACGAGATCGTGTATATTTATATATATATATTAATTGAACATATAGCGGCGCGGCGGCCGGTGCATGCCGATAATATTGTTAGTAATTATAGGAAAGTTTTGATTTTCACTTATAGGGTTTTGTAAAAAAAAAAAAAAAAAGCAATTATAGAATTAAAATTATTATCATCAATAACAATATAGCAATCACTGGTCATTTCATATTATAAACTTTTTACAAGATACGAGTATATATTATATAGGTTTCTTGAATTTTTGGACCTATATATTTATAGTATCTACAGTATATACTGCATATTATACACAAGGAAGATATTGACATATTTGTGGAAAGACTAAATTATCAAAAAATTCTAATTAAAAATTAAATAACTGCAAATAGAATAAAGGGACAATTTATTCTTTATTGTTAAGCTGGATCTAATAAAATATTACAACGAATAATTAAACATTCAATATCAAATTAACACCACAATTTTAAATAACAACAATAGTGGACATGGCATAATTTATAATTATATTTTACTATAATACTATCTGTACCATACTAATTATATTACACATAATAATATTCTTAAATTTAATCAATGTTATAAATTTATTAATTTTCTAGCTTGACAATTATATAATATATATATATCAGTGGTGAAAGCATATAAGCCGGTGCGCGCCAGTGCGCCGCACTGGCAAGACATTTGATGCCAGTGTGGCGCACTGGTAAGACACTGATCGAAATTTATTGAAAATAATCAATAATTTTTAATAAAATTAATAATATTTTCAAAATCAAAGAAGTTACGTTCTAAAATAATCATGCTCAAATAATGAATGACAATTTTCTTATACTTCGTACTTTTGTCTCACGAAATTTAAATTTACTTTCTTTTGAGCTCCTAAGGAAAACAATTAAAATCAACTATTTACTTTACTATGTAGAGGTGACGATTATTATTTTTTTATATTTATATAGAAATAGTTTTTAATATTTTTCTCAATTTATTTAAATTTCTGTAGGCTTACTGGGTTTACTATTTTATCTTCGATTTTTATGAAGAGACAGATATTTATTAGACCGTGTAGTATTTCTTTCAATATATTTATTTTATTTTTTTTAAATTCTTGAATGAATAATAAAATTTATTAAAATAAATTCAAAACAACTTTTTGCTGATGCGTTGTGACGTAATATAATATATTACGCCATGAATTTTTTTGTCTCATCTTTCGTACAAAATTAACACATTTTTATTCAAATTAATTTTTAATTACAATAAAGTCAGGAGGCAGAGGGGGGAGTGCGCCTTCTCTGGCCCACATACCCACAGAGGTAGGCTATATAGTTTAGAGTCTTTAGAGGGTTCATTTACGCAAGGAGTTTAAAAAAGTATAGGGCAAAGGATTCGGGATCGTAGGAGATCAATCGCAGTCAGTGCTTATAGATTAATAAAATTAAGTCTTCGTCTTAAAAAATTCTTCATATAGTAATGATTTTTTTAGAAAAGCAAAAGAAAAATTTAATCTCAGGTTATAATATGAGCAAAGAAGATCGAAGTGCTTTCAATTTAAATCACTAGGGATTTTCCTTCGTATTAAAATTTTTAATAGAGCCTATTATTATAGCTATAATATTTTTAAATATTTTTTTTATGAATTTAATGCGAGAATCACTCATTGGTTGATTTTTTTTTTTTTTTTTACAAAATTTGGACAATTATATATATAATTGTACTTAAAATGAAGAAGCATTTAAATATTATAAATAAATTTTAAAGCCACTTTTCAATGTAAGAACAATTAAGCCACGCTCCTTTTTCCCAAAAAATCGTGCAATGCCTCCGGCGGGGGTTTTGGCCCTTCAAGCCTCTATCTGAGACGCACAGGTAAGAGATTGAAACTACTTTCACCACTGTATATGTTGGCATAACTTTTATAACCATCATTAATGTATAAAATTTTGAAATCAGCAAATCACTCTTGGCTTGGCTTGAATAGGAACGTGAATGAAATTTGATTGATTTAATATAGTATTATAATATTTGCATGGAACTAAATTTCACATGTTAAAGAGCATCATATGAAAAATTATATATATAGGAGTAATTATGTTTTCATCAAATGGCAGGTTTGTATAGGGAAAAGGCAGATAAATTCATATAAGCATTATAATAGAAACAGGCAGTTATATGTGTTATAACGGCAGTTATATGTTATAACGGCAGTTTGCCGTAAATTTTATTACATTCTAAAATATTGATTATAGTGACTATAGCAAATTTTCCAGAGCACCTATAATCTGTAGATAAATATGTAGTATCTTATAACTCTTGAAAAGTAATGTTTTTTTTTTTGTTTTTTTTTTTTTTTCTTCACTTAAGAACAAGCATAAGAATTAGCAGCATAATACATAATATAAATGAATTTTTATCAGCTAGTTATCACTGTTATCAGCATTAGTCGCAGTTTTTATAATATAGTGTACGATTATAGAAGTTAACTATAAAATATTAAAAAAAAAACTGATTATGAAAACGAAGTGATATATATTGTAACCCTATATTGGTAACAAAATGTTCTTAAAATATACAATTATATTTTTTTTTTCCCGTCAACCAAAGAATTTTTGTGGCAATTTTTCTATATTATGATTATGACTCTCAAGCAACTCTCAAGTAACTTTAATTGTTCGTAAACCCTACCCTATGTATAATTATACAACTAATTTTTGAACCCGATTGACCTTATGTCTTATGTCCAAGTGCATTTATTAAAGATACTGCAGAAAACCTACACAGTTCGGATTAATGACATACCTTTGTTCATCTGATGCATAAGCAAAGCCACTCACGTTGTTGATTAAAAACAGCAGCCCAACAGGGCCAGATCTGTAAACTGTGTTATTTTGTGCTGAACAATTTGCCTAACCTTAAGGAGGAAATGATCTGCCAATTAAGCAGACGCTTTTATTCGTTTTAAATTGTTTGAACGCACAATATTTATTAACATTTTTTTAGGCAAATATTTAAGCCTAATTAAGTAGGCCTACATGATAAAATATTTTACTGTCATGATGTACGTGAATAAATTAACACTTCCAACTACATTAAATAGAAGTACACTCGTAAGATAGAAAATTATAAGAAATATATAAACTTCCATGGACAGTCGCAGCTACATAATCGTACAATATAGGATTGATTTTATATTAGGTCGATACACATCCGAAAGAAGCTTAAAAGGATACAATTTCTAAATTCGATTTTGATACCATAATATAAATGTTTATACTGCTTTGATTTGCTTGTATGCAGGATTATTTGTAATGTTTTTTTTTTATTGACGTGCTTTCAAAGTGTTTGTGATTATTGTTTATGACGTGCTTATATTGTTGTACAATCAAAGAGCAATAAAATGATTATGATTATGAATTATGATCGCTATAGTACCGTACGTGTAAATAAATTTGCTCACCTATGAAAGTTTTACATTGTTTTCTATTACGCTGGACTAACAACCGGTGCAGAAACGATTTTATTGGTCGAGATCTTCCTGATTTTTCTACCTATTGATAGACACGAGGCAGAGTCACTCGCCGCCGTGTTTGTTACTACTGGGATAGGAAAGGTTGGTATTACAGGGGGCAATGTTTTGGCTGGGGGGTCCCTGAAGGCCTTCAATTGGGCCAGCATGTGTTCACAGCTCGCACGCGTGGCCTCGAGGCGCCGGCGCCACTCTTTGACTAGCGCCAGCGAGCGGCCAGGGTCCCTGAAACACTCTTCCTCCGTCAGCGTGTCTGTCACTTCGATCTCCACCTTAGTGCTCCTCAGGTTGTCTGGCTGCAGAAGCAGGTCTTGGTTCTCCACCGTAACTTCAGGGACAACATCAGTCGTGACTTCATTATTATTGTCTTGGTCTGCATTGTTGTTTTGATTCTCCTCGCTCTCGATCTCCTCCTCTTCTTTAGGCTTTTTCTCTAAATTCTTGTTATTATTACCATCTTTAATTTTATCTGACTTTGATTGCTTGCTCGGTTTATTATCTTTTACAAATCGAATGTCATTATCACGTTCAACCACGGCCATATTTTTTCCAGATACCTTTCCTTTGAATTTTCCGACTACCCCTTTGTTTTTCGTCTTCTTGGTTTTGCTAGGAGCTACAGGGGTCTGGAGTTTGACGGGTGGTGGCGAGGGCGCGGGGTTGGTGTGTGCTGAGCGGACACGGCTGCTCTGTCGTGATTTCTGGCGTGCACTCTCCGCCAATAATCGCTCCAGGCGGTGTCTTAGCTCAGCGGCGGAAAGCGGAGGCGGAGCCGATTGAGTGTGTGCAGAGATAATCTGGTTGATCACAGAACTGGTGCTCTTCTTGTTTTTCAAAGGGATGTTCATCTCAGCCTTCACGACTTTCAGTGGAGAAGCTGGAAAATTTGATAATTAAATTTCAACATATATAATTGACAATAAATAATTATTAAGTCTGGACAGTTGGATGGATTTTTTTTTTAATTAATGAATAAACCTCCCCATTCCTACATAACGACATAAAAAATGTGATGTGATTATATTTATTAAATAAATCGTATAAAATAAAAAACAATGTTCTTTAAATCATATCCATATTTTAATAAGCTGTC
Source organism: Siphlonurus alternatus (assembly GCA_949825025.1). Lineage (NCBI taxonomy): Eukaryota > Metazoa > Arthropoda > Insecta > Ephemeroptera > Siphlonuridae > Siphlonurus > Siphlonurus alternatus. The sequence continues at coordinate 18,859,838 of OX463779.1, read as the reverse complement.
CAATTAACTGTATGGTTAGCTGAGAGAAAATAAAAATAATAAGTGTTCTCCATGCAGTAGCTCACCCATGGAGACTCGGTGCTGACCCGCTAGGTTCAGTCTGCCCTCCTCCTCACTCGAACACTCGGAGCACGAGCTCGAGCAACTCGACGTGGTCCTGCTCGTCGCTTTTGCTCCCCGCCGGCCCCGCCGGTGCTTGCGCCGAGGTCGTGCTGCAGTCAGTCGCCGGCCTTTCACTCCCAGAGCCACCCCCTGGTAGGGTGGGGCCGGTGGACTGTGCTGTCGGTAAACCAGCTCGAACATGCCGGTCGAAGCCTCGCGGTCATCGCGTCGGTCAACCACAACTGCAATTTTTTTTTTAAATATACAATAAACAGACGCATTTATAAAGGAAAAAAATCTTAATTAAATTTTGAAAGTGAAATTTACTAACTGAATTGGTATTATTTTAATTGCATGAATATTATGTCTGTTGGATATAGATTAAAAACTTCAGCTATATACATTTCACTAAAAGTAACCTTCAGGTTAATTACTTATTGTTACTTTTGCTCAAAGTTGAGAATACTTTGTCGATCAGGTTTTGCAATATAATACAGTAATTCCTGGTCCTTTATTTCCTGAGTTTAGTAATTTTTTACTGGAAGGTCATGATGTAGCACAAATTGTATCCAATCATAAATACCAAATACCTCCTACATGTCTCCACTTCAATCTATACTATTGGGTTCCTGGGAATTTTTCGACCTCGAACTCGCCTCTGAGCACGTCCTCGAGGCACTGCGCGCACATCCGGGCCGTCACGCTGGTGCTGGGTGCCATGCACGGCGAACAGTTGACCTCGAGAAGCCAAGGTCGCAGGTCGCCCTCGCTCAACAGAAAGTCTGCCCCGTACAGCTCGAAGCAGTTGCGCTGAGAGTCCAGCCAGTCCTGGGAGGCCAGCATCGCGCCGATTATCCCCGCACGCATCCCAGGGTAGATCACCTCCTCCCAGGCCTCCGCACGACCGATCGACCTGTATTCAAGGTAGGTGCCAGATTTTGAAATGTTAGAAATTAATAAATTCACTGATAATAATAAGTAACTGATGTTGATGGTTAAATGTTACATGTTTTGTGTTGATTTTTTTCGTCCTAATTTTAGTTAGTTTTATAAAAGTCTTGACGTGATCCATGTTGTTTGTAAGCAACCAAATGTTCAAATGAAAATGAAATAACAATAATAATAATTATTACTATTATAAATAAATAAAATAATGGGCGTAAAGCCAAGATTAATATATTGTTAAAGAATATGTATTTAATATAATAACAGAGAAAATATATTTTTTCTGACAATAATATTATATATATATATATTTATTTATATAAAAAATACATGCTGACTTGTTTCTTCTTCATTGCATGCTTTTACCAGATGAATTTTGTTCCAAAATTCAATTAATTACAAAAAACAAAAAAAACTTATGTTTTAATACTTCATGAGTAAAATGAATATTTTAAATCGAACAAAAATCCGCCTTTAAAATATACAACTTGCTAGGCACTTAGGTAACGCGGGTTGACAAACCATAGGTGCAACTGAATCTGAATCTGCTCGAGTGATTAGAAATTAATTATGTATAGTTTGTTGACAAAAAATTAATTTTTTAAAAAATGAATACCTTAACTTTATTAACAGGAGTAAAAGAACAGTTGTCGCCTTTTTTTGCAGCCTTGCTAATCGAGTATCGACCTCAATTTTTTTTTATTGCCGAAATGAATAGAGCGTGCAATGTTATGCTATCCTGATTTTTTTCAGATTTTTTAGAGCCCGGGAAGTATTTTTTAAAAATTATTGAAAGTCCTTTTTGTGACGTCACGCGGCGGTAAGTCCTATCTTTTTCTTAAGAAGCGGCGCCTCGTGACGTCACAAAAGAACTTTCAATAATTTTTTCTTGGTCTCTAAAAAATTTGAAAAAATCAGGGTAGCATAACTTTGCACGCTCTATTCATTTCTGCAATAAAAAAATATATCGATACTTCATTACCATGCCTCGTAAGAATTACACAGGGCATGGTGATTAATTAGTTTTCCAAGACGACGAGTGTACATGATAATATAGGCTACCTGTGATGACCCTGATACAACGTTTGATTACCTGAGGTAGGTCTGGAAGGTGTAACAGTCCCACATGTTCTCGTCAGGCAGCGCAGGGTCCCGTCGACAATTCTGGTAGCGACATTGCACGGCGTTGTTGCTCAGGTGGACGGACTCGTGCAGGTTGCGCATGTCGAAGATTTGGGAGCAGAATCTCAGGTAGCTCTCCCTAGACACCAGGATGATGTTACGTTAGAGTTGTTATCGAGCAATTTATTTAAGAGAACTAAAAACAGTGCATAGAGAAAAAATTGCTATGTAATGCTATTATCGCATTAATTTCAGTAATTTTTAAAACAGTAATACAAATGAATATTTTTATTACATGAACTTCGAAATGTTAACACAATAAAACATGATTGTAGAATAAAATGATCAGGCGTATCATTCAGTGAACTTTTTCTCCCCGTGTTAATTTGAAGAATTGCATTTATATTGGAAAAAAAGCATCATTATAATATATCTCAATATAACGAATTATTTATATCTTAAGTCATGACTAAACCTTTACCTGTACATCCAGATAGTAAGCGGCTGAGCACTTGTAACCAAGAACCACTGCCGAATGTCGAACTTTGTATTGTAGATGAGCAGCGGCCGCTCTGTAAAAAGGACCACAGTAAGCACAGTACCCACATCAGGAAGGTCGGCGCCACGTACCGATGTACTTCTGTACGACGAAGCGTGACTCCTTGCCCAGGCCGGGCTGCGTGCGCGTGAGGATGCTCTCCAGCCGGTTCATCACCTGGATGCCGCGGCCGCACGAGCGTGCACCAGGCTTCACGATCCACAAGTTCAGCGTCCCGTCGTGACACGAGAACGGTCGGAGTGCGGCGTACTGAGAGAGGCAATCGCTTCCTCGCCGCGTGACCTCCTGTTGTATAAAAAAAAAAAAAATAATTTATTTTGTTGGTCGTACAATACAACACAAACATACTACAATACAAAGTTCGTGAAATATGCACAAATAATGTTTATTTGAATAAGATGGTAATAGTATCACAACAAAATAATAACATCCTTGCATGCTTTTAAGAGTGAAGAAAATTTATAATTATACATAGAGGAATTTAAGGTAGAGATAACACGCCCAATGTTAAAAAAAATTCCATTCATAAAAATTATGAAAAAAATTTATAATGTTCTCCTCAACATTCCTTATCAGTAGGTAAAATATCAGGTATGCAAAAACGAGCTAGTTTTTGAGTTATTAATTTTTAAAGTTGACTAATTTAACATGGAGAAATGGAAATTCCATGTTAAACTAGTCAACTTTAAAAATTCATAACTCGAAAACTAGCTCGTTTTTGTATACCTGATATTTTACCTACTGATATAAGGGGATGTTAAGGAGAACATTTTAATTTTTTTTCATAATTTTTGTGATTAAATGGGGGAAAAAAAATCTTGCTCGGAAATTGTTAATAAAACATATATATATTGAATGCTCTGTATCTCATCAATTAACTTATAGTTATATATTTAAAAAAAAAAATAAGTAAAATGATAATGTGATACAAAAAATTATAAACCATATTCTAGTGCTGCATGCTTGATCCATAACTACTTGTTATTAAACTATATATTTTATTACATATTAATGGTCACCTCTCTCTGCTGGGGTGACTCCCAGGCGACCGCAGCATGCTCATGCACCAACTGGTAGTAAAAGGTGAGAAACTGGTCCCATTCGCAGTCCCACACACGGCCCTCGGGACCCGGGGCCGGCACGGTGTTGTGATTCCAGTCATCCACATCCTCGTGCCGCAGGTGGCGAGCGTACTCGTGGGTCCGAGTGAGAGCGAACAGCACGGCCTTGGCGGGTATCCACAGCTGATGGCAACCAGACTTTGACTATCGACAAAGACCTGTCATTATGAAATGATTACAAATGAACTAAAATAAATGAAAAGTTCATAATATAATTATATATTTAATAAATAATTGTTAATTTTGCTCGACGTTAAAAAAAACAAGGCACTCAAGTTCTCACACCTTAGCAGCAGGCTTCACAAGCTCGACTGGTGCAGGAGTCTCCCCAAGTACCGCTGGCACGGGAGGCGGAACCAACAGGTGTCTCAGGAGGCTGTAGCAGGCCGTGAGTCGGAAGTCGCTGACGAAGCCCACCATCTCGTCCGGCTGGTTGACGCAGTAGCACCGCGGGAACAAAGTCTCGGACACGCCCTCCTCGGTGAACCACTGCATGTGCTGCAGCGCGCCGCTCAGGCCGATCTAGACACAACCAAATCAAGATAAATACTAAGCAGCTTCTTAATTTCAATTGTTTCATAATTCTTCTTTCCATCAGTAATCTAAATCATGAATGCAATGTGCAGTATTGAAATTATATTATACGAATTATTGAGCTCGTAAATTTTTGTTTTAGTTATATACGCATTCTCATGCTGAATAAGTTGATTGTCTCACCTCACGGTGGGCTCACTTGTCCAAGTGGGCAGTTTTAGGTTTAAATCCTTTTAAATGTGCACTAAAACGAAACAAGGGTCTGCCATGACAGAAAATCCCGCCTTAAGGTTAGGCAACTTGTTCAGCAATCAAATACAGCGGGTTACATAATAAAACGTAAGGTGTTGTCTTCCAGCCTTTTGCGAGGACGATCACGAGGACGAGCATAAATTAATTGTGAGTACATGAAGTCACCTTGGTGGTGAAGAGCGCCTTTGGGAAGCGGTTGACGAGCTGCCAGCGCGCCAGGCCCCGCCAGTCTACCGCCTCGGAGCGCAGAGCCCACAGCAGGTCGGGCGCGCAGTTGCGGAGGAGGCGCGACACCATCAGTGGGTCTGGCTCCTCCTCGGCCTCCTCGCCCACCACTGAAACAAAATCTGAGGGTACATGCAGGAAAGTTCATTTGACCCTGTCACATCACCCCGAATCTGATGCGTTGGACGATTGTTCGAACGGTATTTATTATTTTTACTGCATGGAAAAAAAAAAGCAAATAATAATAATAAAAAAAAAACACACATTAATTTCCTATAATATGCATGGGCAAACATGCACTGAAGTTAAAATAGCTTGAAATTATATGACACGAATATAATATATATATGTTACATGTTTTAGCATTTATATGTATGTATATATGTAACTTGACGGCATATATCATATATAAAATATATATTATATACATAATGCAGGTATATATGGTGGAAAAAAGATGTTATAAGGAAAAGGAAATTTTGAGGGAAAAAAAAGGTAGTGATATATAATATATAATTATAATAACTAATAATATATATTGGTATTAATTTCAAATTGTGTATATACCACACAATTTGAAGGAGAAAAACTGTATTTTTTAATGTTTTATCATGGCGGATGTACGAGGAAGGGGGTGAACCTTTCAACCAATAGGGGTTAGTTTTTATTTTTATTGTTTTTGACTGTGGAATGGTACGATTTTTCTTCTTCACACCTCCTTTTTTCAACATAAAAATCAATAAGTTCCTTATAGTGTTTGAATGTGGGTCATTCGGTATAGTTTACCGTTGTCCCCGAGCTTGGCGTGCGAGCCTCGTTTACGGCGACCCCCGGGGGCGGCGCTGCTGCCCGTCTTCTCCAACCACCCCCGCTGCTTGAGCGCCTGCCGGATCGTCGGGAACGGCCCAGCCACCGAGAACACGCGGTGCTCCTGCCGGTAACATTATAGGCATAATTATTACAACACCATTAACTCCTTTTTTTAATATGAAATAACATGAAACTTAAATCATGATAACTGGCAATTTGTACTGAAAAATATATATATATATATATATATCTTAATTCTTTCAAGTTTTTTTATTAACTGCACAATATACACCAATATTTTAATAGTATAAATTGTAGAAGTTTATTAGTATGGATTGATGCATAGATATGTTATTGCTATTAGCCTGCCATGAATTTGGCCATTATACAAATTTAATTAAAAAGAAATATATATTTAAGAAATATTTCTCAACTTCTGAAAACTGAAAATTCAAGGAAATTTTGTAAAATTATAATTTTTTAACAGGTTAATCATTTTATTGCATAGAAATAGGATTATGTTACTTACAGTTAGTTCTTTTATATTATAAATTATATTGATCAGAACAAATAAAATATTATTTTCTCACATATTATAAACTGAACCATCTGCATCAATCGAATTTCTTAATTTGCCTCCAGCAAACTTAGATTTATGGATTTATGCAGTACATTAATATATATATTTCCCAATTAATAAGTTAAAACTACCAAATTTCAGTAAACTATAATATATATATAATATATATATATATATATATATATATATATATATATATATATATATATATATATATATTATATATTATATATCATACTCATCTTAATTGTGTTTAATAGTTTTGATATATATACGTGCATGTGGCAAATATACTCAATATTATATCTGACAAACCAGAATGTTACCTTGATCGCTCGGTCCACCATTTGTTTGAGGGACCTCAGCCGCTCATAAGACACCGAGCCTTGTGAGAGACTCCGCCGCGAGTTGTTCCCATTCGAGTCCGTCAAATTCAGCAGAGATTTTGATGAGAGCTTCGGAGTTTCCTCAGCCGACTTTATCACAGAGCCCTCTTTAATTTTACTCTCTAGTGATTCGAAACTGGCGGCCCGATCCATTTTACACCCATTCAAGTACTTTTGTACCATACATATGAAATAAGTTAATACATATATATATATATATTAAGAAGATATCAATACAATTATTATCATTGGTGCCTACCTTCGCGCGGTCTCCATGCTAATCAGCAGCTGAGGTAAACAACAGTCGGTTTCCATGGCGACCAGGCAGACTTGTTGATGCGGCGGTACGTGTGACCCTCTCTGTTGTATATTCACTGCAGCATAAAGCATGACCCACATTGGCAAAGATATATAAATAGACATTCCTATATAATGTTTGTTTTAACTCAATTACGCACGCATTTTAGTACACGGTAAAAATTACAATGCACATCATGCAAAGAAGCTAGAGGGAATACTATTTAGAGAATCATTAAATTCATTAATAATGATCACGGCAATCATATAATATAATTTTATTATTATATAATACTCGATATTTAACCACGTAAGTCACACGGGCCTGGTCCTCATATATATAGAGGCATTCAATCCGGCTTTCTATTCGTTCCCAGGCCTGGGGTTGCCCATCGTATGTATAACAGAGTGAGGGTCCGTTAGGTCCGCATTTGAGGACCAAGCTATAAGGTCAGCCCAGTTGATATATTATAATATTTAATATATATTTTTTTAAATTTAATGTGGAACTATTTATTTGATATGGTCCTGCTCTATTGCAATTTAGTTTATTTTTCCAAAATTTTTCCCCCTCAAATTTAAATATGATTTTTATGATTTTGTTGTATTATTAATTTAAAATATATTATATTAAAAAGATATGCAAAGAATGTTATTTGCAAGAAAATTTTTTACAGTGTAAAAACCTTATGGCTATTAAGGTATAATCACTTTTCAAATAAGCCACTCGTTTATGAAAAGTTAGTTAATTACTTAATTAGTTTGAATTGGAAGATATTTTTAATTTCTTCATGCATATTATTTACAATATTTTCACTTAACAATCAAAACAAAATAAGCCTTAAAACAAGCATTTTTATTTTTGTAAGCTACTTTTGAATTTGCGTGGAATACTTTTCATTTGAAGTACAGACAAATTGATTGTAAGCACTCGTGAACAGAATTTTCCGATTGTATTTGCAAATTGGTTCGTCTCACGCAATTACAAGGCACAAGAGGATCGGTCACGCATATCGGCTGGTCTTTTATTTCAGCACCACTCTGTGGCAGCCTATTGAAGGAACCCGGTCAATATTACCCTCATTTTAAAAACGTGTTAAAAAAATGTATAGTTGCCGTCATTTTCCTATGTCAGGCTAGCAGCGATCGAGGCAGAGATACAAAGATCCTCTGCGTTTGACAGTTTTTCTTATCACCAAGATTATAATTATATTAATTATATCCCAGGATTGCTCTCGCAATAAATTAATGATCAAGGATGAAATAAGAATTAATTAACAAAATATTTTTGCAAATTTTCCTAACCGTAAAACTAAAACCATATATATAATAAATATATAAAGAATATATTTATATATTATGCAGGGCGGTCTCCTGTAGGAGACGGCCCTGTATTATGCTAAAACTTTTAAAAAATATCGTTAATTTTTTATATTTTTCAGTAACGTCTTTAATAATTTTTGTAATAAAATTGCCATGCATGCATTCGACCAGAGGTGCAGTGAACTTGATAAAAATATTCAGAGTCGAGTGCAAAGTAGCATGAATCATTAATTGCGATAGTATAAATGTTCTGATTGCATGAGCTATTGAGATTAATCGTAAAATATAGTACAAATATAACATATATGTATTTAATTTATGCTCTCGATCGTCAGTCGTCACCAATATTAAAAATAAATTATCTTTGATCAATGAGTGCAAATTTGCACTCGATGTTTTATTGGCAACCGGCACCAATTAATATAATTAAATTAAAATATAAACATAATAAAAGATTCTTTAACAAGAAAGACGATGATATTTATTTTGTACTATCTATGTTTAATTATTTCAATTAATTAATACGTATTATATTTTCAAACTGCAGCATGTGCTATATATAATATGGCCATTAATATTTTACTAATATAAATTATAATTTATTAATGAAATTTCTTGAAAAATAGAAGTACTTCTGCTGCAGTTTGAAACGAGAAAACCCAGAATGAAAATTACCCAACATACATAAAAGTAGTATAATAATTAATAATTAAGATCTATATAAAACTGCAACAAATTAAACCTAGCTCTCGTCGTGTGTGCTTGTATATATATAAGGGCATCAGTCTATTATATATAATTCTGAATAATTATATATTCTAGTGAGACAACAATATAATTATATTATAATTTAATATAATATATATTATAATTATTTTATATATCATGTATTGGATGAAAATAAACAAAAGTAAAAATAAATAAATATATTATAATATTCATCCTAGTCCACATGTATTATACCGCCGCGACCAATGAAATGGACTACTTTTGCACTATATAGCTGTACTTGATGTGTGTGGTTTTCTTAATTCATTCTAGCTTGGCTTAATTAATTAATTAGTATGACGTATGAAATATATGTAATGCTACTAATGCTTTTGATATAAATTAACGCCATTCATATAATTATGTTATATTATATTATATTATATTATATTATATTATATTATATTATATTATATTATATTATATTATATTATATTATATTATATTATATTATATTATATTATATTATATTATATTATATTATATTACATTATATTATATTATATTATGTTATGCGACGGTATAATATATATACTGCATGCATGATCGATCGAGGCTGCATATATATATATATATATATATATATATATATATATATATATATTATATATGTGTGTGTCATGTACGTGTATCCGTGACTTTTCTCGTTTTCTCACTCTATCTCTTTTATCGTGTAAAAGGGTTATCCCAGAATTCCCAGATATCCCTATACAATTATTATTATACATTATACATGTACACCTGTATATTATGTGGTTTCGCAAAACGCAAAGTTACAGGAACTTTGGTGGTCGATCTCTAGCTAGCTCGATCGTCAAAAAAACTTTAGCTTTTAAACCAGCTTTGAAATTTCGCGCTAAAATAGATCTCAAATTGAAACTTTTTCATATTTATTTTAATTAATTACTATAAAAGTAATATAATTGAATATATAGCAAAAAACTATACTTTAAAAAATAAGTTTGACTTTTTGCGTAATGAATTTCTTTCTTTCTTATCTTTTTTATTTTGTTGTGTGAACTTTGATACCACATGACCGCTGTTCCATTTATTGAGCTCATCGGGATATTTTCAAGAAAATAATTTATTTAATCATGTTTGTATCATTTTATTAAACACGAATTAAAGATTAAAGATTTGGCAGCTTAAATAATCCTTCAAACCTCTATGACACATCTAAAATAAAATAAAAATTTGTATTAAAAAATTACTTTTCAGGGGACGGTGCACGCAAAGTTAACCCGTTCATCACGAGTTCATCACACGGCCAGGCGATTTTTTTGACGTCTTCAGAAAATTTTGGTGTCTTCGTCAGCTGTTGCTTGTAGAATTACAAAATGCTGTTTAAATTTGCACTGATATGTCTCCTGGGAATGGCTTCATGCCAGGGTAAGTTCAGACACTTCCAAATAAAGTTATAAAGCATTGAAAAATGCATCGCCTCCATGTGCAAACGGTGGATTTGATGATTCATTCCTCTCACTTCCAAGTTTCTTTCTGCTTCTTATGCATGTCCTAATTGTCCTATTATTTTAACACATTTAAATCTGTCTTCATAGTGTATAATGCCAAAATGTGAACTAATAATGCATAATGCCAAAGGTCGTATAAATTTAGCATCTTGCATGAGGAACACATCCGGATTATGGTTGCACGGTTTTGGGCCTGCATCACGTTGAGACCTTGAGATTCTGTTCTGTGCCAGTCCAGAGCCGTTGGTTGCCTCTGCACAGCAGCATACTATATGTATGTATTATATTATGCATACTATGCTTACAATTCAGTAGTAGGCATACTGTACTTAATTGAGTAATTTGAGTTATGTAACTAGGTAATTTCTTGGGAACTTTTTTTTTTTCTCAAGTACACAGCATAATAATTTATGTACTGGAACTGTGGGGCCTTGATTGAGGACTACATTATATACAGTATATACCCTAGTAGTTTCCGTACCTGCTTTGCAATATATGTATATTCTGCAAGTATGCATATAGGTAGTAATCTTGTTGAAGGGAATTCTTGTCAGCTGTCTGAAGTTGCTTCTTAAGTTCTATTTTTTGTTTCAGAGAAAGACATTCTGCCTCCCATCACAACTACCAATGTTCCTGACACCACCACCCCTGCTCACACGACCACTGCACCTCCCGAGACCACCACTCCACCTGCCACTACAACAACCCCTGCCTCTACTACAACCCCTGCTGCAACCACCACAGCTGCCCCCGCACCCACCACCCCTCCCCCGCCAGCGGAGGTTGGCTCCTGGAATGTAACGGACTCCGTGACCAACGACACTTGCATCATGGCCAAGATGGCTTTGCAGCTCTCAATCCCCTATGGTGCTGGCGACCCTCAGGTGAGGCACTTAAGCAAAATTTAACCTCGGGACAGCCCCAAGATGTTTTTGCAATGTGGCAACTGTTACGTGGCAACTCAGAGTAATGGCTTAGTACTTGGTCATTGTCAGTGTGGTGAACTTAAACTTCTTTAGAATCATAGACTTACTTTTGCCTGATTTGCTGTTGTGGTGGATTTATGGATTATCAGTTCAAATTAGACAGAACAAGCTGAAAATGTTAAAGGGACAATGTACAATAATCTTCTTGATGTCTAACAAAATTAAAAATTAATCACATTCCGATTTTGAACATTGCCAATAATTTCGATTAATTAAATAAATGTGTATGTTGACATAACAAAATTAAAAATTAATCACATTCCGATTTTGAACATTGCCAATAATTTCGATTAATTAAATAAATGTGCATAGCTTCAGGCACCGGCAACATTGCTTGTAGAATAGCAGGCAGAGGAGTGGCGGGAACAATAAAGAGGGATATGCTGTGCGGTGTAGCTAGTGCAAGCGACGGAACATGACATCACGTTCCTCCACTCATGCCAATTATTACGCGCTTACACATATGTTTGGGACAGTGCAGCATGTATTTGTACTCTGTTAGTACGTAACTTTTGATTAAAAAAATACTACACTTTTTTTTAGGGTCCCCTGTCCCTTTAATACTGTGCTGTACATTTATCATTGGTGTAGATAGGGTCCAAAACCTTCTTGCATTGATTCAGTTATGGGATACTTAACATGTAATGTGGAATGCAATGGTATGTGGGTGGGGCATGCTCTTGTAAGTCTGCTAGTAATGATCAGCCCCCCCCCCCCCCTTCCATTTCCCTTCCTCCATGAAAATATTTCATAACCACGTCACAGGCTTGTGTCTGAGATTTTAAAGTTGCAATGATTTATAATTACAGCATCTAAAATATTTATGAAGAACCAATTGAAAGTGTCCTTAGATGAACACTGAAGTGCTAAAATCAAATTTCTCCCTTACATATTGATATCCGTTAAGGAAAATTTTCCTGTGTAATATATTTTAGAATTGCCACCTACTTGGTTTGTCATTTCAAATTAAATACTAGAAAGGTGTACATACAGAGACAAGTTAAGAGTAATTTGTGGGAGAACGAGAGCTGTGGGAACTAGGTTGATTAAAAGATAAAGAGCTCTTTAAAAAGAAACTGAAGTTTTGTTGACAACTGCATAGAAATGTTGCATAAACACTATTTAGCTCTCAGCAGTACGGTAGTAGCTTGTTTGTAGTAATTGAGAAATACATATCAGCACTTCAGGCGAGCACCTTTTATACCACATTATTAATTTCAATTTTATCAGTACTGCAAAATCTATCAGACTAATCCATTTTTTGTTTGAGAGGGGGGGGGGGGGGGGTCCTCTGCTCGATTTTCACCAATGGACAACATACATGAAAATTTTTTATTGCAGAAATGAATAGAGGGTACCAAATTATGCTACTCTGAATTCTTTCTGATTTTTTTGAGACCCAGAACTATTTTTAAATAATTATTGAAAGTGTGGCCACGCCCCCTGGAGGCGTCAGTAGGCGTCCAGTCTCTATCCTTTTTATTAAGGCTGCAGGGGTGCCAACTGAAATCACATGACTTTCAATAATTATTTAAAAATAGTTCCGGGTCTCAAAAAAATCTGAAAAAATTCAGAGTATCATAATTTGGTACCCTCTATTCATTTCTGCAATAAAATTTTTTCATGTATTTTGTCCATTAAGAGGGTTGTAGCAAACTGTCAACCAATTGAGTGGAGACGTTAGAAACACAATCAAAACCTGGTTTTATGTAATATGCAGTGTAGTAATTGAGATGGTGTTTTCCATCAGGTGATGAAACTGGCTGTCCTGGACGTGCCCACCAACACAAGCATTGCGACCGGTTCTTGCGGCAACGACACGCAGAGCCTGACGATCTCGTGGACCCCCGAGGGAGCCAATCAGATTGACTCGGTGCTGCTCTTCTTCACCCAGAATGCCACTGCCAAGACCTACCACCTGTCTGCAATCAATATCACCATCTACCCCGATGCAGCAAACTTCCCAGGAGCCACCAGTAAGTGATACACCTCTGCAATGTCCCATGTGATGGATATGGGGGAAATTGTTTTCAGTGATATGACTCTTTCTCCTTTGATTTGAATAACGAAAGCTGCTTCCATGTGGTTATATGTATTTAAAAATATATATTTTTTTTTACCTACAGTGTATAAATAACAAGTTTTGTTATACAAATTTGTAAAAAGTATGTGTAATAAATAGACTGTACTGGATACCGGTAGCATTGCAAAATTTTTAAAAATTATTAAAATTAAAACATCCAAAATTTGCTGTTAAAGGGAATTTAATATTGTACTGTTATTACAGTATACATATTTATGTAATTTTGACTTGCAGTATATGAGACACATTTATCAATACTTAAATATGGCAGTTCAAAAATTAGTTTAAACAGTGTGATATGTTGGTAAAAGGAAAGAAATAGGAAAAGACCAACAAGCCTTACCACAATAAAATATCCGTAGCGAGGAGAGTCTTGATGGCACAGATTACAGAAATGGAAAAAATGACATAAACCTCGTAAATTTCTTGTCACTTCTAGAAGTTTCTAAAACTAAATGACTTGTCCTGTGTGCAGGCATGGACAAGATCGTTCTGTCGGCCAACGCCTCTGTCGTGCTGCCCACTGCTCCGCTGGCCATGTCATACCGCTGCTTGCCCGCCCAAACCCTGAGCCTGACTGCCAACGCCACCCTGAGTGTGTCGGAGCTGCAGCTGCAGGCCTTCCATGCTGCGGGAGACACCAAATTCGGGGCAGGTCAGTCAAATAATGTAGTTGGATGATATGGTAGTCTTGGTACAAATCATTTTGAATTTGGTTCAGATTGAAATATGAAATAGAATAATTACTCTTTATAATGCAGTAAATAAATATGCAACTCTCATATGTACTCTATAGTACACCAGTAACTTGAATTTTATACGGTAATACTTTACTGTACAGTTAATTTTGTGTGCTATTTTTTGCTGTCATTGAAGGAAATCATATTATTATGTACATTAATCAATTTAAATTCAGTTAAATATATTGTTGGTTTTAACGTAAGACATAAAACTTTTAAAAACTGAGCACTGTACAACTAGAATTGACTTATTTAATACCGGTAATTTGACGTGGTACCAAGGTAGAGGTGAAGTCCATTGTTAAAATATTTTTTTTTTAAGTTCAAAAAAATAAAAGCAAGCAAGCAATAATGTTGTAGACTTTCATAAACTTGGCTTGAAACCTTTTGGAGCTATCAATCATGTCAATTTCAAGAAAGACTGTTGATATTTTCCACTATGGAAATTCCCACCTAAATATTTTTTGTCCTCACTGACCCTTGTTCTCTCCACAGTGACTGACTGTGCTGCTGGAGACTCTGCCGACATTGTGCCGATTGCTGTGGGCTGTGCGCTGGCCGGCCTGGTGGTGATCGTGCTTGTGGCCTATCTGATTGGCCGTCGCCGTTCCCATGCCAAGGGCTACCTCTCCATGTAAGAGTCGCAAGCCATTACACAGCAAGCAGTATCCAGTGATATTCAAGGGCTAATATCTATGGGAGAAACACCTAAGTCAGTCGTTTTATTGCTTCTTTCGGGACAAGGGACAAGAAATTTATAAAATCTAGGAGGATCTTTAAGTAACGTCATTTTCAAAATCGATTTATCCTAGCTTTGCTGAAGTGACAATATTTGAAGATTATTCCTAACATTTAGGCTTTATGGTGGTATCTATAAATGAAAATTTTGTAAATTACCACCTAGAAATTTCATTACTAGGTGCTCTTGAAAGTAGACTAGTTGGATTCCATTTTTATGACTGATGCGTTAGGCCAATTAGATTGTAATGAGAGAGATTGGTACTGAGAGAGCTGTGAAGATTTGTCAATTTCTCCCTCACGTAATTAATAGCCCTTGATATTTTGTTTTTTGTATGATCTTCACGGCTTTCTTGGTATTGTTGTATGTTGAATTGTGTGCAAGGAAGGATGTGTTTTGTTGTTGCCTTACCAAACATTGCACTCCTTATTTTGATAATCTCAGTTCTACTTTGTTTTTCACTCCCATAATTTTTGGGAAATTTTTCCTTCTATCTTTAATTTTACACTTAAATTTTTACATCAAGCAATAAGTTTTTATTCTTTACACATGACATAACTTTTAATTGGTCATATTGTTGCCGTAAACAGAATTAGTTAGTGAAAAGTGTAATCTTTGTTTCTTGTCAATTATGTTTTCTGGTATAATGTGTGCAATGAATAATATTATTATACCCTTTCTTTTTGAAATTCATATTTTCCAGAAAAATCAATGTATGAAACGTTGTTCCAAATAAAAAATATTTGAATATTATATTCGCTATATCTATTGTTTGATCTCCCAAAGTCTTCAGTTTTGTTTTATATAATGCAGAACCAATTCAGAAACGAGCGTCAACAAGCGTCACGGCCACAGCCAAACCTTATTTGCACTTGGAATATAATTATGGTTGTTAATATCGTTACTTCGATTTGAAGTATATAGGTGAAAACAGCCGACCACTCTACGCGTTCTGATTGGTCGGAAGTTTGGAGAGACCAAACTCGGTGCTAAGCTCGGTGCTAAGGTGCTAAGCGCACAAATAATTGCGCTCGTCAATTATTTTAACCGCGAAATTCAAAAATTTTCAACAATTGCATTGAAATCGTGTGCTAAGGCAATCAGCTGTTCGAAAAAAACTCGATCGGAAACATTTGAGCGAGTGTTTCAACTGACTTTCTTAGCACCAAATCGGCGGTGCTAAGCGTATCGGCTGTTTTCACCTTATATATATATATGTATATTTATATATATATAAGTTATATAACCCTTAATTCTTAATAAATAAATAAATTTAAAAATTAAAAATATATATATTTATTGTGAAATTTGGTCTGAAATAATAAAAATAGAATACATATAACTAACATCTTTGGTCTTTGCTTCAGAATTAATTTCATAAAACTACAAAAAATATTATATGAAAACTATTATAAGACGTACATGCTAAAGTAAATTTGTTAATATAATCTTAATTAGAAGTAAACTCAGTAAAAAGTTTGGACTGCTAAAAAAAACATTTAAATTAATTAAGCTGCCGTTTTGAGTTTTGAGGGATAGCTAAAGTGAGGAAGTTTATTATATTTTCAATATTTTATGACTCATTCTGAATAATTCTTTCAAAATTGAAGGTCAGGAATATAATATATCTTGATTAAACCCTCATATGACACAAATGAAAAAGTTTTTAAAATCAAGCAATTAATACGATTATAAGCACTATAGGAAGAAAAAGAAATAAGCAAGTGTTGTTATATGTAGTCTAAAAAAACTGTCTAAAGCTAAACCCCTTAAGGGTAAGGTAACGCCACCAATGTTAAAAAAAAATCCCTCACACAAAAATTCTGAAAAAAATTTAAAATGTTCTCCTCTACACCCCCTATCAGTAGCTAAAATATCAGGTATATAAATTCGATCTAGTTTTTGAGTTATGAATTTGTATACCTGCATGATATTTTAGCTACTGATAGGGGGTGTAGAGGAGAACATTTTAAATTTTTTTCAGAATTTTTGTGAGAGGGATTTTTTTTAACATTGGTGGCGTTACCTTACCCTTAAGGGTAAGGTAACGCCACCAATGTTAAAAAAAAATCCCTCACACAAAAATTCTGAAAAAAATTTAAAATGTTCTCCTCTACACCCCCTATCAGTAGCTAAAATATCAGGTATACAAATACGATCTAGTTTTTGAGTTATGAATTTTTAAAGTTGACTAATTTAACACGGGAGTTTCATTTCTCCATGTTAAAGTAGTCAACTTTAAAATTTTATAACTCAAAAACTAGATCGTATTTGTATACCTGATATTTTAGTTACTGATAGGGGGTATAGAGGAGAACATTTTAAATTTTTTTCAGAATTTTTGTGAGAGGGATTTTTTTTAACATTGGTGGCGTTACCTTACCCTTAATGTATGCAACTTGTTCTACACTATATTCCATGAAGATCGAGAGTTAATTAATAGAGACGGTTGCAAAATATTGCATTTTTCTTTATATATATATATTGTTTCTTTTGTTTCATTACTTATATAACAGCGCATACATTAAAAATTAAGTTTTACGTATAATTGGGAGTTTTTATTTGCATGATAGGCGATTGCAAAATTTTAAGTAATTTCGCCTCAAAATATTTTTCTCAAATGTTGAATATTATACGAGTAAATAAATATACATGCTAACATGCAGTAGCTTAATTATTGTTGATAGTTTGATCCAACTTGTTCTATATATATATATATATATACTAAAACTATACATACAATCTGTTTCTGATCATGATATGATGCAAATTCATAATACAGTTTAAATTAATTAATAATAATTTTAATTTAATTTCTGCGTGTTTAAGAAACAACAAAAATAACATTCTTTATAGTTTCATAGTATTTTCAAACGAAACAACTAATCAATTAGATCATTAGTAATCTAATATACTAGCTGGTATATAATTATGTTTCATGCATATAATTATATGTAACAAAAGCTTACCTTATTTATTAATATTCACAATAACAAAGTTAATTTTATTTATATATAATATAGAATAAAATAATTATTAATAAGCTGGTGTTGGTACAAAATTAAAATAAATTAAAATTTATAAATTTAATATGAAAATATCGATCGAATTCGAATTTAATTCGCCGTTTTGACACTGATTTTACGTTAACACTATATATAGAAGAAATGTAGTTTTAATCGTATTTCCACTCTCTTCGCGTGTCAAAATAGTTGTTAAAAATAAAATATTCTCTTGAAAGTGCAATCGTATGAAAGCTATAATCGTGGGTTACTCTCCCTCTTATTTGTCACTGCGGCGCGTGGTGCATATGTCGTAATTAATTGAGGCTGCAATTGTGCACTAGCCTCGGTCCGCCGCAGCCGCGCATGTGAAGGCTCCTCCCGTCTCGTGCGCAAGGCCTAGCCCGGTATTATTGCCGCAACTACGATGTACTTCTAATGCAATTCAAGTTCGGTGGCTGCGACCGCCCAAGGTTGAATCCTTCCGCCCGCAGCCGTTGGTTCGCCGGCAAGTTCAATGGTAAGAGCCGCGCCCGCGCGTTCGCTTATTCATCAATGTCGCACGCCGCTATGTAAAATTATACCGCTCTAGCTATTATTATGTAACTGTAGAGTATGGAATGAAGGAAGTAGCGGGTTTTCGCATTAAATTTTGTAATGAGGAAGCTAGCCTAGGAAGTATATAATAAGGAAATTTATTAATTTTAAAAGGTGCACAATTTTGTATAACCCAATTAATATTGATTGAATTAAAAATTATTTTCATTTATTTCTCAAAATTTAGTATAACAATGAAAAATTATTTTAGAAAGTTAAGAATTCTAAATCGTAAGTTTTAATCAATCTAGAAAAAAAAAAACGTGATCCAGCACCGTTCTGTCGTGTTGGAGAACCCAGTGATATAAAAATGAGCACCATTGCTGTTACATAAATATTGTTTCGTATCTGTGTGGAAAAAAATATTGTCAAACGGCTTTTTTTTATTATTATTATTATTACTGTAGTTCCACAACATGCCATTTTCCGTTTAATAAAATTCGTATTGCATAACGCCACTATGATTTATATTAAATAATAAACATATTGCTAGATGATGTTAACCATCCATGATGAATAAAACGGAGACGAAGAAGAAAATTTACACAAAAAATAAAATATTTAGTGACTGACAGCTGCAAATTACATAGGGGGTCCTGACGAACATTTTTATCAACATGCAGTGGGATAAACCTGTAATTATGCATGACGTCATCACAACAACTTCCTCATAATTTATCCCGATATTTTTGATGACGCGTTGCTTAAATTACCCTTCAAATTTGCTGAACTTGCTAGACGAGCCCTCTCATGCAGTGTTCTAAAATCTAAAATGTCGATACATAGATTAGTAGATTACAGCATTTAAAATTATTATATATTAGTTTAAATTATTGGCCGAAATATTGCATGTATGGTATAAAATTAGTTATACCAGAAGAGCCCCTTCCCCCCCCCTCTTTTTTCCCGAATCTGCGCTACATTTGACAAAATACACATATTTTATAATAAAATGGAAAATCACCCAATAAAATGTAGCAGATCACCATTTCACCACCTCCTCATTCCCAAATTATATAACTCAGACAACTCCCATGTAATTAACAAAAAAAAAAAAAAAAAGACCAGCCCGTCCCGCACGAAGTTGTGATATACTCTCACAGTGAAATCGCGAAAAATTTAACATTTGATTAATTCTTCCGCGTAATTTGTACAACGAGTGATGAAAATGTGATCGAGGAAACATTTTAAGCAACATTTAAGAATTAAAATTCATTGCTTAATTTAACTGTGATTGATGAGTGCATGATGACAATATATATTAACCTTGTTTATTTTTATGTTAATTGTCAGCTTCGCCAGTTTTGTTATCAGCTTGTTAAGCTATAGCATTGAAATAAACCTGCTTTAAAATGTTCATAAACCTCATCAGGGGCGGACTGGTACATTCTATTTTGTGTATACAAGACGTTAAGCGCCACTGCAAATCAAAGGATTTTTTTTTTCTTTTCAATATGCACCTCGGGACAGATCAACCGTTACCCCTCTTCCTAATATACTCTTCTTACTCTTTTTTTTCAAAATTGCAACTCCCAGTATCTATATTGTATAGGAGCTGCATCTTTAACATGCAAATCTGGTAGGGGTATTTTATGTTCAAGCCGTCCCGAGGTGCATGCTAAGCTTGCTTAATTAACCGATGACTTTGCAGTTGCATTTGGAATCCTAGCTGTGGCTTTCGCTTTGCATCGATCGATCCACCAGTGCATCCCGCAGGCAAACTTTTGCAAGCGTTTAAGTCTTCTATACTCGCCCCACAAGTCTTAAGTTGTTCAATGTTGCTATATTCACCATGTATTTCTTCCTTTTACACAATAATAAAATCAGAACGGCAACTGCGAGAGTAAAAAATAATAATAATAATAATAATAATAAAAATAAAAAAAAAAATCAGCTAGTTTTGATTTTTATGGAGAGCCCTGACGTCCCATGTAAGCATTGTAGACAATTATCTCACCTAAGAAATGAAAGGTACACAGTTATAAAAAAAAGTGGACATAGCAATGCCAGTAAAACTAAAATACTAATTAATTACTTAATAATTATCATATAATTTGTTTGATTATATTATATAATAGTTTATATTTTATCAGTTTGCATGTAAATTAGACACATTAAAATTGATGGTTCCATTTCCTATATTGCCGGGGTCATGACGTCACGGGCAAGGCCAAGGTCACTCGTGAGGGTCTACGAAGGTCGCGCCATCCAGATGGCAACTGGGATGGAAAATCTACCAAGGTTCGGATTCTGCGCACTTGCTTTTTGCTTACGCGAGTTATATAACATTATTTCTATAGAAAAAATTGTCACATCATATAGTTTTCCTGACCATGACATTAATACAATTAATTAAATTACGTGTAATATGATTTATTTCATTTTAACTGTGAGCAATTCAAGGAAAAAATTATTCTATGAAATAAAATTAATTTTTTATTTTGTGAATTAATTGAAGGATTTAATTGTTGAACTTTTTTCTCGGTAATCATTTCTCATACAGCAGAAGTAATTATTGATTCATGATAGACTAAAGTGAAATTTTGTTGCATCCTTATCATTTCATTGCCATTTCCCTTGGTCCTTGAATGCGGGCAGATAACGTGATCACAAAAATAAATGCAGCAATAAAGTTGACGCAAATCTAATTCCGGGCAAGAAAAAAAAATAACTACAGTCGTGTCGCATTGAGGAAAAAGAAGAAAATTTTCTTTATTTCCTTTAAAATATGCACAGAAACTATTAAGCTTCCGCGACGCAGCTGAATTCATGCAACCTCTTAAACGACTACGTTAAAGGAGTTGCATACATACAAGGCTTTAAAAACTAAAATCTCGAATCTTGAAAATATTTAATTTTCAAAACATTGCTTTATTATACTAATATTAATAAAAGTTTTAAGTATACTATTATAGCTTTTAACTCAATGTTGTTGTAAACAAACAATAAAATAATTATGTTTAGTGCCAGTATGTTGTTATATAATGGACGTAAGTAGTTCATGACCTAAACTTTATTGACTTTACGCTGCTTTTAATTGAAAAAAAAAAGGAAAAAAAAAAAGAGAGGGAGAGCGCGTACTTGATGCAATGCTTGTCATAAGTTACCTCATCTGCATTTCTCCTTCCCCGCCTCTTTCTCTCTCTCACCCTGTCACTCTAATATACACACTTACACGTGAATGCAACACAGCGGCATCAAACTCTCTTATTTCGTACTTCTGTATGCAAGGGGCGACGTCTCGACTGGTGACGTTAAAAACCTTCAGTCCCAACTTTTACTTGAAACCTTTATACCATGATGATAAATCTATTATATCATCTCAAGTAACTACATAATTTAAGAAAATAAATATTTCAATTTAAAATGAGTATAAATCACTTATAAAATAATTGTTAAATAATAATTTTAAATACCCACTTTTTGCCCATGCAAATTTTTAGGTTGTAAGTTAATTATCATAAAATTAGAATTTTAGCTTCTCACTAAACCTTGATTTGACCCTATACCCTGCTCTTATGGGCTGCCTAAATCCTTGATAAAAAAAAAATCATTAATTTTAAATACTCGACAATGTTCATGAAAACATTTAAGGCCAAACAAATTATTTAACAAATACAATTTGAAGGCATACGATGCCGTATTTTCAACCTTAATGTCACGCCCAAGCAAGGGTTGTGTGTCGTAACCGCGAGATACAGCCGAGTCACCGGGCGACGATCAATCAAGTAAGAAAAGTGATGGACGTGAGTCACACGGGGCTCCAACAGCTCGAGGTATGCAGTAGCCTCTACTGAAAGTGAGCATGTGGGTCACTGGGGTATCTCACTCTCACTATCACGGCTGACCTCAAATAAAAGTGTGAGTAACCAAAGAACAAGTACATACTCGCGAGTAATTAACACTTATTCTCTGCAGCTTCCGCCTGCATTTTTTGACAGATATATAATTTTTTTATGGTGAATTTTTTTAGAGACTACAAAAATTAAAACAATGTCTTTTGATTGTAATAGTGATATTTTATTTTCATATTTGATTTAGATGATTGTGAGATTTATCTAAAAACAAGTTAACATAAATGCAAGTTCATTTCTGGAACGGGACGATTTCATTAGATTTATAGTTAAAATTGTATCACGGTATTGTCAAGGTTGAGTTGACACATCAGAACTTGAGTTAACTTTTTACTGTTCATATATGGGGTGAGGGCGTGTGGGGGTTAATCCCTGAAATAATTGTGTTCTGACCTAGAAATCTCTGTCTAGGCTTCTTGTAAAAATAATTATCAGGGCAAGGTTACGGGGTTCCCGCGGTTCGTTGAGGAAATAAAGTCCATAATATGTGTATATACAACCAGCTATAAGTTTGATCCGACAAAATACAATGATAAATACAATGCAATTAATACAATGCTAATTTTCCCTCCGGGTTGTTGGTAAACTATAGTAAAAAC
Source organism: Siphlonurus alternatus (assembly GCA_949825025.1). NCBI lineage: Eukaryota > Metazoa > Arthropoda > Insecta > Ephemeroptera > Siphlonuridae > Siphlonurus > Siphlonurus alternatus. Next base: position 18,836,742 of record OX463779.1, on the reverse strand, counting down.
GTAAACATCTGCATCTGGAAGGGAAAAAAAAAAAAAAAAACTTGTCGCTGCACAACAAAATTAATTCGGATATTTAATGAATAGACAATTATAACTCCAAAACTGCATGGTGAATAATAATCAGATGGAAAATAGAGAGGAAAAAGGTGACAATTTAACATTAAAATTTCTCAACGTTAATTGCATGGTATAGCACATTTACCATCTCTGTACATAGGATATTATTTAGGTTTATTAGTTCGGGGAAAAAATAATAATAAAAATAAAACTTTGTGTTTCTATTTCTAAATTATACATTCTAAAATTGTATTGAAAATGATAATGTTTATAAAAGAACGCGATGCAAAAATAATATATTGACAGATTCTTTATTGCAAGACTTATTCATTTTTTTTATTTATTCTTCCAGCATAGCCCACCCAGACCATTATTATATTTAATATGTGCCTACACCTTATCATAATTATCACCTTCTGTGAATGTAATTCAAATAACTCCAAACCAAATTTAAACAATTAAAAGATTTTATAGGAGAAATATTGGTGGTTCAAAAACATGCCGTTATTTAAATTAAACTCTCAAGTGATCGACGATATATAATTAATATACAATATAACTGTTTTTGGAACTAAAAATATCACGTACAATAATCTGTCTCGCGATAACACCTATGCTGGTTTGCAAACAAGCACAACGATGTCAAACATTTCACTTTTCGCGAAGTTGCAAATCAGCTCCTGCATCTCGGGTGAACGTTGTCCTGACTAATTTGCCGGATCTGTAGGTCCGAGATACAAAAAGACGCAGATTTGAAATTTTGGGGTAGGAAAGAAGAAGTCTAGTAATGCCAATAAAGTTTGAGTTCACCACATCAGACTGAGACTACGGTAAAAAGAGTAACATTCGTGCTACTGTCGTCAAATGTACATTAATTATTATGTGGTTTCATTCGTATAGATGCGAGCATTCCAAGTCCTCACCGCTTGATTAGCTGCCTTCAATACAATTTCTAATAGTTTTCTTTCTTTTTGCAATCATCTTATAGAAAATGTAAAGATAAAGAAAGAATCGTATCACTTCTGTTCATTCAAGCATTTTTTTTTACATTCCTTTATCACGCATATAACATTATGCGTTACTATGCGACAATTTTACAATAAAAAAAAACAATAAAAACGCGTAATATATTAATATATTATTATAAAAAAATTACAAAGATAAAGAATGTAAAACAATTATTACCATTTTTAAAATTACAAAACTATTTTATTCTACTACGACAATACAACAATTACGTTTTATTAGCGTGTGTTACATATTATTTTGTTGATCAACAGACTGACTACTACGTCACTGTGTTTACACGCGGGCTGGCTGAACTAGACCTAGCGAGCGGGGGCGCGGTGGTGGGGAGGAACTTAGAGGGCTCGACCCGGGGGAGGGAGGCTAGACGGGGGACGGCCTTGAGAGGTCGCCGGTTAAATAGGTGCTCACTTGGTGTGAACCATCATAAGCTACCTGGATAGCTGCAGAGTGACATCAGTGCTCTGCTCGGGTGGTGCATAAATTAAGGATATAATTTAATTAAAACAAGGAAATAATTAACAATGAAAGTGATAACACTCGTGTGTTTGGTTCTGGTGGGAGCTACAATTACGGTACTTGCGCACACGCCAACTAACCGTGAGTATAATAATGTATTATTATGTAACACGTGTGTGGAAGGATTTATTATGATTGACTTTTATTACGGAAAGTAATTATGCAAGGTAAAATATAATTTTATTGTAAATTTAAAAAAAATATCAACAATATATGGAATATATAAAATTGGTATAGTCCTACAGTGTAAATAAAAACCATAAAATCAAATTAAAATTCATAATCTGTATAAGTTTTTCTCAGTTTTCTTTCTATACTTACTTGCAGAAAACATATATAAATAGAAATTAAGTAATTACATACTTATATTTTAACATTAATTATACTTATTTAAAATCCAAAGAAAAAAAGGTATCAGCTGGCACTTCAATAATAATTACATTAATTACAATGCACCCTGGCCAACTGGTTTTGGATTAAATTTATTTCTCGCATATCAGTGAAAATGAAAGAAAATGGAAATGTTTAAAAAGTATTACACAAAGCTCAAGGTTTTGAGATCTTGAGCAGAAGTTAAGGGATTTGTGTGTGCAGTGGCGGACGTTCAGTGCGGTCTCCGCGGGGCGAGCGCTCGGATCGTGGGCGGCGAGGCGGCGGAGCAAGGCGAGTTTCCGTGGCTCGTCTCCATCAAACGACGTGGCGGCCACTGGTGCGGAGGCACGCTGGTGCATCGCCGCTGGGTCGTCACTGCCGCGCACTGCCTCTGCAGGTATGTACATGATCTTTGTAGATTGCGTGTTATGATGTAGAATTGCGAAGCGAACAATCCCTCCAAAAATATTGGTTGTGACACTAAAAGCGTAAAATTAATAGATTCTTATCTGTCTTCCCGTCAACAGTACGTAGAAATAAATAAAACGTCAGAGGGTCAAAAGCATAGTGTTAAATCAGACACCCTAACGCTGTCAGTAGGGGTTCCCCAGGGTGGAAAAATTTCCCCGACTTTGTTTGGAATTGGGACGAATGAATTGCCGAAAAGCATCCCCGATGCTACAATAATAAAATATGCAGATGACACTACAGCCATTATTACTGGTGATTCGGAGGATGATGTAATACAGAAAGCAAATAAAACATTAATTGATATGAAAAATTGGTGTAACCACAACGAATTAATATTAAATGATAAGAAGACAGTGTTTATGCAATTTCACACAGCTAGAAATATTCAATGTCATAGTTATCTACTTAAAATAAAAAATAAAGCCATTAAAAGAGTAGTAAAAACAAAATTTTTAGGTTTTACTATACACGAAAATTTGGATTGGAAATTCCACATGGAAGATGTAATAAAAAAAATAAACTCAGGCAATTTTGTTCTATACTCAATAAGGGACCATGTATCATTAGAAGCATTATTTTCGATTTATTATGCGTACGTTTACTCGCACCTATCATATGGCTTAATTTTTTATGGATCAAATGAGCAATCTATTTCAAGGTTATTTATAGCTCAAAAACGAGCACTGAGAACAATGTTAAGGTTTAAAAAGAGAGACTCATGTGTTACTCATTTTAAAAATAATAATATGCTCACATTACCATGTATGTATGTATTAAGCTGTGCATTATTTAAAAGAAAACATTTCGAATTGTATGAACATCAAAACCATGTATACCAAACTAGAAATAAGGAGAAAACTGTTATTGTAAGTCATAAATCTGCATTATTAGAAAAAAGTCCACTCTACCAATCGGCAAAAATTTATGATTTTTTGCCAGCATGTATAAGAAATATTGAGAGTGATATTCTGTTTAAAACGAAGCTTAAAGATGTACTTATTAAGAAAGAATTCTATTCAGTTAAAATGTTTTTTGCAAATAAACTCTCAGAACAGTGTCTTCAAGATGGTTAAAAAATGTGCAAGTATTTTATAGTGATATAAGACATTTCTTATGTTGATAATGAATTTTATTGTGTATTTTAAAGTTCATATGTTTATTTGTGACGTGATCAATGTTGTATTGTACAACCAGTATCGAAATAAAATTATTATTATTATTATTATTATTATTATTATCTCCAGGGTTTCCTCTTCCTGACGTTGCAAAATATAACCAACCTTAAAAAACGCTCTTAATAAAAAGTCATATTTAATTTTAAATTCTCGCTGTTGAATTCGCTATATATATATATATATATATATATATATATATATATATATATATATTGCGAATTAAAACAACATTACCAACTTAAACATACTGAGGAACCCAGCGTTAATGTCTCCGATCAAACAAAACAACTTTCAAAGGTTAAAAGAGTAACCAAATACGTTTTCACAGCGGCACGGTGAAGCTCGCCCTCAGCAGTCTACGGGTCACAGTTGGAGAACACGACCTCACGAGCCGCGAGCAGCCCCAGGCCGCCGAGCTATCTGTTGACCGGACGGAGATCCACCCGAGCTACGAGTGCCAGAAGTACGTGCACGACATCGCGCTGTTGCATCTCACCGCAGACGTGGCCTGGTCTCCGCGAAACGCCTGGCCTGCTTGTCTGCCAGGGGCTTTACCAAGAGGATCTGAGGCCTTCAGAGGACGTGAAGCCACGGCGGCTGGCTGGGGATGGCTGCACGAGAACTCTGCGCAAGGAGGTCGTGCTGATGTACTGCAGAAAGTGCAACTTCAGATCGTAGACAACGCACGGTGTCTGGACTGGTACCACTCGCAGGGCAAGAAAATCAACATTGTGAGCTCGCAGATGTGTGCTGGCTTCGAGGACGGCGGACGGGACTCGTGCTGGGTACGTTATAACAAATAAATCATCCTGACCAGATTATTTTTTAATTCCACTTTTTTCTTGTTTAACTTTTATGTATAGCTTAGGAATGTCAGGACTCATTTATTTTATATATGATGCATGAGAGAAATTAGCTGCATGGTATATAATCAATATTGACTGGAAAGCAATGGGGGCTCAAACAAAGAGTGGGGATAAACTGCCTACAAGCGGATTGCCAGCTGTTACATCAGCCAATATATTAATTACTCAGTGATAATAAAAATAATGTGCCCTGCATTGTCTACCTGCTGACATTGCAATGGGACATGATAACATTGATAACAATTTTATTTTGCGTCGCGGAAAATTTTGCTTTGTTGAAATTAATAAATTTATTTTTAATATAAAGAAAGGTATAATTAAATTTTTATCAAGCATTTTTTTTTTTTAATATTTATTGACAAATCTCGTCTTAGAATGCATTTAAAATATAACTGCACTAAAATATTTAAAAAAAATTACTCTTATAGTTATAAATGTCTATGGTATTTCAGGGTATTACAGTTTTATCTGAAATGCATTTTAAGACGACAAAATGAATGTTAAGTAATGCAGATAAAAGAATATCTGAATATCTCTATGTACAAAGTTTGCTACGGCAGCGTATTGATGGTTATCGTTGTCATTACAGGCTGACAGCGGTGGTCCGTTGATGGTTGGAGAGTCCGACAGTATGATGGTGGTCGGAGTGGTGTCCACGGGCATCGGATGTGCGCGACCTCGCCTGCCCGGACTGTACACGCGAGTGTCCGACTACGTGGACTGGATCCGCAGTCACGTGGATGAGTGAGCACCAAGACAAGTGGAGGAGACTCTCAAGGTGACCAAATAGAAAGTGAAAGGTCTAAAAAGTATATATTTTTAAAAAGTTACGTATATACGATTAAAATGAAAGTAAGTTAACTGTTCGGTAATAAAACAAATACGCAAATGACCTTTCATTGCAATAATTGGTACAGATAATCCAGTTTTAAGTTTTAGCAAAATGAAGTTCTTTATATAAAATTGTCTTAAAACCAAAGTCTTCTACTCGCAATGGTTGTAACAAACCATTGTTTATAATGTCTGTCGCATGAAGCCTTTTTCATCGTTAAACATGGGACGACGTAGTGCCTAATTTTGCCACCAGAGCAGAGAACGTAATGGCATTGTTGGCGCTAGACAACCGTTTCAACTTCATAATTAACGGTCATTTTCCATTAGTTAACATGTAAGTCAACAACCAACCCGTGTTTTTCCTTTCACGCGACAGACATTACACAACATGCAATACTTTGTTTACTAACAACGAGCAGAAGACTTTGCTTTAAACAATAGAAAAAGATTATCTGTATGTAATAATTTTCAACTGTGATGTAAAAAGAATCTCAGTCTAAAAATAAGTTACTATTAGTTATAAAATAGTTTTTGGCACCAAATTTTGTTTCAATTTTAATGTGATAGTATTTTTGAAATAGTTCCTATTTATTTATATAAATTTAAAAATACATCTTCTACTTATATGTTGTTAACCACTAATTTGCAAGAAAGTTATTTTAATTAATTTAAAATCTTCATTAATAATATTATTTAAATTGTATCAAATGCAATTAAATATATTTAATAAAGTTGACGTTTATTTATATTTCACAGAAAATTACACCAGTATAATTATATCATGTCTTAGAATGATTATACAGACTGAATATGAAAATGATTTAATTTTGTCAGTGCCCAGATATTTGCAATTAACTAAAGCGTACCACGAGAAAAAAGCAGCCCGCATTAGTGCCTTACTGTTGGCCTAGTGCGCCTTGCAACTCATAGATCTGGGTTAATCTGCTGCGCTTTTCAAGCACACGTGTCACTCCTTAGCATGCATGGAAATTTCCTCGCGTCGAAACCCACTGTCACATTTGTTACGCAAGGTCGGGATCGTGTACCTAATTTAAATCAAATATGCATGTTCATTGTTCTAAGAATTTTGATGTACACTCCTCACCCTGGAATATTTCTGTCAGCAAAAAGTCACAGCATTATCAGAGTTTGACGTCTGAATTGTTGATGAAGAAGTTTTCCAGGACAGGGATTTTGTTATAAATAATGCATGATCTTGTTTTTTAAAAAATTTAAAGAAATTCAAATTATTTTGATTTTGTTTAATAATTAATAATAATATTTTGTGTAATAATTGATTTTGTTAATAATAACTTAAGTTATTAACTTTAACTGTCCATCGGAATTCTGGAATAAAACTATTAATCTTTCTTAGCGATTAATATAAAATTAATTTTCTGAAGTTAATATGAGAAATTAAGTTGTATAATGATTTCTTAATTCATTATATATAATAGTATACATATATGGTATTCAATCTAGTCATTGATATAAGGCTGCAAAACTTTGTATTTTGTATTTATAATATATTTTTATTGTTAGTAATTTAATGTATTATAAAATTATAAATATGTAATTAATGTAAATTTGTAAAAACAGTAAATATTTCATTTAATTTATTTCTAATATCCTATTAATAATTGTGTTTAATTTAAGACTGCTGTCTCATTATATATTGTTCATGTTTTAATATCAAATAAAAGATTAAGCTTATATAAACGAACTTGTTTTCATTTTCCCTTGAACTTGGCCGAGTTGGTGTGACCGTGATTTGAAGCGGCGGCCGCGGAAATTTCAACCGGTGCGATTCACGGTCATTTCCGGCGCGCACGTGCTATTCAGCTGGACCGGCGGCGGGGCACTTTCTCCGGCCGTGATGATCCTCGTTAGCACACCGACGTGTCGACATCAAGAAACAAAGCCCCTCGTCTCTTTCAAGGCTTCCATCAGTAAATACAATTAACTCTTATTCAAAGTAACTACGTCAACTATGAATGGAGTATCGACCCCAAATTTTTTTATAGCAGAAATGGATAGAGGATGAAAAGTTATGTTACTCTGATTTTTTTTCAGATTTTTTAGGGACCGGGAAGTATTGCTAAAAAGTTTTGGCGAGGTCGGGTTCGAATCCACGTCCCTTTTGGGTCCTATCTTTTATTAAGAGAGGCGGCAAGAGGTGGCACTTTTTCTGCACTTTCAATAATTTTTAAAAAATAGTTGCCGGGCTCTAAAAAATCTGAAAAAAAATCAGAGTAGCATAACTTTGCACCCTCTATCCATTTCTGCAATAAAAAAAATTGAGGTTGGTACTCCATTCAATTATTTAACGAAAGATTACGTGTTATATAATATATATATATATATATATATATATATATATATATATATATATATATATATATATATATATATATATATATATATACAGTATAAGTTTCAATGTTTATTAAAATAATCAAATTAGATACAAAGATACACGAGGATTTGGTTGGAAGGAGAAGGAATGGTGTATTATTTATTTACTACATATTAAAGGCCCTATGACCATTTCACAGTATTAGGTCCCACAGTTAGTATTATCTCAGTATATGATACGGCTGCATAAAAAAATTGTTCCAGAAGCAATAATATCAGAGATAATAGCCGATGAAACGGCACCTGTGACGTCATTTGTACCCATTCTGCTGCGACGGTATAGGGAAATCCCTGCAAAAGATAGGTTTACTCTAGCTGCAACCACGGACATAATTTTAATTCTGGAATGTTGAAATTTTAACAGGGCAGTCTTGATAGTATTTGTCAAATATCCTGAAAGAATTTTGTTGTTGACATTCACACAGACTGACTTATTGCAGTAGCAAGAAGAGAAAAATGTTGCTTAGGAAAACAATGTTAAATTTTTGGCTTATCTTGCTACTGCAATAATTCAGTCTGTGTGAATGTCAACAACAAAAGTCTTTCAGGATATTTGACAAATACTATCAAGACTGCCCTGGTAAAATTTCAACATTCCAGAATTAAAATTTTGTCCGTGGTTGCAGCTAGAGTGAACCTATCTTTTGCAGGGATTTCCCTATTCCGTCGCCGCAGAATGGGTACAAATGCCTTCACAGGTGCCTTTTCATCGGCTATTATTTCTGATATTATTTCTGATATTGCTGCTGGAACAATTTTTTTTTTATGCAGCCGTATCATACTGAGGCAATACTAACTGTGGACTTAATACTGTGAAATGGTCATAGGGCCTTTAAGCATAATTAAAAATGAAATAATTACATATATAAGAATTTTTAATTTTTGATGGATTTAGTTGGTGGATAATAATAATTACTTAAATAAATTACCGTGACAAATGTATACTGTTTTTATAATAATTAAATACTATACCAAATATTTTTGTCACAATAATTTTTGTTCAATTATATATATATATATATATATATATATATATATATATATATATATATATATATATATATATATATATATATATATATTAGCGCCCAAAGCCGAATTCGGACATTGTCCAAAAAAAGTGACCAAAACTAGTTGTGATTTTTACATTTTGACCAAAACCTGAAGTGAACAAATATATCGGCTTTTGCTCATTTAAATTTGATCACAACTAGTTCTGGTCAAATCAAAAAACAAAACTCGTTGAGAGAGAGCTCGTCAGCTTTTGGTCAAACAAAATTAACCACATCTAGTTTTGGTTAAATCAGAAAAAAACAAAACCCGATGTTAGCTTTATTTCGGCTTTTGGTCACTTTTTCACACGTTTAACCAAAACTATAGGTTTGGCCATTTCATTTCATAATACGACACGGTGAAGGAGAGGCTCGGGAGATTAAAAAGTTTGTCAAAATTATGGACACACAAAAATGCAGTACATGATTACACCCCAAGAAAAACAATACAAAATAAAAAACATACAAAAATGCCTGGAAACAACTTATTTAGAAGTTAAAATTACTGAAGACCTAAACTGGGGAGCTCATATTAACTCAAAAGCAAAAAGTATAGCATCAGTTATACTTGCACTTAGAAACATAAAGAAAAAGGTATTAGAAAATGTAAACAAACAGCTATATTACGGCCATGTTCATTCACATCTGTGTTATGTAATAATATTCTAAGGAGGCTCAAAAGAAGCTGAACAATTGTTCTCTCTTCAGAAAAGCGCACTGAAAGTCGTATACCAGCTTAAAAAAATGGAGTCTTGCAAATCCACATTTGTCAAACAAAAAATTCTAACACTGCCCTGTATATACTTGAATATTGCAAATTTGTGCAGCCTGATCTATTTAAAACAAAAGCCATAGTATATAACCATAACACTAGAATAAAAAATGACCCCCACCTCCCCAAAGATGTAAATTCTCGCCACTACTCGTTACAAATAAATACAATAAACTGCCAACAGCAATGAAAAGTATTGAGTGCAACTTAAAATTTATAAACCAAGTTAAAAAGTTATTACTTGAAAATCAATTTTACTCAGTAAAGGAGTATTTAACTTTTAAATTTCTGTACTAGGACAATGCTAAATACAAGCAAATACTTCTAAACTATTATACAATACTCACATGTATAAATAACAGAGTTTTGTTTTGTTCCATGTTTAATTATTGTAATATTTATATTTATGTTGGTTGGTTGGTATTTTGGGGCAATGGACAACATACATGACAAAAATTTACTGCAGAAATGAATAGAGGGTACCAAATTATGCTACTCTGAATTTTTTCAGATTTTTTTGAAACCCAGAACTATTTTTAAATAATTATTGAAAGTGCGGCCACGCCCCCTGGAGGCGTCAGGAGGCGTCCAGTCTCTATCCTTTTTATTAAGAATTCAGAGGTGTCAACTGAAATCACAGGACTTTCAATAATTATTTAAAAATAGATCCGGGTCTCAAAAAAATCTGAAAAAAATCAGAGTAGCATAATTTGGTACACTCTATTCATTTCTGCAATAAAATTTTTTCATGTATGTTGTCCATTGACACATTTTGGTCATGTATGCCCCCGTATATTTATGTAAACATAAGGTAATTTAATTTCTAGACATAAGATTTAGATTAAGAAAAAACCTTTGTACCTCTATGTTGTATTATGTACAGCCACACGAGGAAGTAAATAAATAAATAAATAAATAAATAAATAAATAAATAAATAAATAAATAAATAAATAAATAAATAAATAAATAAATAAATAAATAAATAAATAAATAAATAAATAAATAAATAAATAAATAAATAAATAAATAAATAAATAAATAAATAAATAACCAGTTTTTTGGTAATTACACTCCCCTCAAAACACTGGACCTACACCTGCCAATGTCTAGTGGCTTGTCAATATTACTCACCTGGAAGTAGGCTCCACCACGTGCTTTCTTTTCATTGCGATCAGTGTAGTAGGTGAGGCAGCATCGTGTGCGGTCAAACACGAACCATCGGCGGTTCCCAGTTGCGGAACTTGGAGCCCATCTTGTGTAGGAAGCCTCGACAGGAGGTAAAAAAATATTATACGTAAATATACATAATATTTAATGGGTCAATTAATATTGTGTATATTATGGATCAATGCCACTTTTGTGTCATGGTGCCACTTTGGTGCTACAGTATTGGTCCTCACCCTAAAAATTTTCAAAAATGAGCTATATTTGTCAATTTTTATTTTTACTTTCTTTTCTTTGTTGTTTTATTATTCTTTTAATTTTGTTGTAAAATATAAATATGTATTTATGTATAAATTGACATGGGTGAAATAAAATAAAATAAAAAAATAAAATAAAATATTATAAAAAATAATTACAAAGTTAAAGAATATAAAATAATTATTACCATTTTTAGAATTACAAAACTATTACATTCTATGTACTACGACAATACAACAATTACGTTTTATTAGCGTGTGTTACATATTATTTTGTTGATCAACAGACTGACTACTACGTCACTGTGTTTACACGCGGGCTGGCTGAACTAGACCTAGCGAGCGGGGGCGCGGTGGTGGGGAGGAACTTAGAGGGCTCGACCCGGGGGAGGGAGGCTAGACGGGGGACGGCCTTGAGAGGTCGCCGGTTAAATAGGTGCTCACTTGGTGTGAACCATCATAAGCTACCTGGATAGCTGCAGAGTGACATCAGTGCTCTGCTCGGGTGGTGCATAAATTAAGGATATAATTTAATTAAAACAAGGAAATAATTAACAAGGAAATAATTAACAATGAAAGTGATAACACTCGTGTGTTTGGTTCTTGTGGGAGCTACAATTACGGTACTTGCGCACACGCCAACTAACCGTGAGTATAATAAGTTATTATTATGTAACACGTGTGTGGAAAGATTTAATATGATTGCGGAAAGTAATTATGTACGGTAAAATATAATTTTGTTGTAAATAAAAAAAAAAAAAATCAACAATGGAATATATGCATATATATATATATAAGATTGGTATAGTCCTATAGTGTAAATAAAAACCATAAAATCAATTAAAGTTCATAATCTGTATAAGTTTTTTCAGTTTTCTTTCTATACTTACTTGCAGCAAACATAAATTGAAATTAACCCTAGTCTGCCTGAATTAATTTCAGCTTATTTTTTGACCAAAAATTACTCATATTTGAAAATTTATCCTGACCTAAGTATTCATTTTAAGTGCTTTAAACTTTGAGAAAAGCTACCTTGAACCTTTCTGTACCAGGTAAAAGCAACAAAAAAATTTTAGGACCTTTTGCACGTGCAGGGTAGTTTTCAGGGTACACCATGATTCTAAGAAAAAAATATTGTCAGAATTTTTTGAAATTTAAAATATGGGCAACATGTTATTCAAAAATATATATTTTGCTTTTCAATTTTTTTCAGGGTAGTCTAATGACCCTGAACTGACCCTGAAAATGTTTCAAATGCGGAAATCATACATTTTATTGCCAGATTCGAACTCGGAAGGGTCGGATTAGTATAAAACAATACCTCACATGCCAAGGTAAAAAAATATGGGTTTCCGGGTCGGACTGATTTTGAAATAACACTTTATGCAATGGGCAAGCAAAATATCGATTCCCACTAAATTGACCTTTGTGAGTTCGAATCTGATAAATAAAATTACGTATTTTGAAAATTGTAAGTTTTTAGGGTCATTTCAGGGTCAAGAGTGACCTCTCAGGTTACATTAAAACCAAAAACTGGAAGTACTCTACTTCAAATTAAAATTTTAAAGTTTTTGGAATTTTCAAAACTTTTTAAGTCTCTGAATTATATAGTTTTAACAGAAAATCCTTCAGGGTTTAACCTATGACTTTCTTAATAAAACATTTAATAGGGAAGACCTTGACGCATACGTAGTCCAAATTTGGGAGCTCTAGGTTTGATTTAGGGATCTTTTAAACTGGAAAGGTTCACTTTTTAGAAATTTCATTTGCGTGCCCATACGGGCACGCTAGGCAGATTAGGGTTAATTAATTAATTACAATGAACCCTGGCTTTGGATTTATTTCTCACATATCAGTGAAAATTAAAGAAAATGCTGGAAACGTTTAACGATGAATCTCAGTTATTGGCTGGAGTCAAAGAATATTTCCCTGCAAACGAATCGAATGAAATAAATTTAAAAAAATTTAGAATGCTCTAAAACTTAATCGTTTATGGTTTGAGCAAATTCAGTCTTGCAGTCTTCTTACAACAGCTCCATTTCCGGTTTTCATCCATAAGGCCAATGTTAAACTTCTACCTCAGTTTTCACAAAACTGATAAGACAGATTCGCTTCAAAATTTGTATGCCACCTATTGATGGTGAGTTCTAAGTCCCTTGCAAATCTTGTTGCATTCAGGCGCTACGATTACGAGATATCAATATGCTGAGATTCATCCTTAAAAGATAAAAAGTATTACACAAAGCTCAAGGTTTTGAGATCTTGAGCAGAAGTTAAGGGATTTGTGTGTGCAGTGGCGGACGTTCATTGCGGTCTCCGAGGGGCGAGCGCTCGGATCGTGGGCGGCGAGGCGGCGGAGCAGGGCGAGTTCCCGTGGCTCGTCTCCATCAAGCACCGTCGCGCACACTTGTGCGGAGGCACGCTGGTGCATCGCCGCTGGGTCGTCACTGCCGCGCACTGCCTTTTCTGCGAAAGGTACGTACATGATCTTTGTAGATTGCGTGGTATGATGTAGTCGGGTATAAAACCTTCTCCAAGAAGTCCAAGAATTGCGAAGCGAACAATCCCTCCTTCAATATCTCCAAGGTGTCCTCTTCCTGGCTTACTTTGCAAAATATAACCAACCTTAAAAACGCTCTTAAGAAAAAGTCATATATAATTTTAAATCCCCACTATTGAATTTTTTTTATTGCAAATTAAAACAACATTACCAACTTAATCATCCTGAAGAACCCAGTGATAAAGTCTCCGATCAAACAAAACAACTTTCAAAGGTTAAAAGAGTAACCAAATACGTTTTCACAGCGGCACGGTGAAGCTCGCCCTCAGCAGTCTGCGGGTCACAGTTGGAGAACACGACCTCACAAGCCGCGAGCAGCCCCAGGCCGCCGAGCTATCTGTTGACCGGACGGAGATCCACCCGAGCTACGAGTGCCAGAAGTACGTGCACGACATCGCGCTGCTGCATCTCACCGCAGACGTGGCCTGGTCTCCGCGAAACGCCTGGCCTGCTTGTCTGCCAGGGGCTTTACCAAGAGGATCTGAGGCCTTCAGAGGACGTGAAGCCACGGCGGCTGGCTGGGGATGGCTGCACGGGAACTCTGCGCAAGAAGGTCGTGCTGATGTACTGCAGAAAGTGAAACTTCAGATCGTAGACAACGCACGGTGTCTGGACTGGTACCACTCGCAGGGCAAGAAAATCAACATTGTGAGCTCGCAGATGTGTGCTGGCTTCGAGGACGGCGGACGGGACTCGTGCTGGGTACGTTACCTTCTCACCATAAATCATCCTGACCAGATAATTTTTTTAATCTACTTTTTTCTAGTTTAACTTTTATGTAGCTTAGGAATATCAGGACTCATTTATTTTATAAATGATGAGAGAAATTAGCTGCCTGGTATATAATCAATATTGACGGGAATGCAATGGGGGCTCAAACAATTAAGGAGTGAGGATAAACTGCCTACAAGCGGATTGCCAGCTGTTACATCAGCCAATATATTAATTACTCAGTGATAATAAAAATAATGTGCCCTGCATTGTCTGCCTGCTGACATTGCAATGGGACATGATAACAATTTTATTTTGCGTCGCGGAAAATTTTGCTTATTTTGAAATTTATAAATTTATTTTTAATATAAAGAAAGGTATAATTAAATTTTTATAAGCAGTTTTTTTTAATATTTATTGACAACTCTCGTCTTATAATGCATTTAAGATATAAGTGCACCAAAATATGTACATATTATAAAAAAAAGAATACTCTTATAAATGTGTATGGTATTTAAAGGGACATGGGACAGTAAAATCATATATGCATAAAAAGTTTATGTAAAATATGTTAATGCGAGAAATGAGTAAATTTCCGTTTTCGGACCATCCCCCGAATTTATAAAAATTAAATAAATATAGACAGCCGCAGGACAATTGCATAGGCAACATATCGCACTGACTGTGAGTACGGCTGGGAGGCAGAAGGGGGGAGTGAGTTCCATGGAAAAGAGGCAGCTATGTTGCCTTTTGTGATTGCTGACGTCAGCAATCCACACTTTAGTTACTCGCGACCGGCTTACCCTGAGGCACTCGCCACCGTGCGGCATGTATTTATACTCAGTCAGTGGGTAACTTTTAAATAAAAAATACCTATTTTTATGATCCCCTGTCCCTTTAAGGTATTTAAAGTTAGTAATTAAAGTTTAGAAGAAAAAATACTAAACTAATGCAAAATAATTTGAATTTGATTTTTTTTTTATCTGAAATGCATTCTAGATCCTAGATACGGCAGCGTATTGATGGTTATCGTCATTGCAGGGTGACAGCGGTGGTCCGTTGATGCTGGTGGGAGAGTCCGACAGTATGATGGTGGTCGGAGTGGTGTCCACGGGCATCGGATGTGCGCAACCTCGCCTGCCCGGACTGTACACGCGAGTGTCCGACTACGTGGACTGGATCCGCAGTCACGTGGATGAGTGAGCACCAAGACAAGTGGAGGAGACTCTCAAGGTGACCAAATAGAAAGTGAAAGGTCTGAAAAAGTATATATTTTTAAACTACGTATATACGATTAAAATGAAAGTAATTAACTGTTCGGTAATAAAAAAATTACACAAATGACCTTTTATTGGGGGCCATACATGACCAAAATGGGTCAATTGCCCCAAAATATCAAACAATCAATCAGACCTTTCATTGCAATAATTCGTACAGATAATCCAGTTTTAAGGAACAAGATTGTCTGTATATATGTAATAATTTTCAACTGTGATGTAAAAAGAATCTCAGTCTAAAAATAAGTTACTAATTAGTTATAAAATAGTTTTTGGCGCCAAATTATGTTTTAATTTTAATGTGATAGTATTTTTTAAATAGTTCCTATTTATTTATATAAATTTAAAAATGCATCTTCTACTTATATGATGTATAACCATTAATTTACAAGAAAGTTATTTTAATTAATTTAAAATATTCATTAATAATGTTATTTAAATTGTATCAAATGCAATTAAATATATTTAGTAAAGTTAACGTTTATTTATATTTCACAGAAAATTACACCAGTATAATTATATCATGTCTTAGAATGATTATACAGACTGAATATGAAAATGATTTAATTTTGTCAGTGCCCAGATATTTGCAATTAACTAAAGCGTACCACGAGAAAAAAGCGGCCCGCATTAGTGCCTTACTGTTGGCCTAGTGCGCCTTGCAACTCATAGATCTGGGTTAATCTGCTGCGCTTTTCAAGCACACGTGTCACTCTTTAGCATGCATGGAAATTTCCTCGCGTCGAAACCCACTGTCACATTTGTTACGCAAGGTCGGGATCGTGTACCTAATTTAAATCAAATATGCATGTTCATTGTTCTAAGAATTTTGATGTACACTCCTCACCCTGGAATATTTCTGTCAGCAAAAAGTCACAGCATTATCAGAGTTTGACGTCTGAATTGTTGATGAAGAAGTTTTCCAGGACAGGGATTTTGTTATAAATAATGCATGATCTTGTTTTTTAAAAAATTTAAAGAAATTCAAATTATTTTGATTTTGTTTAATAATTAATAATAATATTTTGTGTAATAATTGATTTTGTTAATAATAACTTAAGTTATTAACTTTAACTGTCCATCGGAATTCTGGAATAAAACTATTAATCTTTCTTAGCGATTAATATAAAATTAATTTTCTGAAGTTAATATGAGAAATTAAGTTGTATAATGATTTCTTAATTCATTATATATAATAGTATACATATATGGTATTCAATCTAGTCATTGATATAAGGCTGCAAAACTTTGTATTTTGTATTTATAATATATTTTTATTGTTAGTAATTTAATGTATTATAAAATTATAAATATGTAATTAATGTAAATTTGTAAAAACAGTAAATATTTCATTTAATTTATTTCTAATATCCTATTAATAATTGTGTTTAATTTAAGACTGCTGTCTCATTATATATTGTTCATGTTTTAATATCAAATAAAAGATTAAGCTTATATAAACGAACTTGTTTTCATTTTCCCTTGAACTTGGCCGAGTTGGTGTGACCGTGATTTGAAGCGGCGGCCGCGGAAATTTCAACCGGTGCGATTCACGGTCATTTCCGGCGCGCACGTGCTATTCAGCTGGACCGGCGGCGGGGCACTTTCTCCGGCCGTGATGATCCTCGTTAGCACACCGAACGTGTCAACCCGACTGTCAACATCAAGACACAAAGTCCCTCGTTTCTTTCAAGGCTTCCATCAGTAAATACAATTAAATCTTATTCAAAGTAACTACGTCAACTATGAATTTAATTATTTAACGGAGAGTGTTAAATATAAAAATATATATTGCAGCGTCAATGTTTATTAAAATAATCAAATTTGATACAAAGATATATTCACGAGGAATTTGGTTGGAAGGAAAAGGAATGGTGTATTTATTTATTAAATATTAAGCATAATTAAAAATGAAATAATTACATATAAAAATATTTAAATTAAGGCATTTCTACTAATGGATTTAGTTGGTGGATATATATTAATAATAATTACTTAAATAAATTACCGTGACAAATGTATACTGTTTTTATAATAATTAAATACTATACCAAATATTTTTTGTCACAATAATTTTTATTCTAAAAATATTCCATATATTATATTAATGCCATTAGTAGTTAATTAACTTTTAGTTATCATGAATATAAATGTGTATCAAATTAACTGGATTCTAATATGCATTTAATTGGTTACTTTTTATAAGAAAAAGAAGAACGAAGTTAGAAAAAATAACATATTAGAATTCTAGCTCATCTGATAAATTATTTATTCATGAATGGGATTGATCTTATAACTATAGCCTCATCAGTGTAACAAGCACCATAATTATATTGAACAAATTAAAAAAAAAATTGTTAAAAACGCAGTTAAAAATAAACATTCCTCTAATATTAAAAAATATATAATTTAACCTTAAAAAAATAATAATAAAATATGTTTTTCATTTTTAAAATAATTCTAAAGGTTCTACAAAATAATCAACACGAGAATTACTTTTACTAATATTGTTCCTTTACTGTATATATTTTATATTACAAAGG
This sequence comes from Siphlonurus alternatus, assembly GCA_949825025.1. Lineage (NCBI taxonomy): Eukaryota > Metazoa > Arthropoda > Insecta > Ephemeroptera > Siphlonuridae > Siphlonurus > Siphlonurus alternatus. The sequence goes on along the minus strand of OX463779.1, from coordinate 18,818,670 downwards.
CACATATGAACAATGGCGGTTACAGGAGTTATAATTAATTGCCTCCCTAATGGATACATAATTACATAATATTTTATAACACATACACACGACAATACACAGTTGGACAAGACTGCTATGACGCTATATATTATAAACATACAACAAGAATCCACAGTCAAAAATGTTGACTACATGATGTAATGACCAAACAATTATTTTTTTAAAAAAATAATTAAAATTCGATGCAATGAAAGGAACATTTTATTCACTGTTCACTCTATTGAAAAAAATGTGATAAAAATGAGCCATGTATGAAGTGTCTTTTTTAATGGGGAGTGCCAAAAAGTTATAAGTTAGGCAGCTCGCACAATACAAAGATAAGACACCACCATACTTAAATATTAACGATGTAAAGCTCTGTAACAAGTATATCTGTAATGTCTCCATTAACAGAGATTTCGAGTTGAAATTTTTGTTGTAAAATACATTGAGACTTATGAATATATTAATAAAACATGTCACATTTTTATTCATATGATAAAAATGAGAAAAAAAAATAATGTTTAATAAAAAAAAATGACAACAATAATTGTGGACATTTTAATTTTGTATGGCCAAACTTAAGTAGACAAAAAATTGCTTGTACTTAATAATGAGCTATGTTGTTATTGGGCAGGCAGGCAGACAGGCGGCAGGCGTAAGGTTTCCATTCTCTGACAAATATTTCAGTCAAGTGATGTCGTCGCGCATGCACTTCATCACTACGGTGAGCCCCTCAGTATCAAAACAATTATTATTATATGAAGATACTATGTGTGTATAATTAGTTTAATTATGTAGGTATAGTACGTATATATTATATATATATTTTTAATTATATAATTCTAAAAAATTTAACTATGACATTTGATTTGAGGTAATTTGGATACCTCTTGAATTGTAACAAAAGGTAGATTATACAAACATTGATTCTTTTGTGCGATAGAGAGCATATTAAATGTCCCACTCAAATCTGCTATAAAAAAAATAAGGTATTTGATATGTGTCATTCCAGATTAAAATTGTACAATTTTTTTTTAAAGGCCATGGTGTTTTATTTAATTTATATTTACAAAATGACCAATACAGGAAAAGGATTTTATTTTCTGGAACAACAAAAATGACAATATAGTTTCAGAATCATAGATTTTATATTTTTTGTTCTAGTAAAAAAAAAAAAAAAAAAAAAAAAAAAAAAGCAAGAAAATTTTGTGGGCTGAATATTTAATTTATCATTCCATGAGAGTTCTTACTTCATATTTATAATTGACAATGCAAGATTTTCATTTAATAAGAATCAGGAGAAAATTTAACAAAACATTTGAGCAAATTTTTTTGTGGGTAATATGCTCATTAAAAAAGGAAGCACATACAAATTGATTAGCAAATACATTTGCTGCCTTATTAGTTATTATTTGATATATTGCGGACTTACACAAGTGCCACGGATATATTTTCTTGCAGTACATTATATTCTCTGTGCACTAAAGACACAGGCAGGTCAGGGTTCAAACTCAGTTACTGTGCCACAGCTGCCAGATGTCACCAGTTGAGCACAACTTACCCTGGATGCGGCAACATATACACAGAATAAGCGAGGCACGAACAATGCCTCTAATTTAGGACTAATCAGGCTTTGTTTATACATGTTAAACTTTGTTTACAAGTTACAACTGGTGGCCTTTATAAATTTTACAGTCTTTTTCTGTATGTTAATGGCTATTAAAGAACAATTATATATTATTATCAATACAGTTAAATAACTTGCAATTTACAATTATTATTATTTTGTTGTTGTAAAGAACTGGCCACACAATAATTTAAGCACCAAATTTTTGTTGTTTCTTGCTGCTTTTTATTAGTCACTTTTCTTTGCACTTACATGAACGGTAGAGTCGGGAGGTGATATCACGTAATCGGAGCTCAGAGACCAACACAAAACTCCCGTCAACATGCTTTAAAACCGGCACTTGTCTTGGAACTTTCATCTGCATATAATATTTCTCTCGCAGTGTGTACAGATTTGGGCTTTTTGGCTGCAAATCAATTTTGTAGACATTATTTATTTACAAAGGTTTAAACCTGCAAATCAACCAGAATGCCAAAATCAAGACACTTATAGAGGAATTTTACATTTTGTGTACAGATTCAATTTCTGTACTTTCATGACAGCATTGTTTCACTGACAGACAAGGCGTTGGGTAGCGTGAGCAGGTACATAAAACTGCTGCGATCGCTGCCTCATCGTCTAAATTGACGCGGTTTGTGGCAGGTACTTGGAGCCTGGCAGGCTGCTTCTGCTCTTACGACGCTTGCGACGACGTCGTCGCTGCAACTGCTACGAGCCCGGCTCAAACTCCTGGTAGCCCTCGGCCCCAGTGAACACCACGTCCACCCAGATGCGCATGGCCTCGGCACTGGGAGCCATCAGGTGGTACGTACGCTCAGCCGCTTTCACACAGAAGGTCAGCTGCGGACTGGGCGACTTGACGGAGTTGAGGTGGTCAACGTAAACTTCCTCAATGGACTGCAACAAAACAGACTCATCAGGTGCTTGCAGAGGCGACGTGTGACTGATGATAACTTTGAGATATGATTCATCATAATTGTCTAAAAACTTCTGTTGTCATGAAGAGAATGATGTAAAATAATAAGGAGTATGGGATTTTTTTTTCGTTAGGGTCAGGTCAAGGTTTGAGGCTCGAGAGATTTAAAAGTTTGTCAAAATTATGAACTAGATAAATCAATACCCAGTTTTTTGGTAATTACACTCCCCTCAAAACACTGGATCTACACCTGCCAATGTCTAGTGGCTTGTCAATATTACTCACCTGGAAGTAGGCTCCACCACGTGCTTTCTTTTCATTGCGATCAGTGTAGTAGGTGAGGCAGCGTCGGGTGCGGTCAAACACGAACCATCGGCGGTTCCAGTTGCGGAACTTGGAGCCCATCTTGTGTAGGAAGCCTCGGCAGGAGGTTGCGTCCAGCAGGACATGCGAGCACAGCTCCACCTGGTGTCCCGCGCTCTCGATGTGGGCTCGCAGGTCCAGTGCCTCGCTGCGGATCGGCAGGTACCGAGTCAGGGGCCGCTGCTGCTGTGGGGGCAAAATAGAAGGTTAGATCAAGTACAATGGGGCTTTTGCTGTCTGTAAATATTATTCTAGTTGAGCCAGTATTTATTTCTTTTAAGGGACAAATTATTGAAACTAAATTTGATACAGTTGCTAATGATTATTTGAATAGTTAACGATGAAATAACAATAACGATATAATTAAGAGAATATGGAGATATTTTAAAGCAATGCACTGGTCATAGTGTCCTGGAATAGGAATTCTAGAACGCTATGCACTGGTAGTAAGTGCATAAAATTCAAAGATCCCAATCAATACGTATTAAAAATTAAAACTCAATTCTTGGAGCTTTTTTTATTTTCAAAATAAATTAATGTAATTGCAATAATAAAGAAATGCTAAATATAACTACTTTTCTATAAAAATGTACTATAGACCATGAAATGGAAACAATATTTTTTTTCCATCCAACGTTCCTCGACCTACCTGCAGCCTGGCGGAGAGCTTGGAGTCCCTGAGTCGCACGGACAGCTGGTCGTCGTAGCTCGAGCCGTCCGACAGCGGCCGCGTCTCCTCGGCATCGCGCTGAGCCTCCTGCTGCCGCATCTGCAACATCGACCACCAACATTGCAACAACTGACTGACTGTCACACTGTATTTAATCAGCGTGTCCAACTGTGAGGTTATACAACTCATATTTCGTTGCTACTGTTTGGTCGTGAGTTTGATGGGGCCAAGTACAGCTGCTAACTGCAATCGACGATCAAAACATAACACTAAATAAGTCATAAACTTCAACATATTCATACCAGCAACATTAATTTAAGTAAGTTACTGCTCCCATGCCATGTTGTTCCTTCTTAATATATTTCATTTTTTTTTTATGGCTCCTATTATAGGCTAGCATGTCACGAAGATTAACTTGGCAAAGTGCTTATATGGCAATAAATAACTAACTTAACTATGGAGTATTAATTTTTTTATTAAGACGGTATAAAAAACATAATCATGTCCAAAAATGAGTTGTTTCAAGCTAATTTTGCAGATAAAACAATTACAAAGATTACATTTAATTACACTTAAATCGCAATTTCTCCATATTTCTGCACTTGTAAAGAGCTTGTTGTAAGTTCCGCATGACTGGATCAACGACGACATAGAGCAAGCTCGTGCTGTGAGGCAGCGTGCCGTACCTGGCCTCGCGAGACCAGCCTGCGTGACTGCACGACGCCGCGCCCACAATGCAGCTTGGTCGCGAGTACTGCTGTGCCCTATATGGCCCGCATCTTGAAACGAGCGCACTTTGATAATTGCGATCTTCGATATTAATGTTTTTAGTTAGCATAATCAATTAAATTAATATATCGTACTTGCATTAATAGAAAATCGACTCTTCAGAAAGTTGCAACATGCAGAATACTGCAACAAAATGTAATTCAATACCAACCATGTTTTACATGATAGTTTGAAATGAAAAAAACATGGTATATAGTTAGTATAATGTTATTATATTATATACTGATAAGACATGACGGTCTACACAAAAAAAGTACATTTGAAGCATGTTAAAAAGTTACATAAAGATGCCACACGCGCGCAAGTAATGTAGTTTCCATTACGAATTTAGAAGTGCTCATCGTCAGCGTACATTATATACGACAATTGACCCTGGCCTTGAAAGTTGCGATAAAAAAACAACTTACTGTCTCGTAGCACGTCGTCTCAACATGTTGTCAACTGACTGTTATAATACAGCATCGAGTGCTGAAGAATATCTTCCGTGTTCATGAGATGAGTTGAGAGCGATGAAAACTTACGTACATTTTTAAACTCTTTACGCTCCAATAAACTTCGTCCATGCAGTACATTGGAGTAGTGCCAAACTCTGAATCTTGTTACACAGTATAATTATTTTAGGATCGTCATCGGAAGTGCAAAAGGTTTACGAGCTAAAAAAGTTATAATAAAACTGTTATAGTGCAATACTTTGATATGTAATATGTAATTATATACCAAAATAGGCAGCAAATTGCACTTCCAATCATTTCTAATTTCCAGTATATAAATTATTCACCTGAACCCTGATCTATAGGGCATTTCACTGACCTGTTGTTTAAGGTACAACACTCGAGGGTCTCCGAACATCGCACTTAACTGACGAGATACACTGAGGTGACTGGGCCCTGGGCAGTTCGCCAAGCACCGCTACCAAATATACCCGCGATACAGCCACGCCCACTCCACCACCACCACAGCCGCCAACAGATGTGCGAGATAAGATATCATGCAATGACATGACTTTGGAGCGCCGCAGCCGAGTGAGTGCTTGTCGTAGCAATTACCAACAGATAACAACGGATGAAGAAGTAAGGTGTGACGTCATCGTACCCCCACCGTCACACCGCGAGGTAAACAAGACTCGAGTTACACGTGATGCAAACACAGCTGCGGCGTGGTTTTGTGGATATAAACTATAAACAGAATTATGTGAAATATATCAAGAAGACTCGACGAAAACTTACTATACTTAAAATTGCGAGCTTGAAATACTCTTATTAATAAATTACGATGGGAAATATCAATTTCCTGTTATTTTTAAAATGATTTCAAGTCCTCTTGATGTTTACGTCCTGTTACGTATGACGTTGATGCGAGCACTGACAACACAGCAGTGGCTACACACGGTGGTAGCTGCGTTATGTGGGGAGTGGGACCAGCACTGCGCCCCGATTATAGCTACTTTTACATAGGCGGAACCAACGGAGGCGATATTATGACGCGAAAGACAATCTGCAGATAAATAGCAATCAAATAGTTTGTTATTCTTATATAGCAATAAATATTCTGCAGATAATTAATTAAAAAAATGAATAATTTTTGCATTCATTGGATGCAATGTCACCAATACTTATATACTAAAACAGCCGCCGCCATTATGTTTCTTATCCTAATTATTAGGCAACACACCATACATCATATTCCTGGGGCTACAGGCGGGCAGGTTGAGCAGCAAGCACACAGGAAATGTAGAGGCTTGCACAGAAATTAGCCTACATTTGAATCAGCAGGCGCAATGCAGTCATGTAAATTGGCGTTCAGCGGACACGCTCTATCGCGTTTTATTAATGTTATATTTATAGTAGTTATAATAATATTGTATTATATGGCTATTATAATATATATGTATGTATATGTGTATATGACCAAACTCGGCGAGTTCATTTGCTTGTCGCTATACAGTCATAGCTAGGGCTCCATTGTTTATTTTGTTTATTATAATATGGTTATACAGGAGATTTGGTGATGAACATGTAAACACAGCTAATTCATCATTGTTCTCCAGCTGGCACAGTAGTTATTTCCAGCACGCCCTCCGATGACGTCACGAACCCGGGCGCTGCAGTGATCACAACAATGGGCACGGCCCGAGAGAGTCGCGTGGAGCAGTCCATAAACAAGACGGAAATACATTATACGGACGGGAGTCGCAGCAACAGGATATTAAAAAAACATCATCAAAGGGAGTATTTAAATATCTCCACTGAGGCATTAAGAAGATTTTAAGTATTTAACCACCTGGTAGTGTCATCACAAGCACATGCAGTGTCTATATAAATTCATCGTTATGTTGGAATCAGAATATCAAGCTTTCGAAATATGTATAGATTTTAGTACGGGGAGGGATACAGATATTTTTGTACTTAAACGTAGATAGAACATCTCAAGTGCATAGTCAAAACGCATCCTACAGTATCAGTACAAAGAAGATGGTACATTACAATGAGAAGCTTCAACTATAGCAAATCCGTGGGCTTCTTTCTAAAATCACTCTCCGCGCCTTAGTTTATAAGGTTTATATTGATTTTTTTCCATCAAAATATTTATTTATTTATTTATTTATTTAAAATTTATATTATATACTTAATGTTGTGATATAAAGTTTTACCGAGCGAATTCTGACGTCAATGTTACAGATTTTTTTATTGAATGTGCTTAAATTAGAATTAATATATTATTTCATTTAAAATTTATATATATTTATACTTTATATTTATTTAAAATTATTATACTTTATGTTGTGATGTTCAGTGTTGCTGAGCGAATTCTGACGTCAATGTTACAGTTTCTTATTGAGTGTGCTTAAATTCTTAAATTAGTATTAATGTATTATTTTAAATATTTTATTGCTAATTTTAAATTCCAGCTAAATTAAAATATAATTTTTATAATGGAAATGCGTGTTCATATAGGAGAAAATGAACAACATGCACAGATTCAAAAAAAAAAAAAAAAAAAAAAAAAATTAATAATGATAATAATGAATAACCTACATGTTTTTTTTATTATTTTATATTTTGATAAAGCACCTTGAGATACGTATTGTCAACTCTTAACTGATTTTTTTACCCTATAAACACCCTCAAAACGTCATAGCATTTTGCAGCACGGTGCTCTATCCAGACATGCATGCAATAATAAATATACTGCAGATTGTCCATTTTTTACCACCACGTTTGTTTTCTAAACTGCAAATGAAGCGATAAAAAAAAGAGATATTGAGATGAAAAAGACATACCTTCGGCAACATCGGTCGATTAAGTACACCAAATTAAATATCAATATTTCTAATGCTCAAGGTGACAATTACATTGAAGAAAAACCGCATTGATCATAATATAGCACGCGAGAGTTGTCAGCATCTCAGTTAAGTGTGTGGACAAGTAAAAGTCAAACCTCGTCGTGAAAGACGATATGCTACAATAATTCTTTCAGGCGCGACGATTTTTTGTGACGATGAAATAATATGCCCAGAGTGGACGGCGATCTGAATCAAGCGTAGTTAATTAATTGAACTCAAGCGGAGTCAAGCAGATCAAGGCACCTTCAAGTTGTTTTAATGTATAGTTCATTCGTGGAGTGAATTAATTTATATTGATGACTGAAGATAATGTGCAATATATCGAAGGAGGCTGTGTAAAACGGTTTTTATTTAACTTGCATGCACGTTTGCCTTTAATTGATTTATTATGCAGCAGAGAGGAAATAATTGAGAAAAAAATTAAGAACGCCGACATTTTTTCCTAATGATGCAGTTTATATAATTATGTATTTAACCATTTATATATATAAATAGTAGCAAATTCTTTACTGTAACTTTCAATTGTAACATAATCAGTTTGTTTATATTTTATATTAAGGTAGAGATAACATGCCCAATGTCAATAAAAATCCCATTCATAAAAATTATGAAAAAAAAAAATAGAATGTTCTCCTCTACATCCCCTATCAGTAGGTAAAATATCAGGTATACAAAAATGAGCTAGTTTTCCAGTTATTAATTTTTAAAGTTGATTAATTTAACATGGAATTTCCATTTCTCCATGTTAAATTAGTCAACTTTCAAAATTAATAACTCGAAAACTAGCTCGTTTTTGTACACCTGACATTTTACCTACTGATAAGGTATGTTAAGGAGAACATTCTAAATTTTTTTCATAATTTTTATGAATGGGATTTTTTTTTTTAAACATTGAGCGTGTTATCTCTACCTTAAGTAAATTGAAGCTTATTATTTGCCAAATATGAATTTATAATAAGGAAATGACGCCATTCCATGATTAAATTTATTTACTAAAAAAAAAAAAAGAAAAAAAATGTCCATGCAGTGTAATGAGAAAGTGAAATCCACAATGTTGCATAGTACCTTTGGATTCTTAATCTCTGTTTAATTTGCTCAAGATAAAGAGTTGCATTTTTTACAATTTAAGGACAGAAAGGGCACTCACTTTAGCTCCTCCCGCTAAAGTTCATCATGCCTCTACTTTATAACTGCATGGTAATGCTTACAAACAAAACAGGAGTAAATTTCATGTGGTGTTCCTAGGTGTACAGCTCACGGCACCATGAACGTTCCCCCTGCTCTGATTAGGAGCCATGTATCTATACATGGAGGCGAGATGAACTTATAGGACAATTTCGAGATGGCTTCTTACACCTCCCAAAATTTAAATCTGAAACTTTCTATTTCTTAGAGCTGGATAGAGCTCCAGCAAATTTGGGAGTAAATTTCATACCGTCCCGCGGTGTACAAAAACGGAGAGCATTTTCTCCCACAAAGGTAACTTGGTCTCACCTGTTGACCGTGCGAGGTCTTGCGGGGACTACGACGCCGCGAGCTACAATGTGAACGCACGTAGTTCATCCACACAAGGGACATTGCGACTGCAGGCGATTGGAATCATTCGTCGACACCAAACAACGACATAACTGATCAAATTTCTAGACCCGAGTATAAATACTCTCGTAATACATCAACGTTAAAGAGAAGATGTCATCACGTCCGTTGAGCACCAGCTCCTGTCAGCTACTCCGAGTGTCCGACGGAAAACGCGTGTCTTCCTCGGCAGAGGCGCCACTGGAGAGGGGGACGGTAATAATTGGAAGTGAGCCCTCGTTAACACATCTTTCACGCATCATAAATAAAAATGTTTAAAAAAATATCATCTCAAGATTTAAATACCACCAAAAACATTTTTTTTTTTAATTTGTGTAAAATGTCTTGTATATCGTCATGGTAGCTTTAAAAAAAAAATCATACAATCAATTAGTTGGAACCGTCAACCGCGCGGAAGTCACAAAAAAGCACAAGTTCACTAGTAAAGCAGAATGGAGTTGTGACCATTATGTGTCATGACAAAAGTATTAAATACCCATTTTTCGATTACTTGTTTGCCTTTCCATCGATACTTTGATCGATGATGATACCTCATAAAAAAATTACAATAAAATAATATTTGCAAAACAAACTGTCGATAGTGTAATAAACTTGGCCTCAATGTTGAAATAAAGAATATAATATATATGTTAAGTTTTTTGTTGCTTAATAATAATTTAACCGAGTGCGAAAGTCTTTTAAGCGGGCGATGAAAAGACATACAAGAGAGGGTCACCATGAACTCATCTTGTGTTTCATCTGCTACACCAAGTAACACACGTTGCTTCATTTTGGTGACGGTAAATACCCTCGTCGTGTCGCAAGCGGCGTGTGCGGTACAGTTCCAACAAATAAAAGATTCCTCACGGAACAAGAATGCCTGGACGATCTTCGGTTTTGTAGCGAAACTATCCCTTTACAAAGTTTCAAGTGAAAAATACATCGATCAGTTGCATTACAAGTCTAGAATAACCGGAACTACAATTTTTCTGGCCGCACTGAGAATTAAAAATTACAGTAAGATGTTTTACATTAATAATCCTGATAGTTTCAAAGATAAATAGCTCATGAAAAGGCCAGAAACTTTACACTTGGATCTCAAATCTGGAAGGGTTTTTATATTTATCGTACTGTAGAAGACTGGCGATTACGTCTTGAATGGGGCGGGTAAGCAGGTGGGCGGGGGTGGATGAGGATGATGGTGGTATATTAATACCAAATACCCACCCCCAAATGAGTCGGACCTACGCGTGTAGCCACCTGCCATCCCATATGTCACATTCCGCGGGCGCGACGCCACCCGGCAAAAAGTGCTAAGACGAGGATATTATTGTACATGCAGCAGCGTTCTGACAATGACGGATTTCATATGATGAAAATACTTGGCGACGTACGGACTGAATGAGAGCCAAAGTTAAGACGTTGCAGCAGTAGCAAGTCATTCTTCAAACAAATATTATAATAACTTGAATACCTTTACTGTTAAGTATTTTTACTAATAAGATACCCAATGTGAGTTTATAATTAAAATTTAATAATTAAAATATGAACGAAATCTTTGAAAATTACAAAATGTCATATAAAATATTTTAAAGAGTGTTATACTCGTAAAATTTTAAACGCACGCGTAGTTAAAAGTCTCTAAAGAGTTAAGTTTAATGATCTTCTTTTTGCCAACTTACAGTACATAGTTTTAACTTTTATAATTTATGAAGTACTAGTCACTGGGTTTATTTTAATTTTAAAACTGCGATGCTACTGGAATGCCAAGGTAAGGTTTCATTTCCCGTACTGCAAGGATCAAAGATGTTAACTCAATGCTAGAAATTAAAATGTAAAAATTACGCGGCAAGTCAGTGAGGGGCGTGATACGAGGGGGCAATTATCGTGCTGGAGAGATGAGCGGCACCTGGCAACACGTAGCAGCAAATATAGGACGCCAAAGCGGCGGGAGGTCCCGGCTATTTGTAGAATCCACCACCACGGCAGGTGCTTACACGCCTTAATCAAAACACGAGTGATTCACAGCAATTTTCTTGCTCGCGTCATAACATCATATAACCTTAAACGGTTTAAATAGTCGCAGCTAGCTAAATGATGAAAAAATTGAGAAATTAGTTAAAATAACAAAATGTAAAATTTTGTTCAAAGAGGGTACAAGTCCTAGGTCAATGTTTTGGAACTTGATTCACTGCTGAAACTAATCATAATTAGCTTGAAACCTCGTTCTATACGACCTGAAATAAGTAATGCGTAATTCTGTTTATCTTCATAATTTTCGGAACAATATGGACTTCCAAAAAATTTCGATTGATAAAAAATAAGGAATAAAGGATCTGCAAAAATCAATCACTACATGATAAATGAAAATAAAAAATATATTTTTTTTTGTATTGATTAACAACATTACAAATTTAATAAGAAAAAAAAAAAATATTTTTATTGCATTTTTTTTAAAAGTAACATGCAACATTGATATTTCAAGCAAAAACATGATCGTGAAATTATTATATTCTATATATTATTATTATTATTATTCTGTTTGATATAAATAAATAAAATAAAATGTATAATTATGACGACAAAACCAGAACAGAAAATTACTACATCTAACGTTAGTCTGATTTTTTGTAATGGATCAATCTGCCAGGAGTAGAAATATATTATAAGTCTGTACAATTAATTAGAAGATATGGAGTTATTAATACCGACAGCTCTAGTTCTAACTTTTATTTTTATGCTACACAGGTTGCCAACCAGACAGGGGAAAAAAATGTGTCGAATTTTGCAGACAACTTGAAATTTCAACCGGTTTTCACCACAACATATTTTATTCAGTATACAAATTATTTAAACATTTTAAACTTTATGAATTCGTTTTTATGTTATTTCTTTTATGCAAATTAATTTATGAAGCATTTAAAATGTGTATATCATCTAAATGAAACGAAACCAATTTGCTGTACCTTTATATAAAAAAAGTAAAAAATGGAACAGAAATTAATTTTCATTTTTCTTTGCCAGGTTGTTTTGTTTTCAAATATCAGCAGGTGCCATTAAACATATAAATAACATGTGTCTATTAGTTTCAAAAGCTGGTTTAAATAATTTTAATAAGTAAGATTTATAAATAAGTGTTTTATTAATACAACCACGAGGTAGTTGCCCTGCATGGAAAATGGAAACACAAACAAGCATTTGAAATTACTGGACACATACATTACTACATATTTTGTTGTAGTCATTAACTCATTATATTGATTAAGATTGTTGACATTTTTTACCAATGCATAATTATACTTCATAATTTCAAAGTTAGCTACACTCTATAATGTAACTACACAGTTATGAGTCTTATGACGTTATGACTATTACAAGTTATGATGTACAGTAATTAAGCCTGTATGCATGGACCCCTTGGCATTTATACAAATATTATTTTAATCATCTAGTTTTAAATGACCCATGAACTTTTGCAGTGCCAATTTTAACATCCTCTATGATATAAATTCAACGCTGTAGCTCAAATTTCCAATTTTACAGTAGACCATTAATTAAGAACTATAAAAAATAAACTCAATGTATTAGAAATGAAAATTATTAATTACATATCTTTATGCCTAAAATTGATCCCTTAAGCCATTAAGTCTGAATTTATGGAAATTTATAACCCAACCAAGAATGTAAAAACAACACACACACAAATATTTTTGATGCTACAAAAATTGATAGAAAATAAAGAAAGCTAACAACGGAACACAATTTACCTCAAAGGATCATTCTTACACATTCTAATTTAAATTAATGGGAGGGTCTTAGGTGAAATTTACTTGCTCTGCCCCCAGGTTTAGATCTCACCCCCGGTAGTCTTAATTTCCTACCTGGTCTGGAGCCTGGCTGCTGCTTCCACTCTTGCCCTCCTCTGATGACACGGGGGAGGGGGTGTCGGCTGGTCCGGGGGAAGGGCGGGGGCTGGCTGTCACGCCTCCTGGCTGGCCTCCTGTACCCTTGCTTGCCGAGCCCTTCCGACGAAGCTTCTCCCCAGCATCATCACTGCTGGCACTGAAACAACACGTCAAGTTGCATTTTAATGTAAAACCAAAAAAATCATAGAGGTGTGGATATATTTCTGGTTGAATATCTACAAAGTTGTGGTGATTATATATAATAAAAAAAAAAAAAAAATATACTGTATTTGAGTGTACAGTGTACATCAGAAACTCTTTTTCTCTCTTTCGTATTGAATAATTGCATTTATTGATGCAATGACTTGGGGTCAGTAGCCAAGCAGTCATTAAAAACACCAATAATAATAAAAAAATGTGCATTTGCAAATTTTTAGCGGACTCCTGCCAATATCGCAAACAGTTTGCAGACCTACTGGTATGCTGATGGCGACATCACTTGTCCTAAGTACCGTACCTCTCTGTAGGAGCATCACTGCTCGTCAAGCTGGACTCCTCGCTGCCCACGCTGTTGAGGCTGTTGCAGTTGGCCTCTCGCTGCCTCCGCTCCTCCCACTGAGCTCGCACCTCGTCCTGCACCCTCCGTTTGAGCGCCTGCACTCGCTGCCTCTCCTCCTCGATCACCTCGCGACCTGCACACACAATGTTACCATCAAGCTGAAGTAGACACCAACTGTTCCTTTCAAGTCCACAATCAGGCCACAAATTATTGAACTAGGTATCTGCAAGCCTGACTCACCTACAGTCAACATTGACAGCCAATCACAACAATAATATTATAAAAAAAAGGCTTTTAAACAACCAATCAGATTTTTGTTATGGTCAGACACAATTACCAAGTTCAATAATATATTGAACATAGACTCTTTCAGCTTTGCATTGAATAGACCAGTCGATTTTTACTGACGATAAATTTTTCTGGTGGCTTAATTGTGAACTTAAATATATCCCATCCCATGATTCTATACCTCTAATGAAGAGAACAGATAATAGCAAGTAAAATCATTTGTTTTTATAAAATATCTATAGACTTTTTTCAAATAAAAACTACAGAAATCACATCCAACACTATTTTGTTTTTTCTTTGTGATTGTTAGACCCAATTGCCAAGAATTCACAGGTTTTCAGATCTCAAGTTTACTCCACATTGATACCAATGATTAAAATGCACACAAAAAAGCTTATTGAATTACAATATGATGAAAAATATTAAGCTCTGCTACAACAAGGTTTGTAAATTTAGTGGCACACAATTACATTTAATTTTGATAGCATCAAATCTAAAGCCTGGCTTACATACAGTGATGAAGCTTTGGGTCATAATAAGTGAGAGGAGTTTAAGCTTAAACAATTACTGTGCACAGATAACCTACAGGTCAAACATGCATAGCTGGCTAAGATATACACAAAGTTCTAACTTGTATTTAATTAGAACATTAGAAGACTAGCTGCTACTATTTTCTACGTTGAATGTTGAAGCTTACGATTGTTAATAAATTCCACTCGAGAAGAAATCTGGGGCGGGTGAGATAGAAATGGAGATGATGAGAAATAAACATAGAATGGTTCAATTTTTATCAAGTCATAAGCAAGCACTTGATTAGTTTACCAACACTCGTAGGGTTAAAATAAATATTAGAATGTTTAATTTTATTTTGCTAGTGAGCACTGATTTGCATGACTCTGAAAATAGTGAAAACACTCAACACCTACTGATCTCTTCTGGTAAAAAGTTAGCAGGGGAAAATACTGTAGCTTTTTTTCTAGACCCTTAAAAAAAAAAATGTCTTTCAAATTCAGGTCTTCCAAAGAATGCATATATCACATCATTTGATTTTTTAGTTATATTAATGGCAGTAAAAAAATTATTTTATATAAAATACTTTGAAGGGGAATTCCCAAAGCTCTTCAGTCTTCAAGAGCTTTGTGGATACCCCTTCAGTAACTTTTCCATAACTCTGAAGGTGATATTTAAACATTAGATTCTTGTTAAAATGTTACGGGAGAAACCTGAAATGATCACAAGATGCTCACCTTGCTTGGCCAGCAGCACCTGCCTATTCTTCTCAATCTCCTTGAGGGACTCTATGGTTTTCCGTCCCAGGGAGCCGTTACGCATGTCGATGGGAGCCTTGGCCGTTACTCTGCTGATCCTCTCCCCAAGCTCTTGCTGCTCCTGCTGGCTGGCCGCTGCCGCAGCTGCAGAGTGTTGTGGGCTCAGACTGAGTTGAGGGGAGCTCTGCAAACGGGGGTAATGAACTTTATTATGATGGAGTCGGTGATTAGGTTTGTTAGGTCACAGAGCACTGTCAACAGATAAGTATTACAACTTTACAGCTTGCAGTTAAATAAATCTACAGTAATTGTTGATTTAAAATTATTGATGTCTTTTTTTTTATGTTTTTTTTTTCTTTCTTTTTTAAAGAATTGGATGGCAGTTTAGTTCAGTTTTAGACAGACTCAGCAGCAAGTATTAACTCACCTCGTCTGCATCTGATGACCCGTCTGGGCTGGTGTCGTGGGTGACAATGAGCCCCTGCCGAGCCATCTCCCGCAGCTGTCCCTCAATCTCGCGCAGTCTGTTGCGACCCTGTGGACAAGCATCAGAAATGTTAACTCTTTTATTGTTATAAAATGTTTAAAAAAAAACAGATAGCCAGCTACCCTTAGTTTATCATTAAATTTATCATGTGCTTATAATCTATAGAAAATATTTATAGTCAAGAGAGCTGTTATGCTAATACTGTATAACACATACATTATTACATTAACTTTTATAACACTATATGGTGATTTATAAATAAGCAATGAAACCTTTACTTTTAGCTTGAAAAGGATAGCACCTGGTAAATTGGCACAATTCCAATGCTGACATGGAATATTATACAGTAGTTTTGCTTATTGAAATTCTGTTGTGGTATGTACCAATGTCATCCCACACAGTCTATCACTCACTTCTGCAAGTCTCCTCAGGGGAGTATCCAGCTGCCTTTCCACCAAGTGAGTCTCGTTGATGGCAGCCTCGGCAGCCTCACGGCGCTGGTTCTGCAGTTCCATCAGTCTGGCCTGCCTGGCCTGCACTCTGGTGGAGAGTTCTGTAAGCTCACGGGCAAGCTCTTCTCGACCCGCCTCCCACATTGCCTCCTGCTCCATGTGGCTGAACTCCTGATCCTCAAATGACTGCAACACATTACAATTATTACCACCATGAAATAAAAATGGTTCTACATTTAGGTTAAATTGATGTATAACACCTGATGAAAACAAAATTTGATGCACCTGTTAAAGTGCTGTCACATTAACTATACTGTATAAAATTCAAGTAGCTTCTCCTCTCACCTTTCGCTCCACATCGAGCACCTCCTGTTGATGTCTCAACTGCTCTGATATCTCCCGCTGGCTCTCCAGAGTGCCTCGTGACATCATCAACTCCTGCTCCAGCCTGTACACAAATCACTCATGTCAGGTGCTATCAAGGTTGATACTGTAAATCCTATAAGACTGTAATAAAATGTAAAAAAGGTAACAAAACGAAGTACAAAAAAAAATACCAGCTATTCTAATATATTTTCATTGAAAAAGATAAACAGCCAGGTAAGGAAAAGTGAGTGAGCATTACAACTGATGAACGATAGCTGATGTACCAACCTTCTTGCTTCTGTCTCTCCTGCATCCAGCCTAGCTCGGCAGTCTCCCAGGTGTCTGGCCTCACACAGTCTTGCAGTCGTAACATCGCGGTCCAGCTGCTCAAGACGCAGTTGTAGTCCCATCAGTCGCTCCTCCTCTTGTTCCAGCTTGTCTCTCTGAGCTTGCCACTCTCCGTCCAGCAATGCTCGCTCCATCTCCAGCTGCAACATACAGTGTCAAGTGTCAAGCAAGTAAAGGGTACACACAGGGAAAAATTGGTTTCATGGGAAGCAAAAGTTTCAATCTTAACTAGTTTTCAAAAGTAATTAAAAAAAAAAAAAAAAACTATATATATACATATATAAAGTAACTGAGGCATGTCAGCACCACAAATTTAAACTACGAATAAACTGGACATTAACTATAAAAACCATCATTGATCATACTGACCTCTCTGACAATCTCTTCCTCTTGCAGTTGGATCTCGGCCACCTTCCGCTTGATGCTTGACATTGAGCTAAGCACACGGCTGCGCTCTCGTCGCATCTGCTCCGCCTCCTCCATGCTCCGCTGCCGACAAAATCTTAAGTCAGTACATTCTGCATTACAATTGGACAATTTTATGACTGCATTTGGCATATTTACAAGCGAGTCATTTGTGATGATTAGTGCTTTCATTTTTTAATTGTATTTTTGTTTTAATTTGTTGATAATTATTTTGTCATTATTGTTTGAAAAACTGAAACTACAAGTTTTAGACAAACTTAAAGAAGAGTTGTAAAATTAGCCAAAATGGAATTGCTAAAACAAAGATAAATTTTAAAGGTTTTTTTGAAGAAATTTAAAATTTGTATCATTTCAAATTTTCATCCATAAACTGTAACTTAATCACATTGTAAGTTGTTCCAAAATTATTATTTGGAAATGCTTTTTACATTTTATAAGCACTTAATTTTGTACATTATTAATGCTACTACTGCTGTACTTAAAATGGGGTTTTAATTGTTTCTTTTTTTTTACACATGTATACCAAAGTTATTTGTTGCATTTTGGCATTATTTTTATAAGTATTCCTACAATGACACTTTACAGTTTTTATAATGTTAATTATCTTGTTCTATACAATATTGCATTTACCCTTCTAGTCTGCGGGTCCGAAGATCCCGGAGTTCTTGGCGCTGGGCTTGTGGGCAACGACCCTCCCATTGGTCTCAAGTGTGACTCAAGGTTCCCATCACTGGTGCCTAGAGGTCTGATAAAACGGTCTGTGGAGTTGGCTCTGTGTTGGGCCTCTAGTGCTTTCAGTACTGGCAAGTGTGGACTATCTACCGAGCCCGACATCTCTGACACGCTAATCATTCGAGGAGACGGCAGGGGTGGTTTAGGAGGGGGGTCTTCCCCATCCTTCTTAACAGCGATGGTCCTTATTCTGGTTCGTGGGCTCTGCGGATAGGTGAGGTAAGCTGATGGCGAGGTTGAGGCTCCCACATTCTCGTATGGACTGCGTGGCTGTGGCGAGGCTTCTTTGCGAGTTGGTGCCGCCATTAGAGCAGAAGCCTCGAAGGTGAAGATTTGTGATAGTTCGTCTTCGGAAGCCGTCAAGTTAGAGGCACCACGTGGTGAAGTAGCTGGTGCGGCCTCGGAGGGGCTGGAGGGAGGCTGCAAACGAGCCTGTCCACTGGGAGACGGCAAGCGCTTATCCCGGGGTAGTGAGCCGTTTGTCTTGATCCTAGCAAAAGGGGCAGTTTTATTAGTAAAGCATTATAGTATCTCACTATCTAATGAAAAAGCTGCATTAATATGAAGTAAGCACCCATTACAATTTTGGTTTGATGCAGCGTTACAACATGACAAACGTTGAAACGCTTATTAATAAACGTAACCTTATTGCTGTTCCATTTACATTTTTGCAGTTTAATCTAATAACAACGCACAATCACAATGAAATGTAACATAATATTTTTAATGCAATAATTATTCTATTAAAAAAAAAGTAATTGATTTTTAAAACCTAAGGAACTATATATTATTTACCGATACATCTTCACTGAATGTTACAGTCTCTGTTTCAGTTTAACTATTTTACAGTACAACGTAGAGAGCTACGTTTATACAGCATAATATATTATACTCTCCGTGCAGGCAGCGAGAGTAGACTTGAAAATCAGAGCGGCGGGCGTCTCGACCTACAGTCTCAGTACAATATAACAGACGCGATAAGCACCGTCGCCGTGCTGGAGATGACGTGGGAGTGTCAACACGCTTATCTGCATTAGGTGCACTCTGAATCAACTAGATGCTGGGCAAGGTGTCATCGCCACGCGTGTATATACTCGAGAAATATCCGTATTTTTTCAACTATACGACATAATGTATAGCTTCGCAAAACGTGTATTATTATCCACGTAGTCTGGAAAATTTCTTCTTCCAGCAAATTCAAAATACAGCAAAACTGAAATAGTCTACAAAATTTTTGTTTGTTTTTTTTTCCTTCATTTTATGCGCCATTCCCCATGAAAAAATAATAATAATAATAAAAAATAATAATAAATAAAAAAAAACATCACATTTGACGCTGTACTTTTTCCATATTTCCGCAATAATAAAAATATATTTGGGAACGTGATCGCAGTGAGCCGCACGGGTTACTTTTATAGCCATGTATTTTTGATCCGCTTACATCAAGCGGCAGAAGACTTACAACTGCAGCTGATCGCACGTGTGTTTACATCTCCGTGATCAACATAGATACGTGCGTACATAAGGTTTGGCGATTTCGGAGATTATATAATAAGTCAAACACTCTTAATGGCACAACACTGACGAAGTGTTGGCTGAGAGCTGGGCCGGTGTTTCTATGTGTTTGATCAAATCAAACTGTTGGCTTTACCATTTAATTTTATACCAAATTTCATTTTCATTAAGCTCTGGAATCAATCAAACTTAAATTGGTGTCATAATATTTACATAGCACTATTTACAACGCAGCAGTATTAAAAAAAAAAAAAAATCTTGTTTCTTTAGACCGCTGTCAATTTATCCACATGCAGCTATAGACGTATTTCTGTTGTTGAAGATGGTGACATGAAAGCAATTTTTTATGAGAATTATATATTATACAATACAGGTCTTTTAGAGCTTTGATCATAACGGTATGTGAATTATAGAAATTGTTACCACGTCACTCCATCAAGAAACGTGTTTGATTTAAATATTTTAATACATCAACAACAGCTAAAAGCAAAATTAAATAATCTACTATCAAGCTAGGTATTCCCATCAGGTCAATACCTTGTCAGCAACTGAAAACAATGCACTTAACTCTAAAACGGTAGCTAATTTATTACGAGCTAGTTGGAATGCTGACACCCACCTCCCCCCGGCCGGTACTTATATGAGGCGAGAAGCCTTAGTAGTATGGAGAACAGACGAGCCATTCTTTGCTGTATAAGCGCCTAACGTAACACATAATATAAGATTTCAGGAGGATCGGTACCGACAAAGCTTGCGAGATTTTTTAACAAACTTCAAGAAAAGATAAAAAGTACATGACCCAGATTACAAAATCTGGAGAGAGATAATTGCCAATTACATTACGTACTTTTAACGGTATATTTACTACAGAAAATATGACATTACTTACTTAATATTAACTGTCCTAGTTTTAATTCAAAATTAATGTTTTACACAATTAATGAAACGTGAAATAGGAAAAGTGTGGACAGACGCTTTTTTTTAAGTGCTAACCAAAAACAAAACTAGACAAAAATAGTATCAGTAGATTCGCGCGCGGCGGGCACCGTGAAAATAGCGTGCTGCCAGACGTGACACTAGCTGGGGCGTCGTCTAATGTCGGTGTTGCTGTAGCATCACAGGACGATCAGGTGAGAGGACACCTGACACCGCCGCAACAGTGTGGCAATACCACAGGCCCCTCGCCAACACCGGGAAGTGTTTTCTATAATATTATACTAGCAAGCAACAATCTCTGTCAACACGTTTATTATTTTAAGATAAGATAAGGAGAAAAAGTACTTAGCTACTTAATATAAGAGAGTAAAAATATTAAATGTATGAAGACAAGTAGTATTATTTTTTTATATGTATGTTAATTATATAAATGACGTCAACTTTATAATAAAAAATTGCTTATAATAAGAAGAAAATAATTGCTATGTCATTGTAATGAGTCATTATTATAAGAGACACAATAATTGAATATTATTATGATCATTGCTTATTTACTGCTACATTAGCAAACATTGAATTGAATTCATTTGCATACTGACGTCAGCTATAATTACGTGCAAGTACGATTGTTGTGTTAATTGGCTTCCATTCACACATATACAAATCACAATTAAAACGGTGCTCACCTGTTCTGGTGCACGGGAGTTTGAGAGGAGGCGGTGGTCTGCTGCTGCTGCTGCTGTTGTGCCGGGGGTGGAGGAGACGAAGAGGAGGCGGGGGCGGCTTGCTGCTTCTCGAGCTGCGCCTGTCTCTCGTACTCGGCGCACATGGTAAGGATCTCCTCTAGGCGCGCGCGCTCTTGTCGCTGTGTCTCTTGTTCTCGCAACCGTGCCTCTTGAGCCTATACAGACACCTGGCGTCACAACCGTGAACTAAACGCGACCGTGATAATTAACGTACTCGCGGGAAATTATCAGTGGCAACAAGAACCTATTTTGACTTCACAAAGCTCTGGTTTTAACTGGAGCACTGGAGATGGAGACGTTCCATTGCATCCCCCAAACGGGTGACATTCGTCCTGACTCCACAGGATCGGACCATTCGAGTCAATATGGTCTTGAAATAAACTAAAAGAGCAAAGTGGGTTATTTTGCAAGAAAGAGGTAAATTTAATACTAAATAATTTCAGTGGATACAACTTTTAACACTTAAAATAGTTTATGTCGACTGAAAATGTTTTCTCCATCAGCCTGCACGATTGGTATTCGGAACCTATTTGTTATCGGAAGGAATTGTATCAAATTAATGTAAAAATGTGATATTTTTGTATTAAAATTTCACAATTCTGTCTTGAAAGAAGGATAAAATTTCACTCCACCAGGTGTTGGCAACACTGCGCCGAGATAATGATGTACACGATAATTATGTGTCCGCACGTGACTTTCGTGTACTCAGCTAATGTCTTTACAACGAGCCCAGAGGGGGAATATGTTAAACACGAAACTGACATATCTCAGCGACAAGAAAAGATAATTGAAAGGCATGTCTTTGAATAAATTCATTATTTCGCTGAATTAATTAAAATAAAAATTATAGCGGAAATGCAGTTTATAATATGAGGCCATGTTTAATTAAATGCTGCAGATGTGGAATTAATAGAAAATTATATATATATATATATATATATATAAATTCTGAATTAGAAAATCTTATAAATATATACTGTATAACGCAAATTGTTTTCTCAGAATACAATAATTATACTTGTTAAGTGCAGTTAGACGTTACAATTTACACATACAATATATTCAAAGTCATACTCTGGGCTTATGTTAACATTTGGTACAGGTATATTTTATGCACTTTTGCTCGAGATTGTTAGTACATCGTACCACGGTCAGATAGTTGCTCTGCATTAACAGGCGCGGATCCAGGGGGGGGGGCTGCAAAATCCGAAATTTTGGATTTAACATGGGCAATATAGGCATTTCCCCCACTGCAATTTTTTTTAACATTGGCCTTATGGAGGCACCCCCCCCCCCCCGAATTTTTTCTCGGGATCCGCGTCTGTGCATTATGCTCTTTTGTTAGCAAGTATAAGAAATGACTCGACGAAAATATACACAATTAAAATCTTCAATATTTGGAGTTGGAGTTACGTAGCACCCGCGAGTACATTGAGGACTAAAATATGCATACCTGTTTTCGCTTGGCTTCGAGCTCCTCGCCCCTGGCCACCAGTTCTTCCAGGCTGCACGATGATCCTCCGTGAGTGCTGGAGCGCAGGGAGGGGGCGGGGCTGCACGCTGGTGCCAATACGGGCGGAGAACGGGCCATCAGCGGGCTGGAGCGACCTGCCTGGGCCAGCCGAGAGTTGCTGCCACTGCTCCCTGTGTTACCGGAACGTCAGTCACCCACCTTTTCAGCTAGCTTCTTTGTATTAAATTTCAAAATACAATGTATTTTTCGAGAAATGTGAAATAGTATCACTCTTGCTGCATAGTGTGCAGAACTTATTAGTTATTACTATATATAACTATAAAAAAAAAGGAAATAGTTTTGTAACGCGATTAAAAAAAACAAATCCTATAAGCTATACTATACAACGAAAACATAAGATGGTGAGCTTCAATAGACACAATATATATGCAACGACAATAACTTCCAATAGTAAACGTAAACCTATATAGTGTACTCTATACAGTATATATTAGCACTATTCCAATGATGTAACGACACAGAACCTGGTCTGTTAACACTTTAATGTTAAAATTTTCCTAATTAGTTCTAATTGAAACTAGACGTATAGACTACAATATATTGATTCCCATGGTTACGGATCACGTACCTGCCGAGAGCGTACGGCGGTGAGCGGGACTCGAACTACCACCAAGTAACGGTGAGGGAGATGCCGAGCGCTGCAGGAACGACGCGGCGGGTCCGAGGAGAGGCGATGGCGACGAGGCAGAGCGGGGACCAAGCACCGCGCTGGCCGGCGAGTTCACCGTCACCGTGTCGGCGTGGAAAACCTGCAGCAAAAGCCAGAGTCACGACGAGAATCTACACGAAACCTTGAGCACGTACCTTGGGAGACACGGCGCTGATCCACGCCGCATCCTCGGCACCCCAGGGTCGAGGACCTCCTCGTGGAGCAGCGGGGGGCTTCGTCAGACTAGTGGGCGTGCTGGCAGTCTGGTAGTACTCTGGGTTGTCCAGCACTGTAACAAAATTACATCAAGTTCGTTTGTTGTCCAAGATAGTTTTGTCCATGCAGGTTGATATGACGTTACAACGACGATAATTTTGGCATCAAGGTATGCATAGATTATAGTGATTATGCTATAATATAAAATAAACCATAAAAAGGAAGAAAATTAAACCTTTTTGTTCACGAAGGAATTTGTGAAGAACAAAACGTTAATTTCGAATGATTATTATAGAATTTATAAATTATCGAAAGTATAGAAAGAAAATTGCAGCAATAACTTATTGAAAATATCCTCTTTAAACGTTATATATACATTGTCACGTTTTCGCAGAAAAATAATTTTGAGAGTGAGTTGAAATAACCTAAAATTAAGTTAGTAAAATTGTCATGCAGCTTCTGAAATTGTGTATAATGTTAGATGTTCATTTGACTTTCATTAATTAGAGCTTTTCCTATAAAATTGTCTTTTCATACGAATTAATTTAATGTTGTAAAGAATATAATTAAAAGTTTAAATATTTGTAAGTACAGTACCCTTCTTTTAGGAATATAGAGCGATTCTTGTTGCAAGTGTATATAGGGAGGAGCGAGGTCCGGCGAACAAGGAGCGAGAGAGAGGACACGCGCAGGCCGGTAGGGTCAATACTGGTAGGCAGCTCCGTCGCTTCTAACGAAATTGATCGCAGAGACTCCAGTGCTGGAGTACCCAAAAAGCACAGAGAAAAGAAAACACTGGCCTGCAAAAGTCCAGCTCAAATATGCAAAATAATAGTGGCAAGTGGGCACTTCCAAACCACAATTATCTTGACGTATTTTTATATGTTATTTTTACTGTATAAATTTTTCTTTAATTTTAAGAGCGATTTCTTTCAGTTCATTAACGTCTAATTTGATCACATCATTCAACAGAGCAGAAAATGTCTTTAAAAAATATTTTTTTTTTTTTACAAGCTTAAAAGGTATCAAAAATCATCCAAGGTAAATAAAAATTAAACAAAAATTATGATGTACAATTAAAAACCAAGTCATAACAATAATAAAATAAACAGTTCCCTCCCCTAAGTTTAAAAAAAATGGAAATACCTTTCCAAAAATTATGTTAATCTTGCATGCGCAATCAGTGCTGAATGGTAATCACTTGTGGGGGTGGTGGGTTGGTTCACGGATACTAGGGGTTGGGTGCGCACGCTAGCAGGCGCGCGCGAGGGCGGACGGCGCACGCTACTTCATCGATCTCTTCTTCTCCTGCAGCTCGCGTGGCTACAGCCGTATCACTATCGTGCGATATAACCCTTGTAGGCCGTTGTAGATAACATGAGAATGTCTTACACAATAATATGGAATTTCGAATGTAACGAGAGTCTACGTTAATTAATATTTAAGACAATTATTATTTTATAATATACCTGTTGCATTAATAGTAAAGCTCTTTAATGAGTCAATGTAGTTTGAAATTACCATACATATGTTTATAATATATAAGTACTATTGTCGTATTTAATGAATGAAATTTTACCTTATTATAAATGGTTTGAGTGGTATAAATAAAAAGTAATGAACCATATAATAATTTTTTTATCAATATGTAATGAATAATACTTTTTCGACAGAATTTAAAAAAAAAGTGTATTTTCAGAATATATATATATATATATATATATATATATATATATATATATATATATATATATATATATATATATATATATATATTGTGATATATATATACGCTTATAACTTTCACTGCTTGTGTGAGCTAGGTATAACTGTTGTAACCTATTAGTTTTCATATATTTACATTTTTTTTTTTTTTTTTTTATGTACGTAGTACAATTTCTACAAAGTGCACACAATAGATACAATGCATGCATTTACGGGCATTAAATAAATGGGTTACCCATTTATTGTATTAAGCTATACCAAACTTAATGTAAATTTTGTGCCAAAAAGGAATGGGGTCAAACATAACACTGGCGAGGCAAAAGGACACCAGTATTGGTCCTCACTGTATTTCCTCCCCCGCATTTCGATTGAGAGAGCGCCACAGCGAGTGATGTTTTTCTGTCTGCGAGCTTCTATTGATTTCACCTGGCCTCGCGGTTCAGCCTTGGCCGTGATCAGACATTAGCAGTCTACCTGCCGAAGCCACAGTGCACTCACTGGCAGATTGAATTAGAGAACACTTATATAATTGCTAGACGTTGCACCTTGTCTTCGTCACGTCATAAGAAATCTCAATCCAAACAAATTGTAGACAAATGCGATATATGCTAAATGTTGGAATGCATATATATAGTACACTGTGTATGTCTGCTTTATGCTTAATGCTCACGGGGTAAGGGGAGGTCTATATACAAGCCTTTGATAATGAAGATCCAAAACTACAGGCTTTCCCTTTGCTTTCCTCTAGCACCCCGCCCTAACTATACTGCGAGATACGAAACTCTATTCTCCCTTAAAACTATGCACTGGATTTTGTGATAGTTTTTCGGCTTTAAGGGCAATGACTGCTTGGTCCTCAGACCCGAAGTCAATACATCAATCAATTTCAATTCGATAATTTTTCGGTACACCATCACGTGATTGCAATTATATTTTACCGGAAACAAAACAAAGACATATTGGAACACGACAGGAGCTATTTATTATCGATATATCAGTGCCAAAATGTTCACCGTCCATCTTTCTTTATGGAACTTACCGGCGTGCTGGGTGAAGCCAAGTGGCTGCAACATGGAAATGCGAGCGTTGGGCATAAGACTGCGCATCAGCCGCGCCTCGGCCGGGTGGTTGAAGCGGAAGAAGTTGGACCGGCCCACGCACACCATGCTCCCTGTGGACACATATCGGACAGGGATGAGCTCAAGTCGAACACTCGAGATTAATGGTGAGATTAGAAAACACATCTTCAGCTGCGAATGTACCTCAAAGCTACACCAAACTGATAAAAATCTCAGAATACTGCTTCAAAATATTACTTCTAATTAATATTTCTATATAGTATTATTGACGAAGTAGAGGAAAATTTTTGGGATATTTTTAATAGGAGCGCGCATGTCAAAATAAATATTCTATCTCCATTTTGCTTACTAATGGAGTTAGGATATTTTTTTTCCAGATTACCAATGAAGTTAGGATATTTTTCCGCTATAACTACGTCGATATATATTATAACGTCGGCAGTTGCCCAGCTTTACATGTCAAGATGTCGATATTTTTGCTCTATAACAAGTTATTAAATTTGATACAATGAATTGCTATTCTCTTTCACTTCTCAATTAAGTTTCACGCCTGTCACGTCACATTAGAGAGCGCCGCCGCCGCTTGTTATTGTTAACTGGGCGGCCGGCCTTATTGTTTTTCTAACAGTCGCGGCATTGTTGTCTCTATAGCCTACGTAGATCACCGCGGCCCCCCAGCAAGTATGACGGTACTCCTCGACTATAGACGAACCATCCTCCATAGCTGAGGATTAGCGAGGATTAGGGTGAGGCTATTATATGATAGCAATTGCAGACAACCTTTCACCTGTCAATGCGAGCTGAAAGGGTTTATTCTTCCTCCACTGTTTTATATCCTTTCTCTTCTATGGCTTTACCAGACGGATTAGAATTTTGAAGGCAACTACCGCATAAAATAATTTTTAAGCTGTAATTCACGACCTTGTTTTTTTGGAGCTTGTTTTTTTCTAACAGAAATCATGAATAAATAAACATTACATAAGACTTCAGATATTTTTGTGGCATTTGAGAGGCATTAGAACGGTCCATTAAATCTTTGTAATAGCTTTAGTTTCTTCGATTTTTCCATTTTCTGTGAAATTTTCAACGAAATACGTTGATCACGCATCCCGTGACAAAGAAAAGACCAAATACCCGGTCTTTTTGATGCAGAATGAAGTGTTCATGTTTGGCTAACTAACTGATTCAATATTCTCGGTAATAAAGAGAAAAAACGCGAGTAACAAATATCAAAATGTATATACAAGTAATTGCTATAAAAATGTAAAATAATAAATTATTTATAAACGTTTACCTGATTTAACCATGGACGAAAAGTCCATTGACTTTAAAATTTCTCTTAGCACACACATGCTTGAAAACATATGAAAAAAAAAAAAACTCACCCTGCGTCAGTCTGGTGCTCCCAGACAAGGGCACTCCGTCCACGGCGGTCATCTGCGCCAGCGGGGTCAAGGTCACGACCCCGGCCTTGTTCTCCACCACGCAATGGCGAGGCTCCACTCCAGTGCCCTCCACGGTGATGTCTACACCCTCACCGCAGCCGAGCACCACGCGACCTGAAACATCAAGGACATTCACAGGTCAGGAAAGTGAAATGGTTGATTGAAATTTGGAAGGTAAGTTAAATAAATTATTTATAATACATGTGCAATTTTCACGTTAATTGCAAATATCCTCCATCCTCACACAAAAGCCTATGTATCGACTTCATTTTTTTTATTGCAGAAATAGAGAGAGGGTGCAAAATTATGCTACTCAGATTTTTTTTTCATATTTTTAGAGCCCGGGAACTTAAAAAATTATTGAAAGTACAGAGAGAAATATGCCTCTTAACGCCTCTTTTAATAAAAAATAGGGACTAAAAGGAGCGTGGGTTCAAAATCGACCCTGGCAAAACTTTTTATAGTACTTCCCAGCTTCTGAAAAAAAAAATAGTGGCATAACTTTGCACCCACCCTATCTACATTCATTTTTGCAAATGAACAATTCTCGAGGTTGAAACTCTATGGTGTATACTGTCTGCAGACACATGTTAAAATGATATACTATTTATATATACGATACAAATTGTCGTGGCAGCGGATCAAAATATTATATCACTTACTTGGTATATAACTTGTTCGTCTAAAGTCTTATAAATTTATTTCATGTCATGGTAGTAATTACATGATTATTTTGATCCAGGATAAAAATCACTATTAATTGTATCATATTATATATATATATATATATATATATATATATATATATATATATATATATATATATATATATATATATTATCATATATGATAGAAATGTTATTCCTAAAACAACTATAAATATATACATACATTTTTTCAGTATATATAATTATATATATATATATATATATATATATATATATATATATATATATATATTATATATATATTATATATATATATATATATATTATTCACTAAAATATTGTTGCCACGAATTGTTGCGTATTTTGTAAACAATTCCTTAGCAACGACAGTTTTAACTGAGGCAATTGTTGATTTTATTTAAACAATCATTTTGCCAATCACAAGCTGTTAGCAAGTCGTGTTTTTAAATCGCTCCTAAATTAAATTTTATAAATCATGTCAGACGCAGGTCTTAAGGCACAATTTTCACTTTTTGCTAAATTTGGAGATACCCGTAATGATGGCTCTACAATTACTTTAAAAAATAGTGACAAATGGATGAAACAAGCTGGAGTTCTTGGGAAGAAACTTACAACAACAGATACTGGTATTGCATTTGGTAAATACAAGACAAAAAATATGGATTTCACTACGTTTAAGAAATATCTTGAAGAATTTAAAAGTAAAATGCCAGCAGAAGAAATCATGCAAAAATTAACAGACTGTGGACCGCCAGAAACTCCAGGAGCTACCGTGAGTTTCATTTTTTTGTTTAAAAGGCCTCGCTCTGAGGTTTAATTCTTGAAAAACAATTATTTATTAGCAATTTACAGACTTTCAGCCGTATAGTTATTGAACTTACTGAAATAAAAATATACCATACTGTCAATCGTAAAAGTTATGTTTTTTAAAGCATCGCTCTGGAATCTATAAAGCTAAACCATTTAATTTTTTTTTTCCTGCTTAATAAAAATTACTGGAGAGTAGTTTCATTTAATATGTACATGTGATCTCGTATTCTTTACCCAAGACAAAAGAATGAAATAGCAATCTGAAACTTTAACTAAATGCGATTTTACGGTTTCTTTGTATGAATGACAGTTTTAAAATTAACAATATTAACAGTGATGTATTATAATGTAATGTATTATAAATATTAAATTTTCAAAATAAACGTTTTTTTTTTTTTTTTAGCACAGCGTTTATGTTTTATATTTAATACTATTTTATAATTAAAATTAATTAAATAAACGTGTTTTTTGTTGGATGTAATCATCCAGATTTTTTCGTATAACTATATCACACTTTCCGCATACAATTAATGTTAAAATGTTAGACGTTATCTTAAAATTATACAGTAATTGCTGATTATCTTTAAAAATTTTTACTTAGAAATCTAAGGAACTTAACAATTTTTATTTATTATTATTTTATTTTTACTGTCGCAAATTTAACTTTAATCGACCCTAAAATTAACTAAACTTTTGACAATTTATTTAGGTATCATATTAGATATTATATAAATATAAGTATACATTATTATGTATTATGAATGGCACTTTCAAAAGTGATGAAATTTTTATTAGCTAATTATTGATTCCTAATATTATTCAGGGGTCTGCCCATATATTATTTTGTATACATAATATTTATAATATAATATAATATAATATAATATAATATAATATAATATAATATAATATAATATAATATAATATAATATCTACACTGCAATGCATATCAAATTGATGAAATCATTACTTTCATACATTTTGGATCTTATGTAAGCACATCAATAAAATTAATTGTTAACGTGTTTTGGAAGTTTATTTTTAATAGAAAATATTTCTTTTTTATTGTATATTATTTTAAATGGTTTTGTATTTTGTTTTAAAATTATTTCATTTTTATAGGGATTTTCGAGTTCTTTTTAGGTGTCCGTTAACTGGGCATATCAATAAAATCATTACCAGTTTGTAATTTTCTTAACGTGTTCACGTTGTATTTCAGAAAGCTGTGAAGGCGGGAGGTGTGGACCGACTAACAGACACGTCCCAATACACCGGAGCTCACCGTGAGCGGTTCGACGCGGAGGGCCATGGTCGAGGACGTGGAGGTCGCGAGGACATCCACGAGAACACCGGATACGTGGGAGGGTACAAAGAGAAGGACACGTACGATAAGAAGAAGTAGATGGTGCCCCACTTTTTAAAATGATAAATATTTATTCTGGATATTAACCTTTATAATCTCTAAAATTATAATACAATGATTGTATTTAACAAAAATATAAATATACAGTATTTACCATATAATATTAATATTTTGAAGTAATAATTTTTAATGGAAAATTAAATAAATATTACATTAGATTGAAAACGTAATGTTTTATTTGAATGTTTCTTATATTCTAAATGTAAATACTCGATTAGGGGATTACTATTTAGCTTTATTTGCTTGTACTTTTACGTTAACTGAATTGGTAATTGCTGTATTTGTTATGAAAATATACATATATATATTAAAAGTGATTCTAGATTTTATGTAACATAACGATGAATTAGAAATACTATAGAAAAACAATTAAATTTTATTCCTATATACCTTATTTTATTACAGCGTTGTGCTAATAATGATGGTATTTAATTAAAAAAAAAAAAGTTTTGGATTAATTTTTTCCCTAATAGTACAATTTCTCTTACAATTCATTTAATTTAAAAAGAGGGGTAGTTACACTATATAGTTACATTGCACGAATGTTATAAATAAAAACAAAAATTGGCACTTTTTCTAAATATGTATGGGAGGTTTATTGATTGTTTAATTGATGATAGCTTATCTTTTAGGTACAGCTCAAACGTTATAATATATATTCATAATATAACATATACATCTGTCTGAACGTCTGAACTACGCACTGTATGCAGCAACTTTTAAAAATGTAAAATTTCGAAATTCAGAATAATTTATTTATTAATCTATTTATTTAATACAATGTTAGTTTACTACAGAGTATTAATTGTTTCTAGTTAATATTGTAACGAAATTATAATATTCTGCGATGCAATATAACAACACTTTCTTTTCAGCATTTTCAATTTCGATTCAGTTTAGTCATTCTTTTTCTACTATAGTGTATTAATGAGTCGGTCGTAT
Source organism: Siphlonurus alternatus (assembly GCA_949825025.1). Classification (NCBI taxonomy): domain Eukaryota; kingdom Metazoa; phylum Arthropoda; class Insecta; order Ephemeroptera; family Siphlonuridae; genus Siphlonurus; species Siphlonurus alternatus. Next base: position 18,786,823 of record OX463779.1, on the reverse strand, counting down.
CATTTCACCAGGCAACAGTTCAATGGTTCAACAGTTCTATGGTATTCCCTGATTTCACCTTGAAATTAGTTAACTTGTTCGGCACGAAGTGATACAATGGCAATATTTGTCCCTGCCGGGTATGCAACGTGCTTAATTTTGATGCTGAAAGAGTTGCCTAACCTCCAGGCAAGATAAAGTCTATGTTATTATTTGTAAGAGTGCAAGTGCGGTATTTTTGTAATTTAGTTTGTGACGAGCTATTATATATTGCAGATCTTTATTTTTGAAAGTTGATAGAAACTTTATGAAATCGCCCCTTCTAACAAAAGCTTTAATTGAGCCATTTATTTAAAAAAAAAGTGAATTTCAGGATGAATACTCCTAATATGAGACATTTATCTTGATCAGAAAATAAGCTGTTTTGCATCATTGCTCTTGTAAAGCTTATAAATAGTTATGACAATTATTCTGCATGAATTATCATCGTTCAACTTGACTGGATTAAAAATACAGCATATAGCAAAAACCGGTTTTTGCGACACTCTATATCGCTCATACATCATGTATTGTAATGTGTGATATGCATACAATCGAGAATATAATACCAGTTGGCTGTAAGCCACAATATTTACATTCATTGTACACTTCAATTCAATAAACAATAAAGATTTGCAGATATTATTTTGTGTGTATAGGACAATGATGAATTATAATGAAATCCAACGTTGTATCACTTACTGCGAATCAAAATTAAACTTAATAATATAACACATATTTTAGGTCATTTTATTAGGAGCAAGAGAGGAATGCATTGTACAGTACGTGTACTGTAAGTAGAAAACTATAAAAAAGAAATACATGTGAATTACGCCTTTTCAATTCTTTAGAACATTTACACTGTAGTCGAAATTCCTTGGTACACTCGTCGCATTGGAAAATTTCCCACTTACAGCCTTTATAATCACCATGCTCTGTGTTATTCTTAAAGTGCATGATGATTAACAACGCCGCAAAGGAAAATTTTACGAGACGACGACTGTACATGCCGAAACTTTTGTTAGCTGCAGCTCGTCTGCGTATAACAAATGAAGAAAACAGTGTTCAAATTGTAATAATATGATCTTTTTATTGAAGCGCAAGGACTCAGATAATAAGCTGCAACGATCAGTGCAGACCCGGGGGTCAATAAATCTCGATTAGAAGACAACAAGTCTATCTGTGTGGAGCAGCTGTTTACGTTCGGTCACCGGAATGACGTCACGCCCCGAATTAGCCTCGGCGGCAGTTTGTACAGTTATAGTACATGTGCATAGCAATAATAATCATCGGCTCCACAGCCCAAACAAGTCGTAAACTTTTGTGTACAGTGCGACGTAAACAAAGCGACCAGATCATTATGACGATGATATATATAATTTTCTACGTCTCCGGACGTAAACATCGGTAAACTTTATTTTTTCCGTTAAATAACGCTAAAAAAGTAAATGTGATTTTATAACAGGAAATATTGTAATTATGCAGTATATGAAAGTAAAGCTATTTAAATTCGCATGCTTTTTTTTTAAATTATTATTATTATTTTAAGTCCAGCGGATTTCTATACCATATTATAGGTTATTTATGTACTATACCAGTCTCTATAAAATTCAAAACTGTTGATCGCCGATCCATAGCGAATAATACCTATATAAACTCCTCAGCTTTTTAGTGTTTTTTCCAGGGATCGGATGCAGATGCACACGGATGCGCAAAAATGGACTTGCATCCGCATCCGTGCATCCCAGATGCACGGGAAAAAATTAATGCATCCGGATGCGCATCCCAGATGCATGGAAAATAAATTTGCATCCGGATGCGCATCCCAGAAGCATGAAAAATAAATCTGCATCCGGATGCGCATCCATGGATGCACGAAAAATTAATTTGCACCCGGATGTGCATCTCGGATGCACGAAAAAAACGCGTGCGCTGAGTTTAGGGCCTCAAAATCCGGCTTTTTTTGTTTATGATTGAATCTTCAAAATTTCTTCATATTTGAACTCCTAGGGTCCAATTACATGGTTTCATGTGTTTTCAGTATGATCGAGCTAAAATTAGAAGTTTTGGTTTTGTCAAGTTTTGCCGTTTTCACTGTTTTGAAGTTAAAGGCCTCAAAAAACCGGCTTTTTTGTTTATGATTGAATCTTCAAAATTCCTTCATATTCAAACTCCTAGGGTCCAATTACATGACCTCAGGTGTTTTCAGCATGATCGAGCTAAAATTAGAAGCTTTGGTTTTGTCAAGTTTTGCCGTTTTCACTGTTTTGAAGTTTAAAGGTGAACTGAAGGGATTGCTTTTTTTTTCCATTAGGGAACCTTATATTACCTATCCCATCCATCTGCACTAATTTTTTCATGGCAGATACTTATTGTTCTGCTGTAGGACATTTAGTGAAAAAGTGAAGTTGTGACGTATTAGCGACGGTTGGTTGACTTAAAACTCGCCGCCGTGAAAAAACACACGAGCGACCGCGAGCGACCGCGGAAACTGCCGAGGGAGCGGCGATCGGCTCGCGATCGCCACTCTCTCGGCAGTTTCCGCGGTCGCTCGTGTGTTTTTTCACGGCGGCGAGTTTTAAGTCAACCAACCGTCGCTGATACGTCACAACTTCACTTTTTCACTAATTGTCCTACAGCAGCACAATAAGTATCAGCCATGAAAAAATTAGTGCAGATGGATGGGATAGGTAATATAAGGTTCCCAAAAGGGAAAAAAAAGCAATCCCTTCAGTTCACCTTTAAGGCCTCAAAATCCAGCCTTTTTGTTTGTTATTCAATGTTCAAAATTCCTTCATATTCAAGTTCCTAGGGTCCAATTACATGGCGTCAGGTGTTTTCAGCATGATCAAGCAAAAATTAGAAGTTTTGGTTTTGTCAAGTTTTGCCGTTTTCACTGTTTTGAAGTTTAAGGCCTCAAAAACCGGCTTTTTTGTTTGTGATTGAATCTTCAAAATTCCTTTATATTTGAACTCCTAGGGTCCAATTACATGACGTCAGGTGTTTTCAGCATGATCGTGCTAAAATTAAAAGTTTTGGTTTTGTCAAGTTTTGCCGTTTTCACTGTTTTGAAGTTTAAGACCTCAAAATCCGGCTTTTTTGTTTGTGATTGAATCTTCAAAATTCCTTCATATTTGAACTCCTAGGGTCCAATTACATGGCGTCAGGTGTTTTCAGCATGATCAAGCTAAAATTAGAAGTTTTGGTTTTGTCAAGTTTTGCCGTTTTCACTGTTTTGACTTTTGAAGATTAAGGCCTCAAAATCCGGCTTTTTTGTTTATAATTGAATCTTCAAAATTCCTTCATATTCAAACTCCTACGGTCCAATTACATAACGTCAGGTGTTTTCAGTATGATCGAACTAAAATTAGAAGTTTTGGTTTTGTCAAGTTTTGCCGTTTTCACTGTTTTGAAGTTTAAGGCCTCAAAATCCGGCTTTTTTTGTTTGTGATTGAATCTTCAAAATTCCTTCATATTCAAACTCCTAGGGTCCAGTTACATGCAGCATGATCGAGCTAAAATTAGAAGTTTTGGTTTTGTCAAGTTTTGCCGATTTCACTGTTTTGAAGTTTAAGGCCTCAAAATCCGACTTTTTTGTTTGTGATTGAACCTGAACCTTCAAAATTCCTTCATATTTAAACTCCTAGGGTCCAATTACATGACGTCAGGTGTTTTCAGCATGATCGAGCTAAAATTAGAAGTTTTGGTTTTGTCAAGCAATGCTGATTTCACTGTTTTGAAGTTTAAGGCTTCAAAATCCGGCTTTATTGTTTATGATGGAATCTTCAAAATTACTTCATATTCAAACTCCTAGGGTCCAATTACATGACGTCAGGTGTTTTCAGCATGATCAAGCTAAAATTAGAAGTTTTGGTTGTGTCAAGTTTGGCCGTTTTCACCGTTTTGAAGTTTAAGGCCTCAAAAAACCGGCTTTTTTGTTAATGATGGAATCTTCAAAATTCCTTCATATTCAAACTCCTAGGGTCCAATTAGATGACGTCAGGTGTTATCAGCATGATCAAGCTAAAATTTGAAGTTTTGGTTTTGTCAAGTTTTGCCGATTTCACTGTTTTGAAGTTTAAGGCCTCAAAATCCGGCTTTTTGTTTGTGATTGAATCTTCACAAATTCCTTCATATTCAAACTCCTAGGGTCCAATTACATGGGGTCAGGTGTTTTCAGCATGATCAAGCTAAAATTAGAATTTTTGGTTTTGTCAAGTTTTGCCGTTTTCACTGTTTTGAAGTTTAAGGCCTCAAAATCCGGCTTTTTGTTTGTGATTGAATCTTCACAAATTCCTTCATATTCAAACTCCTAGGGTCCAATTACATGGGGTCAGGTGTTTTCAGCATGATCAAGCTAAAATTAGAATTTTTGGTTTTGTCAAGTTTTGCCGTTTTCACTGTTTTGAAGTTTAAGGCCTCAAAAAACCAGCTTTTTTGTTTATGATAGAATCTTCAAAATTCCTTCATATTCAAACTCCTAGGGTCCAATTACATCACGTCAGGTGTTTTCAGTATGATCGAGCCAAAATTAAAAGTTTTGGTTTTGTCAAGTTTTGCCGTTTTCACTGTTTTGAAGTTTAATTAAGGCCTCAAAATCCGTCTTTTTTGTTTGTGATTTAATCTTCAAAATTCCTTCATATTCAAACTCCTAGGGTCCAATTACATGACGTCAGGTGTTTTTAGCATGATCGAGCTAAAATTAGAAGTTTTGGTTTTGTCAAGTTTTGCCGTTTTCACTGTTTTGAAGATTAAGGCCTCAAAATCCGGCTTTTTTGTTTATGATTGAATCTTCAAAATTCCTTCATATTCAAACTCATATGGTCCAATTACATATAACGTCAGGTGTTTTCAGTATGATCGAACTAAAATTAGGAGTTTTGGTTTTGTCATATTTTGCCGTTTTCAATGTTTTGAAGTTTAGGGCCTCAAAATCCGGCTTTTTTGTTTGTGATTGAATCTTCAAAATTCCTTCATATTTGAACTTCAAGGGTCCAATTACATGACGTCAGGTGTTTTCAGCATGATCGAGCTAAAATTAGAAGTTTTGGTTTTGTCAAGTTTTGCCGTTTTCACTGTTTTGAAGTTTAATGCCTCAAAACCCGGCTTTTTTGTTTGTGATTGAATCTTCAAAATTCCTTCATATTCAAACTCCTAGGGTCCAATTACATGACGTCAGGTGTTTTCAGCATGATCGAGCTAAAATTAGAAGTTTTGGTTTTGTCAAGTTTTGCCGTTTTCACTCTTTTTTGAAGTTTAACTGCAGGGATCGGATGCGGATGCAAGATGCACACGGATGCGCAAAAATGGACTTGCATCCGCATCCGTGCATCCCAGATGCACGGGAAAAAATTAATGCATCCGTATGCGCATCCCAGATGCATGAAAAATAAATTTGCATCCGGATGCGCATCCATGGATGCACGAAAAATTAATTTGCATCCGGATGCGCATCCCGGATGCACGAAAAAATCACGTTCATCCGGTCCCTGTTTTTTTTTCATTAAATTACACACACAGATATAAGTGCAAATTTAAAGTGGAAAAATTTAAATTCATAGAAACACAAAGAGAAATAAACGCTCATATTATAAATATTATTTAAATGTAATTGCAAGCACTTGACAGAAGATATGAATTGGGTTATTTATTTACATTGGGGAGTCCTTCAAGACCACTTGTAAACAAACTTAAGTTAAGTGTGATAGTGATGAGTACTTGAGTAATTTAGTAAGAGCCTACACTCCATGACGTTACATTTAAGTGTTTCCGTAGAAAGCCTTCGATCGACTATTACAGTTTCGTTTCAATGTTATTATAATTTTCCACCGATGATTAAAGACGAAATCTGATACAAAGAGGAACGTTATTTTAGTGATACTTTCACCAAAATAGACCCCATTTACAGCCAAATGCTTTGGAAGAGTTTATCTCTGCTTATACCTGTTTTCAGAAAAAAAATATATGCTACTGGGATTTATGTAATTGTTTTATTACAATTCCTCCAATTGCAACCAATGCTTTAATATAAAGCTACACATACTAAATCATACTCTTTACACAAACAAATCACGATCATCCAGGTTTGTACGACGACATCATACGTCACGTACACCCGTATTCTCAAGACATGAAACAGCTGTCAGTTTAATCGGCGGGTATATTTTCTTTGTCACATCAAGTCTAGCGATTGAGGTCTGCAAAGTTTTTGCTCGAGTGTTTATGTGCGACCTTTTTGCCCCGCAGCCGCCACATTGCGCCTGCCGCCCGCCCGCCCGCTCACTCAGATGGTGGGCTATTTTAGGGAGGGCGTGGCAGCCGTTGTGCTGCCGCGGGTCGAGACGTATTCAGATCAACATACTTGATCGCAACATACGAGTGCTGGTAATCTCTCTATAGAACTGGCCACAAGGTTGAAACCGCTTACGATTGATCAAAGATTAAATCAAAGAACAGGATTTTAATCTTTAACGGTTTGCAACTTGTTGTGAGAGAAAAATATTAATTTATTATGAATGCATGGGGGTTTATAGTATTTTCCCTTCAAAATACGAAAGAAAATAATTTTTCATTTTTGATTAATATTTTCTTAAACTAATTTTTCCTTTTCAACCTTTTGAAAATATCTATAGCAATTTTTATTGGAAGTGTGTGGTAAAATTTAATAGTAAGCATAAAAACATGCAAGAAAATACAGTATTATAAGCTAATAATAATATTAATAATATAATATATATTATAATAATATTATAAGCTTATGGGTATTATAATAATAAATCAACAACCATGGAGAAAAACGAGAAGTGTAAAAATTGATTTCTTACACGAGACCTATAGCAAAGACTTTGATTGCGACAAGTTAAAAGCCACGAATAGCGGCTTGGTAGATGACCCAGAATGATCCCCTATGGGCCAAATTTATATCTGCATATCACCCCTTAACATGCAGAGTTCAGGTCACCTGAGCACGGAGAAACTAAGGCAGTTTTACATGCAATGCATGTGCCAAAATATCTGAGGCCTCATAGTTGCAACGTGCTAGCGAGAAGCACCGAAAAGAAGTGGTAAACGAATTAAAATTACGACAAAACACATGGCACTTTTCCTGCTGATAAGTAGGTATAACAATCATTGCACCACAAAAAATACACTAATATCCATGTAACTACCCCTTTACTTCCTTAGGGCGGACGAGTTACGTGGTCAGCGTGGGCGGTTACCAGTCATGACATGTCCCACGGCAAGCCGGGGTCATGCACCTAATGGACATGCCCATGTAACAACCCCTCTATGCCCTTAGGCGGGGTGAAACACGTGACCTGTGGAACGGTCACCAGAGGATATAAAATGTCCCCGGGTCACCTGATGGATAATGCAAGAGCCAAGCCTTTGTGTGAACAACTCACACGTTTGCCTTGCTAATTTCTAACAAGAGCTCGAGCTCTAGCATTTCCATACTATCTCTATGTCGTCTGTATATACTACACAGGATAAAGCGGGTGGCAATTCCAAGCTTTACATATTTAAGAAGACTCTCTAGCTTTGAGAGGTCACAATTATAGTTCAAAGAGATTTTTTTTATATACTAAACAAAAGAACAGCTGTAATTTACTTTATATATAGAGCATGCAACTCTTTGTGTCGAATTGACTGTATAACTTATAACAATGAAGCATATGATGACTATAAAATGACATGGGATTTTGCTGAATGCATAATATATAGTAGCAATTGGAAACACTTGCACCTGATCAAATATTTTTGTTAAACCTTTACAATGACGCAGGGTATTTTTTTCCACAAAAGAGGACAAACATTTTTTTTTTTTTACGTAACATTTTTCGTATCAGGTAAGTTTCCAACTTTTAAAGCACTTTATACTGTAACGTATTCGTCTGGGAGTTTTTTGTTTATCAATCTGGAACTTTGAGCCTATAGCCCAAGTTCGTCAATGTTTCTAAACTGCTAACTAAATTGCAACTTTGCTGAACGTTATAGAGTACTTTTCCAAGGCATGCAAACGAGATGAGTGTTACAATAACTTAATTCAATACCAACGCACAAACTGCGTACAAAAGAAATATAGTGTATTAAATTTAATAATTTTTTATAAACTTTTTAAAATTGTTTGTCAAGTTTTCAAAAGAAAATTACTTGAAAGGAAATCCACAAATTTCCGGTAAACTTCAGGAGGGATATCAAACTTGTTTTGCAGTGTTGTTATAAAATATAGTCAGAGGAAAAAACAATAAACGTATCTTAGGATGTCAGCTGCAGGACTGTACACATTCTAACATATCGTCCCTCGTCCGGAATAATGAGCTATCTGCCTACCAAAATTCAACTGCAATTGAAAGCTGTCTGCTTTACATAGGTGAATGCAATTTTAATGTAAAAAGAAAAGCAGACAGCTCATTATTGCATTTGAATTTTGAAAGGCAGATAGCTCATTATTGCGGACGAGGGACGATATAACGAAAGGACAGTAATTGACACACCTCCCATATTATCCATCCTTGCTTTTTGGTACTAACTTTGTTAATATATTTTACAAGTGACACTTTGTAGCACTATATGTTAACATTACGCTTATCACAGCAGCAGCATTAATATTTTACGAAGTGGTAATATAAAGCAATTTAGCTTTTAGCAAAGCATAAAATTAGTAACACACGCACAAAAAAAAAAGAACAGGTAGGAGGGTGATACTCGATCTTCTTTCAGCGGTAATTTTCACACAGTCAGACTTGTCCAACGTGTTTACAACTTTTACTATCTCTTATAATGACTGACTACTGGCACCCAAAGTGGTACAACAAGCAGAACCTCAAGTTGCAGTTACTTATTTCCACACCATCAATACTGGCGTACTGTTGTATACAGTATTTATTTGATACCTTGAATGTCAAAATTTAGAGTATGTGAAACAAAATAGCAAAATACACAAAGTGGGTACACTGAGTCACCTGAGTGAGTAATCACTTATCAGTGCTGATAACAGACATAACAGCTGTCACGACTCTCATAAACTAGTGTTTGTTTTTCTCGTGCGTCAAAACGTAATTCATAATTAAATCAGCGAGATATTTAAAAATATTAAATTATTGAATGGACAACCTGTATGAAAAAAATTTATTGCAGAAATGAATAGAGGGTACCAAATTATGCTACTCTGATTTTTTTTCAGATTTTTTGAGACCCAGAACTAGTTTTAAATAATTATTGAAAGTTCTGTAAATTAAGTTGGCACCCCTGAATCCTTAATAAAAAGGATAGGGCACAGACGCCTATTGATGCCTCCAGGGGATGTGGCCGCACTTTCAATAATTATTTAAAAATAGTTCCGGGTCTCAAAAAAAATCTTAAAAAATTCAGGGTAGCATAATTTGGTAATACCCTCTATATTAATTTCTGCAATACAAAATTTTCATGCAGGTTGTCCATTGGTCTCAAGGAAAACATGGTTGATATCACGTAGGTATAATAGGGCAAGGTAAAATCATATAACATGAAGTGAATTTTACGACTTTAGTCTTCAGTATATTACAGCATCATGTTTTTTTTTTTTTTTTATTTTATTTTTTTTTAGCATCGAATACTAACTAGGAAGTCAAGAAATCTTGTATTGCAGCCAATTTTAGTGTATTTTAAATTGTTTTATAGTGTATTTCTATTTTCACTTTTGTAGAAAAGTATATAGTAAAAGCAAAATAAAAGAGCTCAGAGAGAGAGAGAGAGAGAGAGAGAGAGAGAGAGAGAGAGAGAGAGAGAGAGAGAGAGAGAGAGAGAGAGAGAGAGAGAGAAGTGAATCGAGATTGTTAGGAAACTTTGCACCTGTCGTTGTAAATTATTCTCCATCTAAATTCGTTCTCCATCTTCGATTTTCAATCAATAATGTATATATATACAACACACAAGGGAGGATGTGTATATATGAAACATATATACCAGCAGGGAATCAATAATTGGCAGCTTCACTCCTTGGTGTGGCAGTGAGCTCGGCGGCGGCGGTGATGGCACACAGCTGGTATATACGATCGATGTGGAGCTGCGAGGCGCGACAGCCACGCAAACATCGCCGCAAAAAGTCACCCCCTGAGTGCTCGGTCACTCCCCAAGTCCCGTATATAATAATACATGGCAGCAACAGCATGCCGGCAAGTGGATGTCACTTCGCTCTCTTGCTGCTGCATTACATTGAGAAAAAAAAACTACCCGCTTAATGAATTATATTTAATAAGGAAATAAATTAATTTCATAGAATACAAATAATTTAAATTTATAAATATTTAGATAAGCATGTAACCTTCACCTTCATTATAAATATAATAAAATCAGTCTATGTTAGCACACACATCAATGCACATAGTCGAACAATTGAATTAATCGTATGATCAAATTTTGTTAACTATAATAATTTAATTGGTCTTGTCTCAATAGGCAGTGACCCTTCCTATATAATGCCATTGATCACGGATCACCGCCCATGAATAGAAGGCGGTGTTTAACCTGTTATTTAGCAATCAACTGATTTTAAGAACTGTTAAATTAATAATTACAGCAAAACTTACAGCAAGAGAAAAAAGTTCAGATAATTGGATGTCAAAAATAACTGCTCTAAATTTATTCATTATATATAACGTAGGAAAAAGTAGTGGGAATTGTCTCCTTTCAGGTGTACACTACAGAAGAGAGAAGTAAAGTGCCCAGAGTCTTTACCAAAGAGTCTCTGAGAGTGTCGTATAGCAGGAAGGTAAAATGCATTTTCCTTTGCCCCTCTCTATAGAGTAAGAGCTTCGTTCTGTATAGTTTACATTTCCACTGAATTCCAGCCAATTGAAGTATATTGCCAGGGTTTGAGCTTTGATAACTTGCCATGTAGTTTTTCAGTTGCATAAAACCATAATTGATGCCTTGAACACTTTAGTTCATGTGGCTGCTTTATAATTACTTGAAAAAAAAAAAAACATTCCTCAGTACTTCATTTAATTGGTGTTTGTAGATCACTTAACAACAAAACTATAACTTTTACAACTCGCATAAATGTCACAATAGCAATAATATTGCTTGTTATAAGCTCTCTCCCGGAAAATTTTCATTGCCAACATTGCACTGATGATATGAGGCAATTGTTCCGGGCTGACAGCTGCAGTAAAATATCGTTTTTCTTTTCAGATATTGACAAAATTCTGTTTATTTAGAGTTATCTGAACTCTTTGATATTAAGTTATAGGAGAAAAAAGAATGAAAATTCCTGAGAATTCTTACCAACGAATTAATAATTGTCTCACACAACATTAGAAAAGCTTCAAAACCGAAGTTTTAATCAACACAAAGATGACCAACAACTAAATAAAAAATTGACTGTATGTCCAAACTCACCCTCTGGCAGGGGATGCAGGGTGACTGCGGTGCTCAGCCTCCCTCCTCCCAGGCTGATGAGATGAGGTACCTCCGCATGCTGCACCTTGAGGGCCCTCCCCGCCTCACGTACTTGCAGACCTCGTGCCGAGGTGTTGAGGTCGCCACCGCCGGGGGCTGGTGAGGTGGCGAGGGGCGGTGCGGGAGAGCAGGCCGCCATCGAGACAGCTACCGACGTCGCCGCGCCTGAAACACGCATCACTGTCACCAACAGCAAATCACATACCTATGCTAATATTATACATAATTTATACACACACGGCAATCACTTAGCAAGAAATTTAAGTGGAAACGTGTGATGGAAGAACATACTGTCGTTATAGATTTGTGTCATGTGTTGCCGTGGGTGTCAGCTAGAGCTCAGGACAATCATGCATGAGCGTAGAGAAACGTTTATGTAAGAGTCTGTTTTGAAATTTGATCAATATCTATTTAATGTGAAAAAAATGTTTAGTATAATTCTGGTCTTACGTAATCATCACGCAGTCAAGAAAATAATCAAGAAAATAATCATAAACAGCTTTGTAATTTTATTTATTACTTCAATTTGAGAACCCTTAAAATTGCGTCAATGCTTTTAAGTTTAAATTTACACACTTGAGTTTCTTGTAATGTAATTATTATGCATGCAGTATGCTCCAAGTACTAATTATAAACTGTCGGTGTTTTTTGACGTTTTTTTTTTTTTTTGACGGAAACCGTTACCGCATAGTTTGTTTTTTTACTTGACTCAAAATTGATGCAGTAGCTTCCGCTGTGCCATGAACTATATTAAGTATAATAAAATAAAAATAATCATTTAAGAAATTATATGCTTCATGCTCTAGTCTAGATTATTTATCCAAGACATTTTTCTTATATAAATATTCCGTGTGTACAAATGCTTAATCAGGATATATAGATTTACACTACTTTTGGTGATGTCACTTTTTTTAATACAGCATCGCTTTAAAGCGTAAAGGCCTCTTGATGTATGCTGCATGTATCCATGCATCATATATATACATTTTTTTTTTTTTTAATTTAATGCACCAACTGCCACCAACTATAAAAATTTAAACACATTTTTATACATTAGCTTGACTATATACTCCTATATATAGTATAGCTGGTATTATAGCATTAGTACATAAAATAAATAGGACTTGATCATAAAATAAAGCTAAAGATGCAGTAATCGTGCATGTCCGTAAGCAAAGAACCCCCGTAAATTATAAATATAAAAAAAAACTACGTTTGCAGGAAACGTTTTATTGACTATTGCTCGTCAACTCTGCATCTCTCAGCAATGCAGCCTGAAGATTGACTGTGAGAAAAGTGCATGCAGCTTCTTCTCTGAGAGCACGGAGAGCACGGCGGACAGCAGAAAGCGTGCACCAGCACGGCTCATCAGCATTGCTCCAACATGACGTCACCCGGAGGAGCGGTAATAATAAGTGGTGGTACTGGAGGCTTCACTTGGTACATAAGTGCTGGCCAGTCTGCGGCCGGTCTACCCTTGAACTTACGTCATTGTGGTCCCACTTTCTCTTACCTCTCAGATCGTAAAAAAATAATCTGTATAAAATCATGTGATGGCAGAGAGGGAATCAACAAATATGGAGTATCTACCATGCAGTTTACGTTTACAATAAGTCACAACACATACGCGTAAAACAATAATTATCTTGTTGTTAGCCTACTCTTAGGCTGATGTCAGTTTCAATTCCATAATCCATTATTTCAGTATTGTTACAAACAATTATATTAAGGACATTAAGGTATATTTACATGAGCGGTAAGCGATTCCGTATACTTGCTGTGAAATTCTGTCACATGGCAGTTGTTTGACTGCAGTGACGATATCGTAATAATGTTAATTTTAACCAAGATGGCTGATTAGATTAATTAGAGAGGCACTAGATTAGCTAGTGCGAAGAAATCGCATGAAAAATCGCCTTTAGCAAATACACTTTGGTTAACTCTAACAGCAAAAGTAAGCACTCAGTTCATGGTAATTATTTTTTTAATTATAAGTATTATAAAATTCCGAGCCAACAAATTGTCTGTATATACTTTGGAAGGTCCAGCTAGACGCAAAATTTACTCTCTCAGTAATTGCTGGAGCTCCTAGAAACAATTTATGAATTTACCCTTGGCTTCGCGTGCACGACGCAGCAACCGAGTATCCAATTTAACTTTTCACGCACGCAATACGCGGGCACGAGCAAAGGAGACGTCGGAAATGGACATTACAAGAATTTACAACCATGTGGGGTCAATAGCAAGGCAACCTCGAGACTAACATTATTACGAGAACCAGTTCTATGAATGAACATGCACGAAAATCATATAATACGGATAAAATAAATAACATGTTCTACAATCACAATCGCCATACAAGTGCTAAGATATCTCACATGCATAGCCAGAAGTATAAGTGGATAGGAAAATTTCCAAGTAATTCAAAGTTCAATTGGAATTTGAAATTAACTACACAATTTGATCCCAAAATTGAGCAAGTAAATTAAAACATGGGACGGCTGAAAGCTCAAGAATCTTCTTTATGTATTTACGGCATATAAAGATGGTCCTGGTCGGTTATATTTTACTACAAAGGGACTGTACAATTTATTCGGCTGTCATTATAACCAGTTCCATGAATGAATACACAATATACCATTACGAAAAATCACGACATCGATAATCTTCAAACATATACAGGTTTAAAATTGTATGGTGAATGATGATAACCTTTTGTCCAAGCAAGAGGTTATCTCTCTGTTTGATTGATAGCTTGCACTACATGTAGACCACACAGTATTGAAATGATCTCCTCTGACAGCAGGCACCCGACCGATCAAATCGTTCACCATTCACGGTTATTATACCATACAGGTTTTAAATTGCAGGGAGTGTTAAATAGAGAGGGTCTTCTAGTGGGCAGCTGTGGCGGTCGTTTTGATTACCCTCGCTTTGTTTCGATCGTCGTCTCTGACCACTAGACAATTTCCCGGCTGCAACTAGCGACGAATGTCAATGAGATGTGATGACGTCACAGACCATTCAAGAGTTAACGCCCTCAACAGACCGACGTGTCGCTCCAAGTTAATTCATAACAGTTAATTTGCGGTGATCTACTGATGTACGGTCATTCAAGTTACATGACTCGAATCCATTGTACTTTCTGTGGTTATAACAGGTGCAATTGATCAGGTTAATTATATTATTACAGATATACAATTACATTTTCTTCTCACCGTATGTCACTTTAACGTCAAGCATATGCATTATATACGCACCACAGAGTTGCACTTAGTAAGTGCAACTCTATATATATAAATAAATATAACGATATAAATAAATAATAGCTATATGCAGACGCAGTGCACCTACACAGTATAAATAAAATCAACCTATATTTACAACGTTATTTTGAATGCTTTCTATCGGCATGCAATAATCCAATAATAATCCAAAGAAACAGTTTTTTTTTATTTTTTTTAAATTTAATTATTAGAGTGAGTTCAATACACATTATATGTGTTTACAGTATACAGACATAATTTAATTGCATTTTTAAGTCTGAAATATGACAGAACTGTTGGTAATTTAATGCAATATCGAGATAAATTACAATGAACATTAATCTGTATTTCCGCGATTATAACTCAAAAGGATATGATTTCATTTTCATTCGCATGCTGCAGTAATGTATAATGTGAAAGTTTAAAAAAACAAAACAAACATGACATTTCAGTTACAAGTGCTACACCATAAATTACAACTACAATGAAGTTATAATACATAGTTATGTAAATGAGTTGCTGTAAAATTTTAATACAAATGTTATAATTCATTAGATTAATGAAAAAAAAAAAATGAATTCATTAGCATAATTTAAAATAATTTTCAAATAATATTATATATTGAAACATTTTTTATTTCAATGTTCTCCATATCGATATTTTTCCTTTCTCATCTCACGTTCGAGTGCTAAGTGCGGTTACTAATTAAATCAGCTGAGGTGGACCCTTTTCTCTATAGAGCTTATTAGCATCACTAAGCGGAAACGGTCCATTACAGCCTCCCTAGCGAGCAATGACGCTATACCGTCGTGGACCAAAGTACCGAGGGCATGTAGAGACAATTGCCAGTGCTCTCACGTCGTAGCAGGTGGACTAGAATGGAGCGAAATCTTTGCATCCAGTTTGACTTCCTGGCCTCACAGCTGCTGATGCTGACTAAGATTATAGCGGAAGAGAACAGAGATCCTTTGTCACCTTTTAGTGCGTGTGCCATAATACAGCTGGCATCATTGTTCGAGATTGAGCGTGCCAAAACACCGGGCCCTCAAGTCTGTATGGCTTTCGTTGATGCCAATACACTTATCGTGATGTATCTGTTATGAATAGCACCAAGCAGTCAGGATCTTTTTTATGTTAAATGCTATAATAAAGAAGTTCTTGCAGCAAGCAGCGTTTGTGGTGGTTATTGTAACAATTATCGTATTCAGTATATTATTATATTAGAACTTTATGCGGTGCAAGAGGCAATGCACACCCTGGTATGGGCTCACGATAAAGTGGGTAGGGACAATTGCATTGTTTTTATCACAGTTCTACACAAGGGCGTGTGCATATTATAGAACTCTATGTGTTTTGCATATCATGCAAACAGCCATGCAATATTAATAAAAGATTAAAAAAGAAACAAATATGCAAAATACTGAAAGAAAAAATAACCGTATATGCATGCTTCATACGATTTTTTTTTTTTTTTTTTTTTTTTTAATTTGAAGTTAACTACCATGCATTAAATGAACTGAAAATTATGGAGAACCCAATACGGAAAAATGTCGTTAAATTGTTCGGTTAAAAACTATACGCGTCAAAAATTTAATACTTCTCTCGACTTATTCTCAGAATAAGCCAACACATCTTTGAAGGCTGCATGCAAACGAAAATTCTATAAAAAAACATGAAACAGAAAGCCAGCTAATTTTTTATACAAAAATATGGTAACTATAATACTGCAGTAACTAAAAATAATAGTAATTTTGTATAATATAAATGAAAGTTTTGGGCTATTAGATTATTTATTACTATAAGAAAATTTAATTTTTAATGATATCAACGTAGAAAAAAAAAATAATAAAAAGCTTTTTTGACTCTTGGCTTTATACGGCCTTTGAGGGTCAAGGATACATTTGATTATACAGTCTGTACTAAAAATGTCCATTCCATCGGGCGTTGATTTTATTGCTTCTCTATTATAACTTTTCTCATAAATCTTATATATCCACAGCTATATAGCAATGTAATAAAAAATATATCGATATATACTGACTGCAAGTGCAAGGCTTCGTGGTTGCAATATTTATAAATGGTAATGCTTGCATTCCCGGCTTACATCTTACATTAGTAGGACTTAAAAATTTGTTTACTGTAATCCGGGAGGAGACACGCCACGCCGGCCGCAGCTGCCGGGGGTGTAAATGGGGAGGAACGTTCGAGGGCAGCAGGGAAGGCACATCTGGGAGCTCACCCTGCATTCTCTTGCTGTATTACATTCAATGTTTCATAGAAAATTTACTTCTTTGTAGCACAAAAATTATCAATCACTGCTATAGATAGCACTGGGGGAGAAAATTTAATATCAGTTGTATATTATGATGGCGGAAAATACTCCTCTTTATGTTTGCAAATTGAAGTATTTTAAGCCAGTACATCAACCAAATAAAATATTTGGGCTTCAAATAACACAAATTACAACAATCCTAAAATTAAGACAGTCTTAGTGTATTCTTCATTACGTTTACATGACGGTGTTTAATACGTATCCGTTGACGACGCCTCGTAAGAATAACATTATCCGTCGTCAAAGAATACGTATTAAACACCGTCATGTAAACGTAGTGAAAGTTGCGCTAAGACAGTCTTAGGCTAAGTGGTGTTATTTGAAGACCCCCAGGTTTTTAAATAATATACACTCGAAAAATTAAGAAGTGTCCATCAGAATATCTTGCCTTGAAGTTAGGCAACTTTTTCAGCATCTTAATGTAGCGGGTTACATATACATTAGGGGTAAGTCGCCATTTTTAGGCCTTTAGGTTCATCTGAAAAAGTTGAACCACAAAGGTACAGTAGCTGTGATAACATTTACGGTCGTCATTGAAGTTGAGAAACTGTTAAGTGCGTAACATTCACGTAAAACTGCTGTGTTGAGTGAGGACCAAAATAATTAGCATGTACGTTTACTTTTAGCATCACAAACGTAGACGTACTTAAGAATAAGTAGTGTTTTAAATCTAATTTTAGTTTTTCAACACAACAAACATGTTGCAGACAACATGTGATGCGTATTTTTTATTTAAAACAAAATTCTTTCTTGCTGACACTCTAATTCAAGTTATTTTAAAACTTTTCTTGCGGAAAATAACTTCAGATGAAAGAAAATTTATATTTTGCTTGAGATGTGACGATGTAATACTTCCTTTTTTTTGTCTTTCTGAAATTTGGTATATAGAAAAGAAAATACAAAATAGCCATCAAAGAACGAAAGTAATTATAGAATTTTTGAACTATGGTACATTGCATACTGTATTTATTATAATGGTGATACATTGCCACGGGCCACCCAAGCTGTGTAAAATATAACAATTATAATAATTAAAAGTTTTTTTCTTTAATATTATTGTATCGTTTTTTTTTTTTGGGGAGGAGGAGGAGGCAAACGACACATTATTCGTATATATTACAAGTCCCAATGAAAATATACAACAATCTACACTAACTATATTCATTTGCATGGTATTTATATAAAAAAATTGTAAGCTGGGTGCTATGTAAAAAAAAAAAAAAAAATCTTTTTACTATAGGCGTACCGAGTCAACGAGAAGTACAACTCACAATAACAATGACTCGAGACGACTCGTTTGTTATATTGTTGAGAGTTACGGCGGCCGTTCTCCATGGGTGATGACGTCATGCCTGCCACGCCCACACCCCAGAATGACATGATCGCGTCACCGAGATACATACACTGTGAATATACGTGGTTGTTTATCTCGACTCGATTGGAGACCGGACTGTATAATTTTTAAAATGTGTGCAGTAAAAATATTAATTTCCTCGCGCGCCTTGAAGCAAAATAATCAGTTGGCGACAGTGATATAGTTGGTAATTAATGTAATTATCTATATAGCAATTATTAATTACTGCAGAATTTTCTATTCGAATATGCGATATCTTGTCTTTATAAAGGTCCAAAGCATTGAATATTAATTCTTAATAAGTCATTACAGCCATACAGGGTTATCCGTGATCATATTATACAGTGTATAACAATCTTGTCATCATCGCTATTGGGCTATAATGAACGTGACAATATCAGGATCTGTCAAGCAATAACACGCGATTGCGACATCATCAATATACGCACGGTAAACAAGATCGGCAGGTTCTGACGACGATAACAAACCTTTTACGACTTAATATATAATTTTATATAAAGAAAAATCGCTTCTGTTCATCATGATATAGTTTTTTTAATTGATCAATTTAAGATATTATTAAATAGTTTGCAGCTTGAAGCAATTCGCAATAAGATAGATGACGAAATAATTTTATTAGAATATATTGTGCAAATTAAAAAAGAGAAAATTATTATACATGTTGATAATAATTGGAGACGTCAATCACAAATATAATTATAAATCTTTATATGCAGCACGACTTTTTTTTTCTCCGTGCATAATTAGGTTGCTGCATGCCATTTTTTTAGTAGCTCAATCGAAAGAGGAGGTTGAGAAATGCACCTATGATTTTTATGCGATTTTTTTAGTACTGCATCATTACTAAAATGGAGATGATAAGAGGTCACGTGACCTGGAGGCGCCTGCCGCAACGCCTATGACGTCATTACATTCTTTGGTTTATCTATATAACACATGGAAACAATTATTGCATTGTTGCTTGTTTATTAAAAATTAGTATTTGTTTCCATAGCAACGTGGTTGTTTACAAGCATTATATAGTTGAATCAAAGAATGTAATGACGTCATAGGCGTTGCGGACAAAGCCTCCAGGTCACGTGACCTCTTTTCATCCCTATTTTAGGTATGATGCAGTACGAAAAAAAATCGCATAAAATTCACAGGTGTATTTTTCAACCTCCTCTTTCAATTGAGCTACTAAAAAAATGGTATGCAGCAAACTAATTGCAGCTCTTTCTGTTGGTAATAAATTTCTCACTATCGCCTCTGACAAGGTATAAAATTTCTTAAATTTAAAGTAAAATATGCATACTGGAACGGACACTAGAGAATCACATTGTAGTTTGAGAAGTTATATTTTATTATATATTTTATGATTCGTTCCATACGCTGCGTGGTATCTTTTACATTTTAAAGTGATAAAGAGTTAATTCTATAATTAACTCTAGTGTTAATCAAAGTACTAGTCTGTAGTTATACATAGGAACTTTGGGTCACTTAATCGATCCCTTCCCCTCTTTTCCCTCCATCAACAGTATCACAAACGTATCAAGAAGCTGCATGCCTGTGTCTTGGAGAATCTGTCACAGAATTATTTTAGTGTATCCTCTCTTGGAGAGAAGGAGTTCATAAACATCACCCTCGTTATCACCCTTAATCGTGACTACAGACAAATCACTCGATGCCAGCATGCAGAGACTGTCTCATTCTTCACCTGTATAACACGATGCAACTTCCGGTGACAAACTGACACACGGGTAAAATTACACTTACTAATTAGCTAGCGAGTTGTATATTAACACTTAAAAAAATACATGGTAAACCTGGGTGTGAAACTGCATTGGTACTGTATTCAAATTATGGAAGCACTTCAATGAACAATTTAAAATGCATAAACTCAGAATTGTATAATATTATTACTTCATTTAATGAAACCTTTGGCAAGCGATGCATCTGTTTTTCATAAATTGAAAATATCTAATATACAATACATGTAACATATATTCAGTATTTAATTATAAAGCAAACTTACTGAAAAGACAAAGGTGTAAATAAGTTTATTAGCTACTGTATTATTATAAGTAATTTATAACAAGGAAATTGTATACAGTACCTTTTTTCATGTCTGTATTTTCAAACGAGAAAGAGTGTGTATATTACATTTCCCTAGTAAATTTTACTGTGTATATGACGGTAGCCAACATGAATCGTATATAAATAAGATAGAGTTTCGTGTCAAGTCACGGCTCCAGAGGCGGTCCGGAAGCCGAGCATCCCTCATCACCTGAGCCGTGCACTGATAACCCGAGCCCTAAATCGTTGCACCTTATCTTGAGACAAGGCAGCATCCCAGGTAGTGATAGGAGGACTAAAAACGTGTGCACCGAGTAGCGCCAGCAGGAGTATCATGTCTGCACTTGGATATTATTCATCACGAGAGGAAAAAAAAGTTACAGAAAATTAATAATATATAACAGTGTACAGAGACTACAGAGTTATAGTCATTAAGGAGTGGAATAACACGTTTAGTGTATTGCGTACACGCTATTCAACTCATTTTGACTAAGCATGTGTACATGATTTATAATAATTATTAAATGAAATAAATTATCTAGTTATTTATAATTTAAATACACTAACAATGGTTTAAAAACACATTAAAAATGTAACAATAAGATATGTTCAAAATCCTATGTTAAATCGAAATCAGGTTATAAAATTTTATGAAATACAGTTTATCTAACTTATGGTAATGTCTTGTGCCATAAGATTTACCATTTCAATGTTCCTCCTCTTTGATATTTTCCCACGGGTTAAACAACGACGGGCAGACATAACAACAAAGTGGGCGTGACATATGTGGGTTGCGATATCTCTATATAGGTGGGCGCGTCAATTAAGTAGATAACACCATCACCGCGGCGATAAGGGCTGCTGGTAAGAGTGGCAGGCAACTCAGTCAACACATCTTCAGAGAAGAAGAGCAACTCTTGTCATCGAGATGTACACTTAAACACGATTAGGAACGAAGCTTAAAACTAAATTAACTTCTAAGTTAAAGAAGTAATATATTACATCGTAAATATTCACTGAAATCTCTATATAGCTACGACCCATATTATCCAATAAAATAAAATTACAACCAATTAAATAGAATCAAAATAGCTCTGGCTGCAACCTAAATACACTGTTTATATAAACAACGATTGCATGGCCGTATAAAAAATGTATTTAATTATTTTTATAAACTTTAAAGTGCACTATATATAATATAAATAAACTTACTGCTATAGATCAATGCATATGAATTTACATTATGAGTTAGTTAGGGCAGCCTTTCATCGAGAATTTCGTGAGCGTTCGCGGCTAACGAAGAGACGTTATTATTAAAATTAATATTTTCTAAAGAGATGACAGCTTGATTTTTTTTTAAAGCACTACTTTAGCTGACGGCCATTGTACACAGAACACAATTCAATTCTGTATCTAAATTATTAAAATTCAATAACATACAGGATATCTTGTACATTTCCGGTATGAATATCAAGTGTGACTAAAATCCCCTCGTTTATTTATACAAAATCAATGAGCATGCAGGTGACAGGTTCATGTAAGTGCGGTCGAGGGGAAGAAAAGGGCGTTCCGGGAAGGTGGGCGTGGCACTCGACGTGGGCGCTGCCAGCAGGAATGCCGTCTGGTCCACAGAGGATGCTGCAGCAGCTAACTACCCTACACATAAGAACGGACCTGGCCGGACAGAATCGATCCCTTTTCTAAGATGAACCGAAGAGACAAGAGCATCATGGCAGTACATGTGAACCTTCACTTGATTTTAATTGAACTTAATGTCTCGACGACGTTCTAGTGCAAGGTCAAACGACTACTGTAATTATTAATTTACTTTGAGATCTTCGTAGCAAAGTATATAAGACACATGATGTCTTTCGTAGACAGAAAAAAACAACTCTTTTGATGAAACAATTTTTTTCTTCATCTCTTATATACATGTGTTCGAATAAAAAAAAAGGAATAACACACATAAAGTGTAATATTACGATACAATCTCTGATAGTGTGGTGAGAATTAAAATTAGATTGACGATTAAAAATGTTACTACATCACAATGATTTACGTCAGAAGAGCATTGTAAAGAAACATTTTTGTGAGGAAGATTTTATGAGCTGAGATTTTATAAAGGTACAATTTTGACCAACAAGAACCCACTAAATAAACGCTCAGCTACAGCGTTATAATACGACGAATTTTCAATTTATAACAACTCACTATACAGTATTATTATATTACTGTCTGCAATTTCAGCAGTCAGCAGACTAATGCTAACTTTATCTGAAAAGTACTGTACAGAAAATAATAATAATGGCACACCCATTTAAAATTGTTGCAAAGTAACGAAAGCACTTTAATTTTTTGTGTTAATTAGTGTAATATTGTACAGTACATGATATTTTATCTTGTACTTTGCATGGGTAATGGGTAACTAACTTACATGTGTTTCTACACTTTTTTGACGAAAAAATAAGCCAAAGCTAATAATATGATTTTAGACCCGGATGTGTGTATGCTCAAAGAAAAAAAAATCGTATATTTGCGCTGCAGTATACAGCAAATTTTAAACTTAATTTATTTTACCAAATTGCATTGATTAATTATTAATTCTGAACACTCCAAGGGGCATTCAAAAAGTCTTAAGGCCACATTTAAGGCTCGATAATTTAAAGCTTGATTTTAGACGTGTTTTTTAGACCCAAAATTTCTGGTCTTAAATTATTGAGCCTTAAATGTGGCCTTAAGACTTTGTGAATGCCCCTTTCCTTGTTTCAAAATTAAAGGTTGGTTGGTTGGTATTTTGGGGCAAAATTAAAGGTTTTAATATCAATATTAAGGCTATATTAATAACACTAATATAGCAACAATATAGACCTTGAAATTTATCAGTATTCAGAACCAATGCATTTGGTATAATAAATTAAGTTTAAAATTTGCTGTACTGCAGCTTCATATAATTTATGTTGGAAAAGGATTATAATATTCCATATGAAATACTAGACATTTTATGATGACACTCGGCTAAGAGTGAATTTAAGTGTTAATGGCACATCTGAGAGACGGCCAAAAGACGCCACAACCTAGAGATTTACGGTGATGCTGATCAGCTGGTCCAGGTGTTATTGAGACGCAGCTGCCGTCAGGCTGAATACGCCCGGGTGGCGCCTGCTCCCAGATTTGGACACTCCCCAATAACGATCACCGAGCTTTACATTCTCGCCATATGGTACAGAATTACTACGTGACATTGCAGCCTGCTGGAGAGGATGATGCATTATATTGCCCCTCGTCAGTAAAAAGAAAAGCTTCTGTTGAGAGAACATTTATTTTCTCAAACTGTTTTTATAACAAAAAAAGAATGCATTTTTTGCGCTTGAGTTGTTTTTGTTGAACTCTTAGCTTTGAAGATAGTAGTCTCTCTCTCACTACTTGTGAGATGAAACTGCTTTCAGCTTTATACGTGGATAAAAAATTAAAGAAGTTAGAACTATAAGACAATCAGATGTTCATTACTTTGTGCTTATAAAAAGCACTGTATAATTTGATTAATGTTTTGTGGTATAGTAAATTAGTACATTTACATAAAAAAAAATATTATTTTTTTAACAGTACAATAACCCTATATATAATATAATAATTTAATGTAATTTAATTTAATAATTTTACAAAATATTGAAACAAGCAAATTATTAATTTGCAAAATTTGAAATGCAAATTACAGAAGTAGAAAGTTTCACTGCCCGAACGATTGAACTTTTTTAAAAGCATGTTATTTTTTTACTTGGAGCCAGGAACGTAAAGTCATTTTTTTTAAATTGATTTACGCACTTTAAATTGTACCGATTAGTAATAAAACAATGTTTATTTTTAAATGGAATGACATTACTCCAGTTTGATAGCAACACTTACCAGTGCGCGGACTGCTATACGCGATAATATTTCTTTTTGGTGCTCACGGACGCTAAACTGTAGACACCAACACAATAATGTTTGATATTGGTGCTCAAATGAACAACACCACACACACACCCTTACCAACTGGTGCCTACGTGCACCAAAATTCACGATGCTATAATAATACTCAGGTGCACCAAAAGCACTGCCAACCAAGCTCGCTCGACAGCTCACTGAGCACTACTACTACACTACTCGCGCTCACCGCTTCACACTCCAGCCGGCAGCTTGTAACCTCTCTTTTCATTGGTTCACGCATAGACACGCGCTCTCTCATTGGAGAACGTGAAATGTTTCTCTAATCTTGCTCCCACACCGAAAAAAAAAACGTATTTCCTCTGTTTTTTTATGCATATATTTTTGTGACGAGCAACTTCAAAGAGAATTTATAATATCCATTACTTCATGTTTTGATCAAACAAGGGAAATACGCTACATTTGATACAAAAAGATTGGAAGTTAGCGTGCATCAGCAGCAGAAGTAGTGGGAGCGCCGACGTCGTGTAGCTGTCTAGATCAATACCTTATTATATTGGATTGTTCCCTGTGGCTCTCTTCAAGCAGATAGACCATTCTGAATAACTTTGCACTCCTCTTCAAATTGTCTTACAATAGCGTTTATGTGTACAGAATATTGCGCAGTAAACCTTCAAGAATTGCGAATAAGACCAGCAGTATCATTATATTGTAAAAAAATGAATACAGATCCACCAGTTATAAAAGAGCTCGACTTTTTTTCCAAGCTAAACCAATGGAACAGATCAGGAAGCAATTTAAGTGGAATGATTATATCCTGTTCTGCAATACAACTTAATCAGCAGATACAGATTTAATGAATCCACCATGCAATGCATGTGACTAACCAAATGTTGTTGTTGCTGTCACCATATCACAAACTCGATAAAAAATATAATAATCATATAGTGCTTGTTGTCCCCTTCTTCGATCCCACGTTATCGTTTATTTTATTTATAATAAGTACTGTGCTATTGTACTGTGATACTTGAAAACAGCACAAACATGAACCTCTATCAATGCTCTGTTTTTGGGTGCTGCTCCGCAGTGTATTAACTTTTTTGGGATTACTGCACTTCTTATACTTCTTTCAATATACAAATCTGCATCTCTTTGTCTCATGGAGATGCAGCTCCAGCTACATACTGGTAGACTGCCTTACGTTAAGGTGAAGTTCGTGATGTCCCGAGCTGTACTTCCATTTAATAATTTAAGTAGAATAATTTTTAGGAGATTAAAAAAAAAAGTATTTTATTTTCCTTTTTGTAAGAAAAATTATAATAATTGTAATGGTTTCATTCTTCTAGACTAGATAGACTGTCAACAGTTCAGTTCTGCAATTTATCAACTCATGGAGGAAAAATATAAGAAATTTTAATATTTTAAATTGCATATTTTTTACACGTTACTATCATTCGTAGATGGTACCGGTACACCATTCCCATCTTTCATTGCAGCACCTCCATATAAAACTAAGATTTTTTTTTTTTTAAAAAACAAAATGAAAATTAGGACGAAGTTTCTGAGTATCTAAAAAAAAAAAATAATAAAAATTTAATAACTAAAAAACTACATGCCTCAATAAAATTCTTCTAGTATTTGATTAATTTGATCAGATTAATAGTTGATTTGTTGTTTATTTTTAGATTTACCATCGGAAAATAATGAGTGTTGGTCATCAATGGTGTCATTAATCTTTTATTTTTAATCAAGACCTGCAAATATCCCACTGGCTTCCATGTGATGTACTTGGTATTCCACTAAATTGGAATTAACATTTTCGTTACACAGAACAGAATGATATTTCTATATACATGTATTACACATTTTACAAAATATTTAAAGGAATGAAAATTTTTAATCTGCAACTCGTTTTGTGATAAGATTACTATAGATGTATTGTCATGTCAGCATGCAGGCCGTGGCCACTATCCGTTCCCTACCTTATCCCTACCCAGTACCCCGCCGCGAGCTGTAAGCTCTTAGGGGTGTATCCTTGTAAAAAAAAAAAAAAAATCTAAATTACGTGTTATACAGTACTGAAAAACTGAAAATAAATAAATAAAAATACTTGCACTTCAGTAAAGCAAAATTAGCCGTAACAGGTGTAACAGAGTACTGTACACTTGCAACATACACCACAGTACAGTAGCATAAATTATTATTTTTACTACTCACAAAATGCTTATTGCTGTTTTTTCCTATAATGTACAGTATTAGTTAAGAGTGACATTTTTAAAACAGCGAGTACAGTACGCTAAATGGAAAAATAAAATAATAATAATAAATATAATAATAATACACTGTATGAAAACAATCAACTTACTATTGTGTGACAGCTAGCAAAAACGTCAGGATATTGAATGTTAAAAATGTAAAATAGAGCATCTTCCATCTGGCAAATAGGATCAGGGTTATACATTTATTTGTATATAATAATTGCGTACAGTATATATGATATATATATATATATATATATATATGCACTCTGATCTGATACACAGGCTTATTTTTTTTTAATGATAAGCCGCAAAGAAGTTGTTAATTTTTTCTCAACTTCTCATTCATTGTCAACTCAACCAACTTGATGAGCCTCCTGTCTCTCAAGCCATGCAACAGAAGGCAAACATAGAAAGTGGAAGTCAACTCTGATATTAAACACCTGCGGGCTTATGGTTTACCCCCGTCTCTCCTTTTTTGATATTTTCTGACTTTAAACTACTGTACACGTACTACATATCAACGTTCCATTAGGAACGTTGCTACATATTATACATATTATTTGCATAAGCCATCAGAAGCACAGATTCAAAGAAGGAGCTAGAGAGGGCTGAAACTTATGGACTGTAAATCTGAAAATTTGGGTTTTATATAATGTTATACAATATGCATATGGCATATTTGAAGTTGTGTATAACCCAGTATATATAATATAATAATTATTATTATACTATTTATTGTACAAATAATTACATATGATATGCATACTGTAGTATTCATAACTGTATGCATATGCATACAGTACACGTACATACGTTTTTATTTTCTTTTACAAAAAAGTCTAGGTAGTTCCAAATTCAAATCACAGTTCAATACGTTGTTTTTAATGTTTTTATTCTTTATTTGTGTGTAGGGAGGGGGGGGGAAGCGGAGAAAGTCTTTCGCTTTTATTTTTGCAAAGAAATTTTTGCCGGGAGCGTTTTGCCGCCTGATCAGCCTGATGGAGCCTTACCAGAATGCTGGAACATTTTTAGATGATGATTCTGCAGTCTGCACAAGCAATCTCCTGGGTTTCACGTCATTTATAGAGTGTAAATACACTTATAAGTTTATTTCATTCACAATTTATGCACCTTTTCAGTAAAAAAACACACAAACAATGATTTTTTCCCTCGCAGGAATGAAGAGCTCAAAACACTTGTTTACATCATTTTATACATGCGATACATGCACAAAATCTAGTAATCTGCGCATCACAGAGCGCACGCGTTTAATTTTTTAAGGCGCCACTATTTTAAATTCTTCTTGGACAAAGGCAGAGTACTGGGCCAAGATCGTGCATAGATCTTGGTACTGGGCAGAGTATGAACGTTCAGAGACCTAGATAATCCTAGATTATCTCAGATCTTGTTGATTTAATTAATTTAAGGGTGAGGTAACGCGCACATAATATTAAAAAAATTCCACACATGAAAATTATGAACAAATTTTAAAATGTTTTCCTCTACATTGCACTTTATTCCCTTATATGTATTATATCATGCACCCTATCAGTGGCTAAAATATCAGGTATCACGCATATTATACAAATTTGAGCTAGTTTTTGAGTTATGAATTTTTAAAGTTGACTAGCTCTTCTTTAACATGGAAAAATCAAACTTCCATGTTATATATAGTCACAACTTTAAAAATTCATAACTCAAAAACTAGCTCAAATTTGTATAATATGCGTGATACCTGATATTTTAGCCACTGATAGGGTTGTGACTATATATAACATGGAAGTTTGATTTTTCCATGTTAAAGAATTCCATATATATATCCTTTTCTTAAGGTCGAGAGAAGCCTCGTGTTGTCACAAAAAGGATTTTCAATAATTGTTTAAAAAAATTTCCTGGGCTGTAAAAAAATCAGGGTAGCATATTATAACTTTGCACCCTCTATCCATTTTTGCAAGAAAAAAAAAATTGAGGTCGATATACTTTATATTTTCATGTGTGGGATTTTTTTTAACATTGGGCGCGTTACCTCTTCCCCTTAAGACTTTTAGCCATGTCTTATGGAAAGGATTTCGTGTTAGGGAGGCTGCGACTCCAGCTAGCCCCTCTTCCTGCCATGGATCCGCGCCTGTGATAACCATAAGAGATAATTAATTTAAATTAATACCCTTGACACCATTGTATCCTTTCGGGTGTGGCCAGGCCGATATTTAGCCTTGTCAGTAAGAGTTATCTTGCGACCATGCTGAGGCTTACTAGGCTCCCAGAACCCTTTCCTGCACTCTTCTGGGCTCCTACTACTCAAGTAAAACAAAAACGTATGCAACTGGTATGCATCACGTATAAATCTGGTATGGAACGGGCTAAAAATGTATGCAATACGGTTGGAACACGTATCAGCACGTATGCACAGCAAAAACGCAAAATCCTCTAGTATGCAACAAGGTTGGACGGACTGGGTTGCAACACACTTGCACATTCTCTAGTATGCAACTAGGTTGGACGACTGGCCCCAGTAGCACATTGGTGGAGACATGGTTGCAAATTTGTTGCCAACCGTTGCTTTAGAGACGCTCCACCAATTGGCAACGATTTGGCAACCAATATTTTTTTCCAAAATTGCTCTTAAAATGTAATTTGAATACCTAAATGGTATTTTTCACTACAATTTTTTACAATTTATTATGAACAAGGATTTTTTATGACAACGTTGCGTGGTGGTTACATACGCAACGTTGTTGCAACCATTTCATGAAACCGTTGCATTATTGTTGCACGCTGCAACAAATTGGCAACGAATCGCCCAAAAACGTCTCCTTAGCCACCATTGTGGCATATTATATGCCATGGAGAATTAAGTTTAAAGCATTTCTTTCGAAAAAAAAAGGGTCGACCCCTGAAAGGGTCACAATAAAATTTAAGTCAGAAATGCATGTTAAAATTAAAAATATGAAAAAAATATTAGAAAATCGAAAATTCTATTAACTCTCAGAAATTAGGGGTCGACCCCTAAAGGGTCATTATAATGGTTACATCATCAAATACACACAGTGATCCATAAAACTGTAGTCCTCGTAGTTTTTGCCAGAATTTATTTAAAAATTTATGTTAAATTGAACAATATCAAGGGTCGACCCCTGAAAGGGTCATATTAAAAGAAATTAAAAATAATGTCAGCAAAGCATACTAATTTTTTGAAATGAAAAAAAAAGTTAAAAAATAATTAAATTTTACTATCATATTTTAGGGGTCGACCCTTAAGGGGTCATTATGATTACTTCCTCAAAAATACTTAATGCTGAACCTGTAGTCATCATTGTTTTTGTCACATTTCATAAAATATATTTTTTTGTATTCTTTTAAAAATGACCCTTGCTAGACCCCAAGGGTCGACCCTTAAAATGTGTGAATTAAAGCTCTAAAAATAATTAAGGACATTACTAATTTCAATTTTGCATTCTTTCTGAAAAAAAAATTTTTAGGGGTCTTTTGACCCTTAAGGGTCAAAGGGTCGCAAATTTAAGGGTCACCAATTGAACCGCCATCAAATTTTACCCTAGGGTCGAACTTTGTATGACATTACATTGAAATGCACCCTGGTCATTTTCCCATAACTTTTATTGATTTTATATACCTCAATAATCTTCAATTCATTAAGAAAGACGAAGCGGTGTAATGGTAAGTATATGATCAACAGTGATTACCGAAGTTCAGCAACGTAGATTAAGGTAAGTAGTTAGATGGGTGACCACTTCTATAGTTATTTTTTGACCATAAAACAAATTGGTTGCCAAACCGTTGCCCGCCTCCACGTTGCCTCAGGTTCTCCGAATGGGACATCCGCCACGTGGCAGCCACGTTGCCTGGCAACCAATTGGCAACCATTGTGCAACGTGGCTACCACGTGGCAGCCACGTTGCTGTGCTACTGGGGGGGTTGCAACACACTTGCACACCCTACTCTCGGTTGGAACTCACTTGCACACAAAAATCTCGGTTGGAACTCTCTTGTATTTTTTCTCAACTCCCTTCTAGTTTGCAACTCGTATGCAATGTGTACGTGACCTTAAACTTCCTTCAAAAAACCGTTAAACGTATGGAAACTCGTATGCATCAATTTGAAGATTCATTCCTAGCTGTGTAAAAGATGGCTTGCCATTGGTTTAGAAGTAATGTTAAAAAAATTTCAGCTCTTTTTAAACCAATAGAATTTGTTGTTGCATACCCTTTAACTTTAACATTCCAAACACGAAGGCAGCAAGCTGCAAGCAAGCAGCAGAGCAGCCATGGACTCCGAGCAGAGCGGACATATTATAATGCTGTTGCTATAATATAATATTATTATAGCAAGGAATCAGGTAAACATTACAATTAATATAATTTTATAAATATACTCATTTTAACTTTTATGTATATACATAGTTTAATGCATTACAGTACAATTTATAACTGCATGCAAATTCATTTAAATTCAAACTTTAATTTTCTATTTGTCAATTTTACTATTAAAATTGATCATTATAAATATTATTAATAAAAATTACTCTGTAAAATTACATGGAAAAATTAAATTTGATCTGATTCTCCATAATTATAAGTACTTACTATATTATACCTTTGAATGATTAATATATATAGTAATAATAAAATAGATAATGTAATCAAAGATGTATATTATGTATTTTAATTATCTTCTCTTATATGTTTTTAGTGGAGGAGCTGGAATGCATGCAGCAGCATCTAGCATATTCGAAAAAATAAAATCATCTGATGACCTGATGCTGCAAATTCCCATCCATGCAGAAAGAACTCTATAGCTGAAGGCCGGCCGGTCGCCATTATGGCAAAGTTTAGTTGCACGTGGAGAATAAATTGTAGGGGAAACAGGAAGTAGGCGGGAGGGGCGGAAATGGAGGAGGGGGCAGGGGACGCTACTATTGTGCAAACCAGTTGCAATTGAATTGCAAACCAATCCATACGAGTTTACCACGTGGCCAAGGCCCTGTAGTAAAAATGGTTGGAACACGTATGCACGTATGTAAACTGGTATGCACGTATGTAAACTCGTCTGTAACTATTCTGAAATAATGTGACGTCATCTGGTATGGATTTGTTTCAATTCCATACTTCGAACAAACCTTTTTCCATACCAGTTTTTGCCATAGCATTAACATAGGATTTCCATACCAGATTTATACGAGATGCATACCAGTTGCATACGTTTTCGTTTTACTTGAGTATCAGATCTGTGCAGCCTGCAGTGGCAGTGCAATACTGCAGGGCAGCGGAGTATAGACAGCCGTAAGCTGCCTTCCTCTCCTACCAACTCCATAATCTAGTAATCAGTCACACCCATCCCAAGTCACAAAAAGTCTGCCGGGTTCGGGAATCAAACCGGGGACCTCTCGGACCAGAGCCAGGGGGTACTAACCACTACACTACAGAGCAGTTAATTAATTAAAGCATGTAATAAAAACTTTTATATATGACATAGCATACAAATCAAAATTATTGCCCTTATATATTTGAGAGAAACATGAAACTCATAGTAAAAGTAATTAAGTATGCATACTATAATATAAGTAGAAATTAAGGGTATTAAGGTAACGCCACCAATGTTAAAAAAAATCCCTCTCACAAAAATTCTGAAAAAAATTTAAAATGTTCTCCTCTATACCCCCTATCAGTACCTAAAATATCAGGTATACAAATACGATCTAGTTTTTGAGTTATAAATTTTTAAAGTTGACTACTTTAACATGGAGAAATGAAACTCCCATGTTAAATTGGTCAACTTTAAAAATTCATAACTCAAAAACTAGATCGTATTTGTATACCTGATATTTTAGCTACTGATAGGGGGTGTAGAGGAGAACATTTTAAATTTTTTTCAGAATTTTTGTGAGAGGGATTTTTTTTAACATTGGTGGCGTTATATACCTTACCCTTAAAGTTTCTATTTTTTTTTTTTAGCTTATTGTTTTTTTAATTGTATGAATATAGGACGTACGTGTGGCTTATATAATATTGTTGTTGTGGGTAAACAACTCATTCCTGTCTCGCAGGTCTGAATGTAAACTACCTGTGTTGATTTTTGATTGTTGTAAAAGATTTTAATATCAATTAATAATCATGCAGTCCCATATTTTTTAATTTTTTCATTAAAATATATTTTTGTACTATACAACATCCTGGAAACTACAATATATATTTATACTGTATCATCCCTCGTCCGGAATAATGAGCGATCTGCCTCCCATGATCTCGTTGCAATAAAGATCGAGCTATAGCTGTTATTTCAGGTGAGCACAATTATAAGCTTTATTTTATACCAATATATAGCTCATAATTTCACTCACCTGAAATAGTAAAAACAGCTTATTATTGCAACAAAATCATGGTAAGCAGATAGCTCATTATTACGGACGAGGGACGATATATTATTATATATTGATGTAGGTTTTCACGGTGCGATGAATGTTGATTGCTAGGCAGATCTCTTTCAGGAACTCCGTGGCGGGTGTTGTTCTTCTCCTGGTGTTTTTCTTCTCCGTTGCATGGTCTTGCGACGTTTCGCTTGAAGATGCCTCGAACATGCGAGAATTAAAATCGGAGAAGATATAAACACCAGGAGAAGAACAACACCCGCCACGGAGTTCCCGAAAGAGATCTGCCTAGCAATCCATATATTATTATACTGTATAGTACATAATATATACAATAAAATAAAATACTGATTCAGAGTAAAAATAAATAATGGACAAGTAGCATCAATTTTTTTTATTGGCTCAATCGAAAGAGGAGGTCGAAAAATACACCTGTGAATTTTTTGAGATTTTTATCTGTACTGCATCATGCCTAAAAGAGAGATGTTAAGAGGTCACTTGACCTGGAGACGGCGCCCGTGACGCCTATTACGTCATTGAATTGTCCGTTCAAACAAACGATCGTCTATATAACACTTGTAAACAATAAATTAATTGTTGCTTGTTTCCATAGCAACGTGATTGTTTAGAAGCGTTATAAAGTCGATCGTTTGTTTGACCAGACAGTTCAATGGCGTCACGGGCGCCGCCTCCAGGTCACTTGACCTCTTAACATCTCTTTTTTAGGCACGATGCAGTACGAATAAAATTTTTATAAAATTCACAGGTGTATTTTTCAACCTCCTCTTTCGATTGAGCTAGTAAAAAAAATTGATGCCACTTGTCCATTAATTGTACTGCATCTTTTAGATATACCTAAGGTAATAATTGTTGAAATTGTTTACTGAATATGTATAAATATAATATGTTGTATTGTTTAGCTTAATTTTATTTTAGTGATATTTTTTAATAATATTGATACTATATATTTGCATAGCACTACAACATAGTTTTGCAAGTGGTCTGTTGTGCCAGTAGTAATTTTACAAAAAAAAAAGGGGAGGGGGAAAGGGGGGGGGGGCTAAAATTAAAGGAGTTATTGGGTTGCAATATGTTAAGTTTAAGTAATACAAAATTATTTTTTTTAAGTTCTTTTTACTGTATTTTAGAAACACACGAACAAGTTGCAAAAAATCCAGCATACCCTTTCAAAGAGAAAAAATTAAAACAGCATTATACAGTATTATTAATTATCTCATCATTAAACTTTATACAGTTAACCAAAGATGGAAAGATGATGGCAGCTTGTTATCAAAGTTTCCACTAATTAAAAAAATTATATATATATATATATATATATATATATATATATATTTAAGAAATTGGATTAATGTGTAAACCCTTAAATAAATAAAAAAAAAAAAACACAAGCAGTCAAGTCAAGCAACACATGACTGAAATAATCAACTTTAAGTTTGAGTGCAATATAAATTCTCAAATACTATACTCATCCCCTCATCTGAAGCTACACACAGAAAAAGACTACACAGGGAGGAGACCAGGACAGGTCTGTAAAGCTCATTGTCAGTTGAGCAGGGATTGTTGAATTTTCAACTTTTCTTTTGCAGCTAAACCTTTTGGAAGTTCCACTAACACAGGCCGGGTTGTTGGGAGTAAGGCAGGTCTGGAATGTTGAGTAGAGCAAGGAATGTAGACCGCATCCAGTCATCCTAGCCCCACTCCTGAAGTTGGATCCCTCTGAAGTCTCGGACAAAAACAGGCTGCAGGGAGGGAGGAAGGTTTGACACAGCTAGCAGGGCAGGAGGTGGCGACCATACACATGCCTCTTCTCCTTGGCCAGATTGGACGGTTGACATTGGCAAGCTGGATCTCTTTTGTAACCATGTGGAGAGCTGAGGTCCAGAGCCTTCATACTGGAAGACAGAGGGCAGCACTGTTTTACGTCTGTGTTCCTCAGCAACTGAAACATGAGTGAAAAATTAATTAATTGATAAACATTGAAAATTGGAGACAATGTAGGATGATAATAAATGGACATATTGACATTATGAACTAACGTAAGGTTCATTATACAGTAAATTATAAATTAACTACGTACAATTAAATCTACAAATTTTGTTTTAATTAAGTACTGTATTTTAATGATTTTAATATATTAGTTTTTACCCAATAGTACTCAGGTCACTACTGTATTCAGTGGCGTATCCAGGAGAAGGAGGAGGGGGGTGCAATAAAAAGTGGGTGGGGGGAAAGTGGATCCACCCACAGCATCCACATACAGTATTGACATAAATTCTACTATTCTGCATTATGAATTGCAGTTTATGCCTAAGATGGCTGCCATTTTCATTTTGGTTAATTTTATAGCGTACACAAAATGCAGAAACAGATAATAGCAGCAATGCAACAAGGGCTCTCATCCAAAGCATGAATACACAACATAATACTTGAAAGGCTGCATGTACCTACATACCAATGGGTGTGTGGAGAAAGCGCCAGTGTGAGTTTTCCAAAATGTTACAAAATGACTAGTGTGCCTTTTCAAAAAGGTTCTTTTAATCCTTTGTTATTGTAATTTACAACCAAATGAAAAAAAGCACACCCGTCATTTTGTATCATTCCGGAAAGCACGCAACAGCGCTTTTTCTGCGGAAACGTTGACATATTTCATGTATTGTAAGTGTAAGAGTGCAAAATTATGTAATATTTTTGATGAGATAATCAAAATGATGGTAGGTAGTTAAAGGTTACAAGTGTATGTGTGTACATATATATTTTTCTTTTACTTTTTAACATACACAAATTAACATTAGTGATACTTCAGCTGCTGGAGTAGTCTCGTGGTGCACGAACAAATGGTAACAAGACGTTCGGGTTTAATGAGGAGCTTCCAGTCCAAAACCTGCAG
The DNA here is from genome assembly GCA_949825025.1 of Siphlonurus alternatus. Classification (NCBI taxonomy): domain Eukaryota; kingdom Metazoa; phylum Arthropoda; class Insecta; order Ephemeroptera; family Siphlonuridae; genus Siphlonurus; species Siphlonurus alternatus. The sequence goes on along the minus strand of OX463779.1, from coordinate 18,750,860 downwards.
TTCACACTTTCACAGATGATGGCGTACACTCGTACACAATACATAACATACCATCATAATAGCAGCTAGTTTGTCAATCTCAACTTGATTAAATTACATAGACGGCCAATTTTATTTTGATACAGTATATGGATCGAGATTGAGCTGAGATTGGCGAACTAGATGCCAATCATGGTCTACTTCATGTTTACCATTATTTAAGAAATTATATCTACTGCCCTTTCCATGTGTTTACATATTTCAATGTGTAATGAATGTTAAGAGAAATATGCCATTCTTTAAACAACATGAAGTAACACATAATCATAATACTAGAAAAGTGAATAATAATATCTCTTCAAAGTGGTGTAGACTTGAAATGTCCAAAAAAGGTCCCTTTTTAAGCTGCCTTAATCTTTATAACAAGCTCCTCCTCTCAGTGAAAAATGTGGAAAATATTAGTCAATTTAAAATTTGTGTGAAGAAACTGCTTCAAGAAAAGTGTTTTTATAGTTTAAATATGATGAATTTGATTTTTAATTATGACAAGAACTATTTCAGTTTGATTTTAATTTTTTTTTTTTTTTTTGTGTACACACTTTATATTGACTTGTCCTAAAACCTAAACAAATGTTATTGTATACAGTATTATAACATTTTGGTTGTAGGAGAAATGGAATTAATAAATAGAATTTGAATTTGATGATACTGTATATTGGTCATTAAAATTTAAATAAGCCATGCTCTTACAAAGAAAAGTGAATTATATTTTTTAATGCATAGAAGCTGGGCATCTTGTATGATCTTTGGTGGTGAATTATTGTCTAAACTTACCAAAGCTTCTGAGTGCCTCGAGGTCTTGTGGAGAGAAGTGCGTGTACTTGCAGCCATCGCCAAAAGGACATTCCCCTGTATGAATGAACCTCCTGCAAACCTCTTTAGCAGACTCTTCAGCAAGAATAGTCTCTGGATCTATAACATAATAATGACGAAAGAATAAAATGTTACTCTGCTTTGTTCTTTGAGATACTGAAAGCCTTGTGCAACCATGTAATTACACCAATGGTCGAGTACCGATCTCAAAAACTTTTACTGCAAGAATAAATAGAGGGTGCACAGTTATGCTACTCTGATTTTTTTTTTCAGATTTTTTAGAGACCGGTAAGTGTTGCTAAGAAGTTTTGGCGAGGTTGAGTTTGAACCCACGCCCCTTTCAGGTCCTATCCTTTTAATAGGAGAGGCGTCTAGAGGCGTCACTTTCTTTGCACTTTCAATAATTTTTTAAAAATAGTTCCAGGATTCTAAAAATTTTGAAAAAAATCAGGGTAGCATAACTTTGCACCCTCTTTCCATTTCTGCAACAAAAAATTTTGAGATCAATACTCCATTACCAAAGTGTATAGCCACATTTTGCTGATTATTCATTCGTACCGTACTGTTTGCATGTTTTGTACTGTAACTATTCTGTTTGTAATTCAGTTTTAAAACTTTGCAGAGGGATTTGCAGTACACATACATACTCTAGATATGTGTGGCATAGAGTACGCATAATTACACAGTAAGTAGTAAGTATTAAAAAAAGTTAAATTGTAACTCTAAAATATGATTAGGAAAGTCAAGGCACACCCCATGTGTGCATATTACGTGCACACAGTCCCTGAGGATATGTTTTAACATATCACATTAATATTATATCATAAAAATTTGATACCTGTACACCACGTAGCCCGGTAACGGACCCACTTAAGACATTTTTCACTTTTAACAATTTTTATCTGCCATATTTAGGGTTCTTAAAATTTTGAAAAAAATTATTGACATGTTCAATAGAATGTAGCAATTGAGTTTATCATAATTTCAGTTCCATATCAGAGCATCTCTTTGAGTAAGAAAAAAAAAAAAAAAAAATTGTGTGGAGGGACATGAAAGAAAAAAAAAAATGTTCCAGTTTTGGTCCAGGACTGCTTTTTTTTGGACTCCTTAATGAAGAAAAAATAAAAACGAATTATATGTTAAAAACCCTGTTTTTATTCGTTTTTTATTTATTTATTTATTTATTTTTTTTTGAACCAGTAAAAAAATTATCAAGGTATTGCAGTTGTTATTTTCAGGGAAGGGAGGGTTTGGACTTTGGTGAATCAGTTACAATTTTATTTTTTTACTTTTTTTGCCTATAAGGAGCCTAAAAGCAGGTCGGAACCAAAACAGGGCTAAAATCCAAAACTGGGCTGTACAGTATATGTTTTACATATACAGTACAGTATATTATTGTATATGTTACAGTATATGTTATGTAATTTTGTATGTGCATACTGTAAGAATGTATGCATCGATCTAATAATGCATTAGCTATAGTGTATAATGCATAGTATAAAATATATGATACATGCATGCTCCTAGGTCAGAGCTGAAGGTCGGCTCACCTCTAAAGGAATCGTAATGCTGTTTTCTGAGCTTCTGATGAAAGAATCCCTTAATATGTTTCTCTCGTGCTTGAAAATCATCTAGGAATGATTTATTACAGTATTCACAGAAGTATCTACTTCGACCCATTTTACTGCACGAACAAGTTTTCCAGTTTGTTGTTTACAATTTTTCAACCACAGCAGTCTTCTTCTTCTTCTTACAATTGTTGGAAGGAGCCTAAACGGCTATAATTCCACGTACTGAGTAACTTGGATCAATTGTATAGTTGAACTGTTTTTTGCAGGGTCTTGTAAAGGATAATGGACGAACAATGGATAGGATGATTATGGAATGTGGGATGCAAGGTGATGATGGAAGTGGTACCTATATGCCCACCACGTGTTACCGTGGGTGAACCAAAACCACACAAGGAATTGGTTGGATTTTAGGACATTGGGTTGACGGTGTGGTGTGGGGTGCAATAATGTAGGTTGATGATGCAGGCGACAACATGCAAGGAATGGCAGGAATTTGAAAGATTCTCAACGTGTCGACTCCTGTGGGCCGACCGAAGAGCAGGGTCAAAGTAGGATTATGTGGATGCGGTGAGGCGAGATGATGATTATGAATCAAATTGACTGGGGATAGGAGTATAGAAATCAAGACGATTAATATATAGAATAGGATAGGGATAGTTACCAGGAGAGGACAGACAATTTGAGCGGAGAGTCACGTCGGCGTTGCTCACTCTGGCGCGCCATCTTGATTCTCCAACCACAGCAGTCACACCCACACAGCTGTGATGTCACAGTGTACCAATACAGCAGTAAAATAACAATCCCTGCTCTTTTAATTCCTTAAATATCCAAAATAATTTTAAAATGCCAATTTCTTGAAATTTATCTATAATTTAATTTATTCGTTACATTAAAAGAGATTTCTTTATTTTTTACATGCTGCAATTTCAAAATACATCATTGCGGTATTTACGGGATATTTTTTTTAAGTTGGCAAAATGCGTACATCAGCTGAAACAAAAAAGCAGCAAAAGCGGCAAAAGTCTAAATCGCGGGAAATTAACATTGCACATCACAGCGATCACAGTTCATGGGCACCACGAGTTCACCACAACTATATATAGAGTGTAGGATCTAGCTGAGTGATCACCACTAATTCACCAGAGATCTACATACCCCCTGTAGGGTCTCTGAAAGTTCACATAATCACTACGAGTACTACTACATTGCAGTTACACGATGTATACCTGATAACTGCATCACCATGATGAAACATATATATATTAATAATTATGGCCTAACTTTGTTCTTATATTTCATCTAGCTTTCACGCAGTTTATCATTTTGATTCATTTTAAAACAACTTATTATGTAAGTGGGTGTGGGTTTATAATGTACGTGTTATAATTATAACTCATAAAATTTAATCACACCGCATGAATTAAAATGCACTATAAAATTGCAATAAATTTAATTAAATGCAAGTTTTTTCAATGCATTTTATATTATATAATATAAATATGTGCAATTAATGGCTGCATGCATGCATAATATTATTAATGATATGGAATTGGCCGGAATTGCATGGCTGCAATGCATTTTAAACAATTATTTCAACTCTGACCTCCGGCCAGCTATAATATATACAGGGGCGGATCCAGCCCGCGGCTTTGGGGGGGGGGGGGGGGGCGGTGCCCTATCCCGCAATGTTAAATTTTGGAGTGGGAGGGGGGGCGATGGGTGGGGGGTGGTAATACCTTCAATGTATTTTGGGACCTTTTGGGGGGGGGGGGGGCGTTCGCCCCCATCGCCCCCCCCCCCCCCTTGGATCCGCGCCTGGCTATATATAATTTTAGGGCCATATTATTATTAATTATAATATATTATATATATATATATATATATATATATATATATATATATATATATATATATATATATATATATATATATATATATATATATATATATATATATATATATATATATATATATATATATATATATATATATATACTGTATAATTATATTGCATATATAATTTTAATTTTTTTATTTAATTAATTAATGTATCGCTATATATTCTCGTATATTAAATAATGCATACTCTGTTTTATTTGTGATATGAAATACTTAATTATATATATATTTAGATAAAAATATATTATAGCCTTAATTATATGCATATAATTTATTAATGATGGGAGCTCCTCTCCCTATACCCAGTAAACGACATACAACTAACATTGCTCTGTTGGTCCGGTGTTGAGGATGTTGGGCCAGTATGCCAATTAACACTCTAAAGTTAATTCCGGCCGGTCCAAAACACATTTTTGACACCCTGTATTTACTGTGGGTAGGAATTATATCTATTAGCAAACAGTTATAGTGTCAAAAAATGTGTTAATTGGATTGGACCTATGCAAGGATCTTGCAGTATATATATACTATGGATTAATAGGCTATATACTAGTTGGTCTATATCATGGGTATATATATGCGGTGATAACGTACGTTGATACTACTTTTGCAGTAATTAAAGCTCACTGCACATTAGAATCATATATCGGCATGGCATATTTTAAATTAGAGACACCTAGTTGCATTGTAAACCAAGTTCTTGTATATATAATATATACAGTATATATAATGTCACAGTGATTGCAGCACTTAACAATTAACTATAATTTTTATTTATTATATTTTTTAACATTATGTAATTTAAATATTAGTTGGAACATTTGTGTGACACATTACTATACATAATTTATAGCTGGAGAAAAACTAAATAATATTCTTCCTCAGAGTTCTAACTATTTATATATAATATATCAGGAGAAGAATTTATTTTTTGGGAGACTCTGGGAGAGATCATCCAGATTAAACTATATATATTAACAGAGAGGCCATATTATAGCATGAGAGGCCATACAAGGTTAATTATATATTCACTTGCTATATAATATATATATATAGCCAAGGCCACAAAAGAAAAATAAGCTACGTACGTGTCATATATGCTATTTGGTACACCAATAAAAATTATTAAACTTTATAAGGAAATAAGAAGCAAGATATTTAAATATATATATAATTATATATATATTAAATTTCTCAAGATTGCATGGTATATATTTGTCGCCAAGACATCAACCTCTTTATATTTGCTGTTGCTGTATTATAGGTTCCGCGAGTACCAAAATTGGCATCAAGGTGGACCCACACTGCATGGTTGCAGAGCTTTCTCGACAGATTTGAAGGTCGCGGAGTTTCCAAGCAAGTGTTTTACAGCACTTGAGACCTCTTCGTCTGCAGAAAACCTCTCTCGATCATGCAGATTGATCCTGAACAGGTATAATTAAGTAATTAAGTGATTGACTCCAGCGGAAGATTTAATTTAATGTTCTCTTGCATGGAACATCTCTTGATAAGGCTCTATATATAGAGAGAGGAGAGAGCTAAAATAATGTTAATGTTAATAATTAAGTTGTTAATTTTCCAAAATTATCTGAAGGAATTTTGTCTACTTTGTTTAATTGCCACAGTGTAGCACAGCACAGTTTTATAATACCTGCATACTATTTGTTTATTTTACTGAAACAAATATGATGTAACTGTCAGTAAAATTAAATTATGGAGATTAGTGTTATTAAAAAGTGTTTACTGAAAAATTTCAACTTACTCAGGAAATGGCTTTGACCTGGACCAATGCGGAGAAGTTTGGTCAAATCTTCTGCAGCCTGGTCTGCGCGCCTCTCAACATGCAGCTACAATTAAAGCTTGCATGCAATGCATTCTTCAGTTGTTCAGTTGTTCAAGGTGGGTTTGGGTCAATGATGTTTCTGATGATTAAAATATATTGCGAATGTTTATAATCTAAAATAAAGTTACATGGTATTGTTCTCATGCAGAAAACAATTAATAAAAAAAAAACTACTTCACAGAGGTTTGAGGATGGTACCACAGTAACCCCAGTGTTGTGCATTTGTTCGACGTGTGGAGCTAACTATAATATTATACTTTTCCTATACCTTATATACTTTCCTCAGACCTTGTGAATTTTTTTTAATTTTTGGTGAAATTTCTGACCATACGGCACAGATCGAGGTTTCTTATAGATCATTTTTTATTTTCATTTTTTAAAGGGCATTCACCCTTATTAACTCTATGGAAGAGGTTTGAGTTGATCATCATAGTAAGTTCATTGCAATTAATGTACAACTGAATGAAACCATGCAGTTCGATCGTCACCATGCATCAAGATTCAATTAATTAATTGAGCTAGCTGGCAACGGAATTAACCTTGGTGCAATGACAAATACACCCTAGAACCACGTACCCCACCAACTGACAGAAATACCATAATTGATAAAAAATACTCATTACAGCAAGTTAGAAATAGGCCGGATCACTATTTACAATTAGAGAAATAAAGTGTCATTTGTTACATGCAGCGGAGAGCAAAGTTCCAAGCCTCGTATGGAGCTGGTGTTGTCTCAGTGTATGAGGTCTCAACTTCACCTCATTGCGTCACCAAAGTTTGAGGCTGCATTTAATAAAAATGTGGGACTTCACATCTTCACAACACATATATATCCCACGTATAAATTTTGACTACACTTTGGGCTTATCAGCTCAAATAAGACCAAAATTTTGCTAGCCCAATTAGACTCCGACAGGCACCTAATTGGCCGATTTTGGGCAAATCTGGGCTAGCAAAAAAAGTAACATTGAGCTGTAATAGCCCAATATAACCCTAACTGGACCAATACACCACTTAATCCATAGCTCTATGTAGCTCATTATGGATCAATTTGAACCAACTATGCCATGCTTAAACAAGCTGGAAATTGACCAAATTTGCCCAAACTTGACCTTTTCTACCCTGGTTGTCCCCAGTACGCTTATATAGCTCAAAATAGACCAAAACAGCTTAAAATGGACCTCTTTTGCCCAAAGATGTGCCGATCCACCCTGAATATACTGCATTGGCTAAGGTAGCCCAAAGTGGACCAAAACAGCTTAAAATGGACCTCTTTTGCCCAAAGATGTGCCGATCCACCCTGAATATACTGCATTGGTTTAGGTAGCCCAAAGTGGACCAAAACAGCTTAAAATGGACCTCTTTTGCCCAAAGATGTGCCGATCCACCCTGAATGTACTGCATTGGTAAAGGTAGCCCAAAGTGGACCAAACCAGCTTAAAATGGACCTCTTTTGCCCAAAGATGTGCCGATCCACCCTGAATGTACTGCATTGGTTTAGGTAGCTCAAAGTGAACCAAAAAAGCTTAAAATGGACCTCTTTGGCCCAAAGATGTGCTTATTCAACTTGAATGTACTGCATTACTAACAGTAGCTAAAAATAGACTAAAATAGCTCAAAATGGCCTTTTTTTCTCTGAATGTATTACATTCTTTACCTTAATTATCGCTTCATAAAACAAACGAAAATAGATGAAGATAGAAATATTTTGCCTAAAAACATGTGCCTTTTATGACCATGAATGCATTCTATTAATTAGTTAATACTTGAAGCTCAAAGTTGATAAAAGTGCTATAAAATAAAATAATTTATTCATGGTTATAAGAGCTGGGGAAAATCAGTATTGTCATCATGCTGATGCATGCATACCAGACACTATAAATAATGCAAAGGAATACTTGGCTGACTGTGAGGGGAAGAGACTGGCCCAAGAATCACATGGTATGCATATTAAATGAGGTGTCTGTTTATTCTGTTCTTTTATCATATACGTACAAATAACGTACTGAATGCATATTATTTGCACACGGTAAATACAGTATGCATACAGTACGTATGTAAGAGGTCATTGTAACAATTCTATTAGTAATTAGAGAGCATAATATCCTGAATGAAATACAGTTTCATTTATTATAGCTGTGAAATTGTTATTAAAATTGTAAAAAGTGCCACTTACCGCAATTTTAGAACAAAATTAACCTTTGTTCATTTATTTCCTTACATTTTGGCTGTGTAGAACTGCTTTTTTCTTCAAAATTGTGGAAGAATAGGCTGAGGAACTGCATTGTTAGCAGCTTAAACCTATTAGGAGAGATATGCCACCCTGTGGCATGAACAGAAAAACATTTCCCGATCAACTTTAACCCTGAGATATTGATGTATATAGACTATATACATGTATGCTTACCTTAGCAGATGATTAACGCATTACTACACTAAGGAAAACCTTAAAAATATAGATACATGACACGACTTAGGACACTATAAGAAAGATACATACTGCAACAACAACAACATTGTCGACTGTTACAAGTCAGATGGAAAACCGGTAGAGAAATGAATTCAAATGAACCAATCAGAGCGATCGGAAGTTCGGAACCGATCGGAAACCATCGGAAACGCGCTAAATTAATCTCCAAAAGTCTACAAATGGCGAAATCTTTGTAAACATGACAGACGACTTAAATAATTCTGATAAATATAATAGACCCAGCTTATAGATGAGGTCTATTTTAAGCTGTAATGGTTCACTTTAAGTTACCTAATCCAATGCAGTATGCATATATACATTCAGGGCGGATCGGCACATCTCTGGGCAAAAGAGGTCCATTTGAAGCTGTTATGGTCCACTTTGGGCTCCCAAAGATGTGCCGATCCACCTTGAATGTACTGCATTGGTAAAGGTAGCCCAAAGTGGACCAAAACAGCTTAAAATGGACCTCTTTTGCCCAAAGATGTGCCGATCAACCCTGAATGTACTGCATTGGTTAAGGTAGCCCAAAGTGGACCAAAACAGCTTAAAATAGACCTCTTTTGCCCAAAGATGTGCCGATCCACCCTGAATGTACTGCATTGGTTAAGGTAGAGCTACCTTAACCAATGCAGTACATTCAAGGTGGATCGGCACATCTTTGGGCAAAAGAGGTCCATTTTAAGCTGTTTTGGTCCACTTTGGGCTACCTTAACCAATGCAGTACATTCAGGGTGGACCGGCACATCTTTGGGCAAAAGAGGTCCATTTTAAGCTGTTTTGGTCCACTTTGGGCTACCTAACCAATGCAGTACATTCAGGGAGGGAAAAAACATCTTTGGGCAAAAAAAATCCATTTTAAGCTATTTTGGGCTATTTTGAACTGAGCCAACCTGAGGAATACATTCAGAGTAAAAAGGGGTATGTTTGGGCTAAAGAGTGCCATTTTAAGCTCTTTTGGTCCATTTTGGGCTTGGTCAAGCACATGAATACTTTTAGAGTAAAAAAGGGCATGTTTGGGCTGAAGAGTGCCATTTTAAGCATTTTTGGCTCACTTTGTGCTGGCCGAGGCAAGGAATTCATTCTTGGCTATTTTGGGCAGAAATGGTCTACAGGGTGCTCAGATTTATTTTAGCTGGATTGGTCAATATACAGCTACATGAAGCTAGGTTGAGCTTGGGCTTAATTGAGCTTTTTTGGCCAATAACAAGCTTACTGCAACCCTGGGGATATTAGGTACCATTTTGGGCTAAAACGGTCAACAGCTAGCTTAAATTTGTTTCAAGCTTGTTTGGTCTTAATTAGGTTAAAATTGCTTGGTCACAAATCTGGTCTATTCCCACACAGCACACGATGGATATTTTTTAGATGATATCTAGATATAATCTGTATAGAACTTTTTACTTATCTAAAAATTATATAGATATTATCTATGAACTTTCATGGATATTTTCTAGCTAAATGTCCTCTATTTTTTGGATAAAGTTATCTTGTTAATATCTTATCCTATAATTATACAGTTTTTATCTTGCTATATTATCCTCCTATATACTATGCTTCTATTTTTAAGTAAAAACACACATAATAATTTAATTTAACATACATTTTTATTATTTATAACATTTCTCAATCAACATACATTATAGGAAATTTTAAAGAACTTGTGATAAATCATCATACATGTAGAATGATAAAAAAATAATATTATATGACAAAATTGGTTCTCATTTCTTAACAAAACTTAACTACTGCTGACATATTATAACATAAACACATATATTATATAATACTGTATGCATATTCATTAATATTTCAATATATATTAAAAATTATAATTTTAAATGCATAAATAGTCATTGCATGCATGGCATACAGTATAACAAATTCCATATAAAACAATTAACTGTATGCATACAGTATGCATTATATATGTTTTGTTTTAATTGTTATTAAAAAAGTAAAAGAACCTTAATTGAGCAATACAGATATGTACTAAATTATTATAAATATGCAAGAGTATATAAAAATACAAGGAAAACAACTGCAATTTAGTATGCAATGCATACATTAAAAATTATCTCACTTATTCATTTTAAAAACATATACACACTGTTCTCCCTACTTGCTTGGCTTCTTTTGCTGGTCAGCATTGCTGATCTGTAGTGATGATCTGATGATATTGCCCATTACAGCTGGCTGCAGTTTTCAGGAACCAATATGTTGCACTATATAATTTATGCCATGGGTAGATAAGCTGGGTCTAGGTATTGGATGTTGTCATGTCTGCACCCCTGTAAAGTAAAAAAAAAAAAAAAAACATATAAACATCACTATATTTATGTTTATGCTGCTTGCAGAATGGCTGCATTTTGGTCATTATGAATATATATAGCCACTGTATGGCCAATGTGAAATTTGCTCCTAGAAAACAATAGAGGTGGTGAAAACTAATATAAATATGTATGCATACTGCGCGCACTTGCATATGAAATACTGTACTGAAACTTTAAAATAAATATGCTGCCTAATTATTTGTGACATATTGTTATAGAATTATACTGTGTATACAGAAATATACAGTATAAATATTTGCAGTAATAAATATTATAGTAAAAATACAGTATCCATAAATACACAGCTGTAAAACGTATGCATACATATACAGTATATATGCATATGATATCATAAGCGCCGCGGTCGGTGAAAATAACGAACCTAAAATTGTTAATAATATATCATCCATATTATAATATAATTACAAATGCTGGCCTGAAATAATGTTAATTTTAATACTGGCAAAAACATTGTAATAATTAAACCCTCATTGCATACCTTATAAATTATTAGACGACTTGAAACCTGCATGGCTACTCCAATACTCCAAGGCTTACATTGGTGCATCATGCAGTCAACCGCCGCAGCCCATATAATCCACTTTTCTGGACAAAAAGTACACACATTGTTAAAGCCGACCAAAGATTTATGAGCAGAAAATACTCATAATTGATTTCTTACCTTCCACTTGAAGATATTTTCGGTTTTAGATGAGAAATTGATATATTTTTCACGATAAAACCGTTGTGTTTACAACAAACATGCAGAATTTTCGAAGTGCGCATGACGTCACATAAAAATTGTACCCGCGATGCAAAAAAATCGCTCCAGATAGAGAATAGATAAAATTATCTATAAAATATCTAGATAAAAATATCCTCAGATAAATTATAGATAAAATTATCTATAAAATATGCAGTAAGTTTTAAAAAGTTTACATACGCATTAATTATTTTAATTTATTAATGAAAGAAAATTTTAATTAATTTAGGTTTCAAAATTTAATTAATTCAAAATTTCAATGGATTAAACAATATGTACATAAAATTTATATATTAAAATTATTAATTTGAAGTATATAATATAACATTAAATAATAATAAACTTTTGTTCATTATTTTTTTTATACATTATAATATACAATAAATCTATTAATTAATATATTATTTATTATAAATTTTAACTGTCATGTGCATGTTTAAAATTTGGATAACTTTATCTATATAATATCTCTTCCAAAATAAGCAAAGGTAAAAGATAGCAGTATCCAATTTTTATCTACATATTAGATCTCGGCACTTTAGATAAATATTGTATAAATATTAGATATCGTTATCTTGAATTGTGGCATATCCACTAAATATCTGCATATACAAAAAATATCCAAAAAATATCTAGATATTGAGTTTTGTGTGCTGTGTGGGTTTTAAGCTATAAAATTCCAATCTGAGCTGGAGGCTTAAATGAGCATGTTTGGTCTAAATAAAGCCTGAAGCATTATTGGACAATCGTGGGCTACTTTGGTTATAAGCAAATTTGAGTTCAGATAGCTCAATAACACTTTAAAGCCAGTTTGAGGTACTCTGGGCTTCGCAGCCCAAACTGATACTTGAAGGAAAGTAATTTTGAGCTAGCAATGCTATTTTGGGCTAGCAAACCAAGCCCAAAGTAGTCAAAATTTATACGTGGGATATATGAACTTCCATCATAGAAAATTTCAGTAGAAAATATGATATTAGAAGAGGCCATATGATCAACAAATTTTTTGGAGTTGTAGTCGATATCTATAGTGCCATATATGAAATAGTTGTACTATATGGACAGTGGTGATATGGAGTTGCTGAGTGATATATAGTGATGACAACTGTGATAATATATAATATATTCAATGATGTTTATAACAGCTAGTGGACAGCATTACAAGGAAGACTCTTGAGACAAGTTAGAATGACTTTGAAGAATATATGAGGATAACATATATGACTCAAAAGTAATGGAGCCAATCAGCAAACAAAGTGGTGGTGATGATATTATAGTTGACGAGTGGGTCATAGTTGACGGAAGACATAACCGTATGGCAGAGGACAATGTCAAAAGTCAACAGATAATCAGAAGATATTAAAGACTTCGAGATGAGCACCAGTATCGAGGGTTGTGAGTATATGTTTAAATTTTATTTTCTTTATTCGGTACAACATCATCATGCAATTACGTAAAGATAATGGCCGGCAGGGAGATATATGTACAAGTAGACCTATAGAGCTTATAAGTGAGGAGAAAGGTATATAGTCTGATCTCAGCAATGCAGTCAGGCCTCATATGATATATGGATGCTGTCTGGTTGCTACTTTTGCAGGGTGCATGAGATTGAATTTGAGCATATACTATAAGTACCGTAGCTCAACCCTCTCCCTCCCTTTCTCCTTTTGAGCTTATAATCTCGATCGTATTGATTAGCTATTGAACTTAACTAGCCTGAGAGTTACCTTAAGTGTGCGAATGATGTATTTATATATACAGAGTAACTATGGTTAGATATGGTAGTGAAATTATTGGTACAGATTTCTTAAAAAAAAATCTGTATTTTTGTAGGAAAATTTTTATCTGTTTTGTAATATAGTTTAATAAATATACAGTATACATTATACTGTATATTAAACAGTATACTTAATTGGTCTATGTAAAAAAAAAAAGTAAAATCTCCTTTATATAAGTTATTCAAATCTGTAATTATCATTAAATTTGCAAATTCAGGGTTAATTTTCATTTATAAAAAACATATAATTTTATTCAAAACATTTATTTTATAAAAGTATATAATGACAAAATGTATTTACATTTATAAAAATTAAGTACTGCCATAAAAAAATTTTTTTATGTAACAGAATAAAAATCAAAAGAACTAAGCTGTAATTTTGTTCCTAACAATGAGGAACAATTCATTTTATTGGGGTCTCTAAAATAAAAAGTTTACTAGTCACAAAAATAATAAACAACCAAACATCACATAAAGTAAAAGAATGGAACTTTGTGCATTGCACAATTTAAAAATTGACTTGCTTACAAAATATTATTGAATTTAGAATTTAAAATTGGTGAAATTTTTATATACATTACAAAAAAATAAATAAATAAAAAAAAAAAAAAAAATCTTAAAAAATTGGTCCTCTTTCATAAGGCACAAGACAAATTGCTTTTGAGAGAATATTCAAATATTAAAATTAGCAAGCACCAATTAACTTCCACAATTTATATTTTATAAAACAAACAAACAAATAATTAACTATAAACAATCTATATATAATATGAGATCAAAAAAGATTTGATTAAATTAAACAAATAAAAACAAAATAGGGATCAGCCACAGTAATTAATTTATGGAGGATGAGCAAATGATTTTACTGCAATTGTCAAATTAATTAATAGTATATATTTTTTTTATTTTTTATAAAATGATTAATGTGTATTGATAATTGAGTTACTGCGGCTATAAATTGGATGGAACATAATTTTTTTTAAAAACTTTTTTTTTTTTATATAATGAGCAAAAGGAAAAGTTTTGAGATCAAACTCTTTGGAAACAAAAAAGCAAACAAAATAACTATATCAAAATAAAAGCCTTATAGTAAAATCTGTACAAATCTATCGGTATATTTATATCTAGTACACATTATATAATAATGATGAGCTACCTTGAATATAATATATATGGCATCTGCATGCTTTTCTATATAATGAATAAGTAGAAAAAAAAGAAGTCTTAATTACATGAAGTTTACCAACTTGACAAACTGGACTGATTGAAGATCAAAATGTTAAACAATACTGTTACTGTTATAAAACTTGTGGTAATATGACTTGTGAAATTAAAAAAAAAATACTAATTAGAAATTAAATACAATATTATTATATGGTGAACTTTTCTTGTAAACAATTAAAAGCATTGCAAGAAAAACAACAATAAAACTATACACTATAATTATATAGAGAAAAAAATAAAACTTTGGCAATATACAAAAAAATGAGACCTTTTTAGTGTGAAGCTGATATACAAATTTGCAAATTAATTTGCAAATAGGATACTTAATGTAGAAACAAACAAATAATAAACAATATGGCATCAAATTATTATGAGCCATTTTTTAATTCTAATATATTTATACGCGACGACCCTGTTTTAAATGGCAGCAAAGTAACAATTGATCTTTATGGCAGTAATACTAACATTTAACCACGTTAAGCAAACTTATGTTTGACGAAGCGTAGCCCCACGAAGACGATTGCCGCCGAGTAGCTCAGAGTCTTGGGCAGCAGCAGTCCGAGCAGTCTTTGTGCCAGCCCGGGGCCGCCACGGGGGGTGGTGGGTGAGCGAGGGGGTCGCGACATGATGCTTTGCGAAGACTCATTCTGCTGGCAGAACAATGAAACATCAGCACATGGGCAATTTCAACTTGGCGAGATTTTGTAAGTCTGGTATTTATTGAAAAGATAAATACTAATAATATAATTTAATAATTTTCATAATAATTTTATAAGCCCATTAATTACTATATTGATTTCAAGGAGTGCTAATTGCATTTAATGTTATTTTTGTTAGATAAAAATATAATTTGCTTGACAATTACAAATAAAATGTTTAAAACCTGAGCTGTTTCATACACCTGAGTGTACACATGACACATGTTTTAAGCCAGTCTTTGGTACTGTTATTTGTTATTTTATAATAAATTTATAATTGCAATATTTTTTTTACTCGCAAAATTAAAAAAATAATAATAAAATGAACAGTAAATAATATATACTGGGTGAACATATTGCACAGTACATACACATAGAGTGCCAAAAGTGGGTGTGTCTCTAAAGGTAAACAAATAGCAAAGGTAACTCACCTTGTTTGAGAACTGGTCAGCAAGAAGTCGCAGCTCCGCGCCTAGTTGTTGCCAAGATTGGCGCTCGGAGGTTGCTGCAGGCGAAGACGGCGCACCAGTCTTGACGCCAGAAACCAGATACGGCACCGCAGCTGGGCGGTTTGGTGCACTCCCTGATTAAAAAACAAAACATTTAGTCTCGAGTTGAACACCAGGTTTGGCCTCAAACTTCTAGCTAACCAAAATATCGGGGTATTTGAATACATGCAGTAGACGTGCAAAAACAAAACAAGCATGGACCTGACTTAAAAACTTTCAAAGTAAAAGCGCTCACCTACTGGTGCTATGATTGGCTGAGATGGTAGAGCCGGTTGTTGATTGGCGGGTGCTGCAGAAGACGGCGCCAACTGTCTTAAAACTTCGAACAGGTCGACGAGCAGCTGTTCAAGTGTCATCTCCAGTCGTGTTGTATCATCCTCAGGTGGAAACGCGAACGGAATCGCCATGGTGCTCAGTCGTTGTCACGTTTTGTTGATACAAAAAAGTAAAAATTGTTGAAAAATAAAAGTTCAAGTTTAAATCTCAGTAAGAGAAATAATCACACAAGTCCACAGAGTAAATGTCACTGATAATCAAGACGGTGCTCACAGGTCGGTTGTCTGGTTGTGTATCTGCTAATGCTATGTTTTCCAGTTCGTTTTATAAACTCGTCCCCCACCACTAAATCCAGGAACCCCCACTTCTACCCAGCGAAGCGTTAGCCAATGACAGACAGTTCTCCGCTTGCTCGCTGCGTGGCGCGAGAGGCCCGGACGAGCGCTCTGCTGCAGCTTTGCTGATGATATTATACACAAATATTGCAAAATAATAAAACACTTAATTCTTGTATAAAAATACAAACATAATAAAAATACAAATCCTTGTCGAAATGAAGTCTGCAATGACTGCAATAGAAATTACAATATATATGCAAAGACAGTGCCATTTAAATTAATTTTAAGTGTGCATTAATTAAGACAACTATATAAAAATTAATTATCTAGCTGTGATATATTTAAAGACAGGTGATATAATTAAATACATCTTTTAGGACATAGTCATATGATGAGTAAAAATATTGATAAGATCTTATGAAGATAATTTTTGTCGAATTAACAATCTTATAATGCGCGCGTTGTAAAGAAAGCGCAGAGTGCAGAGGGGATGAAAAGCGCGTCTTTGCACCCCACAGCGGTGGGGGAAAAAAATGTATTCCCGTTAGAAGTTAGTGCAGTGGAAGTGTTTGCACCGATATAGAATGAATGCCAATCCACGAAAATGCACACTAAACACATTATCGATTGTCAATTTTTTGAAGTGTTGACGCCATATTGACACTAACTGTTGTCTCAATTAGCGCAAGTGTTCAAGTATTTGAAGGGTTTGAAGGGTCTAGTATTTAGTGTTTGAAATAGCAACTTCAAACACTAACACAGACACTAAATTTTTTAACATTGATCAGCTGATGCAAATGTTTCCAACTTTTGACACTACGAAGTGTTGGCGCTAGTTTACAGTAAAGTTGTCTCATTTAAAATAAGTATTTATACTAAATTAGTGTTTGAAGTGTATACACTTTTAGTTCGCATTCTTTAAATGAGACGCGGCCATAGACGAAGCCTCCACAAGCGTCATAACACCTTCACTTGGCCAGCCAGACGAGAGGGAAATTGAGTCATCAGCAATTGACTCATCGCGCGCCGTAACCTCTCATGCTGATGTTTACCTATATATCATGAGCACGTCCAAAACCACTGGTTATTGTTAGATGACAGAATTATTTCAATGTCTTTGCATTTAACAGGCCAGGGTGTATGAATTGATTTTTATGATTAATTAATCGCTGTGTTGGAAATGATAAAATGATTCCACGTAACAGCTTGTATTGGCGATATAACCACGCATGTGAATCTGCTGTGCTTTGACGCGCGCGGCAAACGTTGCTCATGCATGGAACTCACTTTTTGGCATTTGTGTATGTAAATTAATTATTGCGTACTGCGTATATGGGTGTAGAATATCATCGGATCATCTGCACAGGAATCTCGGAGAGGGTGGAGGGGGCTGGTAGGGCTAACTGTAATCCTTTCCAAAATTTTCAATTTTAGGAATTTATGAAATTATATATAGTTCATATCTTGTTTATGTACTATTAATTAAATTGCCGTTGTTTTGCGTCATTTGCAACGCGATGACAAATTCTGTGCCCCCATTAATACAGAAGATAATTCTATAGTCTAGCTGCTTATGTTATTGTATAGGTATATGATAACAGATTTTGTGTTAAAGTATAATGATTATAAAAAAAAGATACGCTGGGAAAAAATGACACACCCATATTGTATATAATGATAGCTTCATTATTCTCATGCAATTACATTTTTTTAAACAAATCAATTTTTTGTACTGAATTTGCACATGCACTTCGCATCTTCTATAAGATAGTAAAATAAACTTTGTATTCGTTGCCCATCGTTTCTAATCTACGCATGGCACTATAATATACTAAGGACTGTTTGTGAATTTCCATGACTCTGAATGGACAATTTGCATGATATATTTTTATTACAGAAATGGATAGAGGGTACCAAATTATGCTACTCTGAATTTTTTCAGATTTTTTTGAGAACGGGAACTATTTTTAAAAAATTATAGAAAGGCAGTTTTATGACGTCACGGGCGTTTAGCGCCTATCCTTTTCTTAAGGACAGACTCCTCGTGACGTCATAAAATTGATTTTCAATAATTTTTTAAAAATAGTTCCCGGTCTCTCAGTGGCGTAGCCACGGGGGTGGGTTTTTCGTGGTTTAAACCCCCCCCCCCATGAAGATCTAGTAGTGACTGGATATAAGAAGAAAAGAGGAAAAATTATAGAAATTTGAAAAAAAAAAAAGTTAAATAAAAAAATGAAATTTAGGGGTATCAAGTAGGATCTTTTCTTTAAAATAAACAAATTATAAGTTAGTTTCTAATTTTAACAGGAAAAAGTGCGACTCATAAATAAATGTTTTATTTCCCTTACAAACTGCATGTGCATATAACTACTATTGTATAAATTAAAACGCTCTCACGTGTGCCCACTTTCATTTAATTGGTTGCTCCACGCGTCCGGTGCAGACAAAATTTAACAAAAATAAGAGAAGCAATTCCCTTTTTATTTTTTATTTATTTATTTTTTACAATATCTTAATGATGTGAACTTGGATTATTAAATAAATTTTAAAAATCAAATTCAATTAAATGATTCTATAAAAATAATATAAAGTGGTTACATGAATTACTTGATTTAATTAAAATGATTTACTCAAAGCTTTATTTATCATACGCACGTATTCAAAAGAAATTGAAAAATGGGGTGAAAAAAATATAAAATGTTAAAAAAATTGCATCAGGCCATATATTTTACCCTCTAATATAATAGTATTTTTCCATTATTTTACCCTAAAAAAGGGGCGTGTCCTTAAAAAAATCGCGCCTGCGGCGGGCTATTAGGGGGCTTCGCCCCCCAAACCCCCCAGTGGGCTCTTCTCAATCTTTGTCCTGAAGAACCCCCCCCCTTGGGCAAATCCTGGCTACGCCACTGCGGTCTCTAAAAAATCTGAAAAAAATCAGAGTAGCATATAACTTTGCACCCCTCTATCCATTTCTGCAATAAAAAAATGTCATGCAAATTGTCCATTGTTGTTTATGCACTCATGAGGGAAATATAATGAAATAAAATAAATATTATACATTTCAATAGTATTAACAAATTGCGATTGCATGATGATGCAAAAACTATGTCGTCTAAATAATGTTACTGTCGATGATGATAGCTGATGCATATAAGCTGCATTAAAAAAAAAAATAAGGAAAAAAAAAATAAAAAATAAATAAATATTTTATTTGCGAATATAATATTTACACTTATTTATATTATATAATGTAAAAATATAATAAACAATATAAATTATATTGTTTATTTTATTTTTACATGTAGGTATTTATATATTAATATTTAATAATTATTTATAAACTACAGTTATTATGCTGCTATTGATATTCTTTTTTATGTATTTACAGGAAAAATAATCTTTAAAATCACATTTATCTCTTTCAATACGGATAACGCAGTTAATTGTAAAATGATGTATTTTTATAAAGAAAATAACGACATATTGTGAAACAAGATTGATAACTTCATTTTACATGTCATTAACTAAAAATAGAACTTTTTAAACAAGGGTGCTAAAAGTACAGTACAGTGCCCTTGAATATGGCGCCGGTCGTCACTGCCTCCAGCTATAAGACATTGTCGTCAGTATGGTGCAGTGCAGACACAGCCAAACAATACGACTTTTGTCTACCCTGCATGCATGTCCAAGGAAAAGGCGCCACCACTGCCCCTAGCTAAATAACAAAATTGAGGGTGACTGACTTAAAGGACGGTGTCTTCTGCCCGTCAACAGTAAATCATAACTCTAACAACTCAAAGGGTGACTCAATAACGGATGAAGAAAAAAAAATGAATATCATCATTATTGCAGGTGCATAAATAAATTTGTTAAAACATTAAGAAAAAAACTTTTTTTTTATACGCTTGTACTGTAATTACATGATTTAAATATTTGCATTGAAGTTTTTTTTTTCTTGTTTATTGTAGAAACAGCAGAAATTAGAACTTATAGTATATATTATATATGTATAGCAACAATGGTGTTCCGTTTTGTGTAATTGTTGCTAACATATGCACACCGGAAACACGTGCAAGAGAGCTCTAGCTCCCGTAGCTTTTGCACTCTATAATGTTTTACCTTTCAACGGGAATAAAAATAAGTACATTATAATGACTAAGAATATTTCATTCTTAATTAATTAATTTGCTGATATTGCGCAGTATATTAATATAACATGTTAATTGTTATACCCGCATCATATGAGATAATAAGTAAAGCTATTAAAAAATTTGGTCCACTCAATTCATTATGCATGATGAGCAGCAGTTCTATACACTCTTACTGATGGCTTATGTAATCAATCTTGCATGCTCGCTTTATTTATTTCATCGCTTATTTAAAATATTCATCGCATGTTAAATTTATTTCTTGTGATTATTTTTTATTTCATCAATTTTTATAAACATATTATATTAAAAATCTTTTCAACATTTATCTGTAATGTTTTCAAGTTATATATATGCTATACAATGTGTGCTGAAAAGAGACCATGCATGATATACAAAACCAGATTTGTGATGGTTTATTTTGTATAGTATATTGAGTTAGCAAGAAATAAAATTAAAATATAAATAGGTGTAAAATTTTAAAGTAATTTGTTGGCTTAATTTTTATTACAAAATTACACGCAACTTTTTTGCTGCATATGATAAAAAAAAGTGAAGTAAAGACAGACACTTTTGAGATGTTTATGACGTTTCTCTGTCTTTGTTTTTGCTCAGTCTGGTTAGTAATTGAGATGATGTCACCAATGTGCCGTGCTGAGCACGTGTGAGCATTAATTGACTGCCGCTGCATGCGCAAAACTTGCAGCATGCGTGCGCGCCAAAATCGACAATTCGTTGAACCGTCGGTTTATAGGAATTATGGGAACTGTACCTTTATTATATGACTATACTCTTGATTTTTTTATGATACCTGAAAGAAAACAACAGTAATTATTATACAAAGACATATTAGTAATTGCTCTAAAAGCCATATGGCAATTAAGTCAGTATACATAATATACTTTTATGTATATATGTTATATACGAATGTGTTAATTGCAAATTGCACGCATGAGGATAAGGTGTTTCAAGTGCATGCAGGGGTAAATGGCGGGGATAGGGTGCAGAATTCAACACATTCAACAAGTTCAAGTACTTTGTAAGATTATGATGCATGCACTGCATATCAATTAGCGATTATCACTATATATCAGTAATTAAGCGCAATGTATATTGTATACTTAATTGGGGTCAACTTGAAAATTATTCTCTATTTCACCAAAATTTCCAAAATATATTTTGATTTAATTTTAAGACTCCCTTAATTAAATATAAATAATTAATTGAGAAGAAATAATTAAAATATTAATATAATATTAATCATTTCCACATTTCATGTTTTTTCTATATTTTTTCTATCCATTATTTATTTTTTCAAATCTTAAAAGGTTCTCATAATTTATAAAGCGAAGAAGGTATACATTTACGTTTCTGTTAAAAAATACAATATACATTTCTATGTTTTTACATTATACAATATTCATATATAATAATATTAATATTCTTCTCCACGTGATATATTTTGTTGTAAACTACACAATAATGCTTTCTTCAAGCCTGTCGCTGTATTATAATTATTTTATGACGCGTTTCAAATCTTCCTCACGCTATCATATTATATAAAAATTGTGTATAGAAGAAGTTATAATATTTGATTGCCGTTAAAAAAAATAGGTGTTTTATCATGAGATCCACATTATAAAGTGATTATGGCCACCTGTAAAAGCTGTAGTTACAAATGACATTGAAGGGTCCAGAATTTTAGACAGCATAAGGGTACAATGTGTACTTGACAGTGATATTAAACTCCCCTTATATAATATATTATAGAAAAAGTTTCCCCTGATCTTCAACCCTCAACCTAAAAGGGGGTGAAGTGACAAAAGCGCTAGCCAAGCGATTAACCCAACTGTAAGCCACAGGTGAACCTCCCCATGAGTTCTGAAATCAAATGTATGGGGATGTAACCTTCATGTAATACATTATATACGATCATCAGGTGCTGCAGTGTGTTTTTCTTCTCCGAGTCACAACTTTTATATGTGAGAAAAAGAAGAGGCCAATTTTTTTTCTTAAACTAATACACCATATATATTATATACCTGGCCCATATAAACTAATATGCAAACAGGATGAGCTTTATTTTTTTAACACCTATTCAGTATATGACGAAGAAAAGGGGGATAGAGTAAATAACTATAAACCATAATAAAGCCTTTCTAAAGATTCCCTCTCTCATCTCTCTTAAAAATTGCGTATTTTGCGCTCCGCATGTATTTTCAAAATTAAATTTACGTTACAATTTTCTATTTTACTTTTAAACAATGTATACTCGTTGCCTTGGAAAATTTTCCACTTAATTGCAGCCTTAATCACCATGCCCTACATATTATGTTATTCTTACAAGGCATGATGGTAATTACCAAGAACAGGAACATTTTCCGAGACAACTACTGTATATACACTCAAAGATTCATCTTGTATTGTCATATTGTCAGATAATTATATTTGTTTTCAAAACTATATAGTCCAGTAAAATTAAGTTTAAATCCTATGTTGACCCGGAAAAAATTCCGAAAGTTTTGAAAATTTCAGGGTCGACGTGACTTAATGTTCTAGACCACGTACCCAAAATCCGCCAAAATCCGCCCGCTGCGTTTCCGGTTCCGGGACAAAGATGGCGGCGAAAAGGTACATTTTTAAAAAAATCACAATTAAATCCCTAATTAAGTTATGTTAATTTTGACAACTCCCTATTAAAGACAAAGATTCAAATTAACAGGAAAATTAAAAATTTAGAAAAAATTATAGGTTAATCGGGGTTTAATCAGTGATTATTTAATTTTTTATCGGAAGCTCGCAGCTTAATTGTAAAATCTTTCATAGAATTAATTTTTTTACGGAAAAAAGTTTCGTTAAAAAAACTTTGCATGTTTTTTCTAGTTTCTAGAAATGTCATTAGATTTAATGTACGTTTATATTTGACGGAGAAACGAGCGGGAGAAGGAGCGAAAACGTGGTCGCTCCGGCGTTCAAACAGCATTGCAGCCGCTCACTATAGTACAGACGCTTGCGCGCGCGGTCTCGATGGCTTTTCCCAAGTCGTACAATCGCGCATGTAAGGTGGTTGTAGCACCCATATCACCTCCCTGAAAATTAAACCCCCAAACCTCCCCCCCCCCCCAATTCAGAAGATCTGCCATGTGTGATGTACTGTGTATACAGTATTCGGAATAAAGTCGAAGAACGCTGTCATACATACATGGGAGTTTGTGATGTTAATTATTTCGCTTATTATACTTAATTAAGTAAAATATTTAATTATTAGCACATTATTAACATTATACAATATATTATTTAATTCTGTATAATAATATAATGTCAAGCAACGCCGTGCCTGGTTAGTAGTTGGATGTGTGATACTGATAAACCAAAAAAAAAAAAAACCCTTTCCACCCAGGGGTAAATCATTGACCTTTTCCACTATGTGGTTCCCCTGGCTTTGGACCATTGCACTTCCGGTTCATTGACAAGACAACTCTTGTTGTCTTGTCAATGACTTCCATGGACAAGCGTCCATCCTGGCTGAGGTTTCCACATTTCCCTAAGTCGCAGTCATATGCCGGGATGGATTGCAAGGCCGTGGCCACCCCCGTTCCGGAAGAGCCTGCGAAACTCTGAGGTATATACGGTTTCGGAAGGTTCGGTGTTTCAAAATTAGTGAGTAATTATTTAGTAAGTATACTCTCATCCTCTTGGGTATAAAAATAATAAAAAAATCAATAAAAATGCGAATGAAGTAAAATAGAAATTATATACTCTGTAAATTCATTCTTGGACCCACGAATTTACAATGAAATAAATAAAAGTAATATAATTATTAATTGCGCAATATTATTACGTAACAATTACAATTGTAATGCAATTATAAAAATTTATAATTTTATAACATAATATATATTTTTTAATTTTTATCAATCCCTATTGGGTATACTTCTATTTACTAGTTACGTACTACTATAAAACCCCGAACCTTCCGAAACCCTAACTTGAGCGTTTCGCGGGCTCTTCCGGAACGGGGGCGGCCACGGAATTGCAAATCCATCCCGGCATTTGTCTACGGCTGAGGGAAACGTGGAAACTTCAGGCAGGATGGACGCTACAGATTTTGTCAATGAACCGGAAGTGCAATGGTCCAAAGCCAGTGGAACCACATAGTGGAAAAGCGCAACGATTTACCCCTGGGTGGGAAACGTGGTTTTCGTTGAAAATGGTCACCCATCCAACTACAAGCCACGCGTGGCGTTCCTTGACTTCGGTGATCTGACGAGACCCGGTCAAGCGCAATGCGCCACACATAAAGTATATATTGTCGCCACAGAATGCGAGTTAGACAACTACACGCCATTTTTTTTTTATAGAAATATGAGCCTCAAATTGAGCAGTTTTCTATAAAATTTTTATGTAGTTGTCTGGCTTGAATTCTGAGGCGACGATAAGCATCATTTTGATTCAAACTCAAAATTGCCAAGTGAATGCATGGACTTTTTAACATCCTGAACATTCATTACCTTTTGCACGGTTTTACATTTTAATGTTCATTGCAGATATATTAATCATATGATTTATATATGATAATATATATTTAACTTTATATATACACCTTTCTGATATGGTTACTTGTTTCTCAACCAACGAAAAATATAACATAATATAGTAATATAACAAATATAATAAAGCAATTACGATTAGTATAGATATATATATACATATTTCTTAGAATTTAATGCATTGAGATTTAATATGATGGTATACATTCATCTTTTCAAAAAACTTTTCATCTAGTATTGTAAATTTACTTCATATTTCATTCTATAATTATAATTCATATAATACAGCAATTGTATTTGATTTTATTATAATTTTTGACAAAAATGTAACACAACATATATTCAATGAATTCTATTTTAGAAATGCAACACAGAGTGCACAGACTATATAATATTATAATGATAATAAAGAATAAAAAAAAAATATTAAAATATCCTTTTAAATTTCTTTACTATCGTGTTATTATATAGAATTTAAGACTGACATGACAGCAAAATTAAAATTATAATATATATATGGAATACATATGAAACAAATTTTTAATACTAAATCCTTTTTATGGATATAGATATACCATTTATTTTATATATGACTTTGAAATTCTTATGTATCTATAGTCATTATATTGCCACACATACATTCAATTTGCATGTAATTTTCGTTGGTCAGTTGATTAAGAAACAAGTAAAGATATTAAATCGAAAATTAATGAAAAAATTAGGATGATATTTGATCATCTGCATGATATTCATAAATTCCTCCATACATACGTTCTTTAACTTAATGCAATTTTACATTAAGGTTTTAAGTATATGATGCATTCACTTGGCAATTTTGAGTTTGAATCAAAATTATGTTTATCGTCGCCTCAGAATACAATCGAGATAACTATAACATAAAAATTTCATAATAAAACTCCCTATTTGAGGCTTATATTCCAATAAAAATATGGTGTGTAGTTGTCTAACTCGCATTCTGTGGCGACGATATATACGTAGTAATATGTACTGTATATCATGTTATATAATATTTTTTATTTATATTACAATTGTAATTCTTAATATTGCATAATTATTAATTATATTACTTATTTATTTCATTGTAAATTCATGGGTCCATCAATGAAATACACAGTACATAATTTTTATTTTACTTTATTCGCATTTTTTAATTGATATTTTTTATTATTTTTATACCCAACAGGATAAGAGTGGGGCAGTTATCCGTACTAAAATTACAAATATTAGGCACATTGTATTAATATATAGAATAAATATCTTGCATAATGTTAATAATGTGCTAATAATTAAATATTTTACTTAATTAAGTATAATAAGCGAAATAATTAACATCACAAACTCCCATGTATGTATGACAGCGTTCTTCGACTTTATTCCGAATACTGTATACACAGTACATCACACATGGCAGATCTTCTGAATTGGGGGGGGGGGTAGGTTTGGGGGTTTAATTTTCGGGGAGGTGATATGGGTGCTACAACCACCTTACATGCGCGATTGTACGACTTGGGAAAAGCCATCGAGACCGCGCGCGCAAGCGTCTGTACTATAGTGAGCGGCTGCAATGCTGTTTGAACGCCGGAGCGACCACGTTTTCGCTCCTTCTCCCGCTCGTTTCTCCGTCAAATATAAACGTACATTAAATCTAATGACATTTCTAGAAACTAGAAAAAACATGCAAAGTTTTTTTAATGAAACTTTTTTCCATAAAAAAATTAATTCTATGAAAGATTTTACAATTAAGCTGCGAGCTTCCGATAAAAAATTAAATAATCACTGATTAAACCCCGATTAACCTATAATTTTTTCTAAATTTTTAATTTTCCTGTTAATTTGAATCTTTGGCTTTAATAGGGAGTTGTCAAAATTAACATAACTTAATTAGGGATTTAATTATGATTTTTTTAAAAATGTACCTTTTCGCCGCCATCTTTGTCCCGGAACCGGAAACGCAGCGGGCGGATTTTGGGTACGTGGTCTAGAACATTAAGTCACGTCGACCCTGAAATTTTCAAAACTTTCGGAATTTTTTCCGGGTCAAAACTTATTTTTACTGGACTATATATGGCAACTTGTTAAGCATTATTTAAATGGAGCGGGTTACATAATGCAACAGAGGTAGATAAACAATCAAACCCAATATGTACGGCGATATGATGTATATACAATGCCATGTAAAGAATATACAAAAAAATTAATTATCTAAAAAAAAAAAAAAAACATTTTGGGAATCTCTGCATTGCATGGTTTAATTTTTTGTTCAGAGTTTGACCTTTTACGTGTATATTATATAGTGTGATCTATGATATGCTTGCTGGTCATACAGTAAATATATAATAATAATATAATAAAATAATATAATATAAATGATAATATAAAAATAAGAAGCTTTGGAAAATGGGAGAATAAAATTAATATTGAAGTCACTGGCATACTGCGGACAGTATCATAGAGTAAATAAATATTAGTATCATACTTGCTTCGTAGGGGAAAAAGTAAGCACACTAATATTTATATATATTATAATATAATATAATATAATATAATATAATATAATATAATATAATATAATATAATATAATATAATATAATATAATATAATATAATATAATATAATATAATTAATATAATATAATATAATATAATATAATATAATATAATATAATATAATATAATATAATATAATATAAGCTATTAGTAATTATATTATATTATAATTGGCTATTATATTAGTAATATAAGCTTACTTTTGCAATTATATAAAAATGAATAAAGAGTCAGAATTTTCATGAATATGTTTATGGATAAAAATATGGAGACGAAAGTGTTATAAAGTGCATGCAAGAAGGGAAAGAACATAATAAAATATAAAAAATATTTAAATCTAAGCATAAAGATTTATAATGCCTGGAAGGTAGAAAAAAAAATCATTTTAATAGCCTAAATAGGATCTCTTTCTATATAGTTGTGTGTCCCAAAAGCTATTACCTCCACTTTGTAAAAAGTAATTATTTTTTGTTGATAATAATGTGCTCCCTGCCATGCAGCAAGTGGCTTTAAATGGGATATAATTTATGTTACGTAATATATAATGCAACGTTGCATGCAAAGACGTATTTTGTAATTATTATTTCCTTGCACTACTTGTCACAAAATTATGTGTATTATAATTTCACAATCGATATTAATTCAGTTTAAATTATTATATTATATCATCATTTTTTATATTTACAGAAAGTAAATGAAAAGAGCAATAAATCAACTCTTCGACTTCACACGTCAAGCTTACGTCAAGCTGCTCTGAGGTGCTCAAGTAGTTTTTATGCACTTTTTATTTTCCTGCTGCGACGACTTTGTCCACACCTCTTCGCCACAAACCTTTGTCCTCTTAACGACCGACGACCATGTGATTTGCTACTACCTTGTCCTCGACAAACCATTTTAAATAAAAGGGTACTTAAAAGGTCAGCCATAAATTTTAAATTTTTTTTTTTTATGAATTTACATACATAATTTCATATTAGAGTTAAGGGTGGATCCACCCTAAGAGGATAATTTCCCCAAAAATGAAGTGGCGAAGCTCTAGAGAAAATTTTGAGGAAAACTAGGGATGGGTGACCCCCTGCGTGTCCTTTAGTGGTTTCTGATGAGACCATTTCAGGGGTGTAATGAACTCAAAATTATACTTTTTAGACACCTTTTTTTACTCTTTGCTTAACAATGCTGGGTATTTTTCTGTCCATCCTACCCCTTAAATCAGCAATTCAGCATTGTGCCTGGACCCAACCCCCACTACCCTAAACCATTTTTTAAATAAAATATAAGGGATGTCATCAATCAGGACAGGTATCAAATCTGCTATGAAATGTCCTGTACTATAATTTTTGTTGCTCCCTGTGATATCAAACAGATTGCTTCAAATCTTTATTCCAATAAATAAAAACCCTCGTAATATAAAAGTTGCTACCCCAGAACATGATACTTTTTAAACTTTTTTTTATATTATATTTAATTTTTTTATACATATAATATAAAAGCAGTGTATTGTCCATGTGTGTTGAGTAGCAGTCCGTCCTAATGGCTCGTTAACCACTGAAACTTTATATATTATCCATCTATTCTAAAAACGTGTTAGCTCAAAAACATAGTAACTTTTTTTCCAGGGGATTTCTTTAAAATAAAATATATAAAAAATATTATATAGTAGAAGAGTGTAAAGGGCTTCTGGCCTCAAGAAAAGATAAAACTGTTAAATCATATGTTGTATACAAGTTTTTTTTTTTATTATTTTCTTCTCCTTTTTTTCCATCTTAGTCTCCAAGCGTAATCGGTCGAAGCTTTAAGGTCACGTGACTTTTTGTAAATAAAAAATCCTCTACACGCCTCTCTACGCTGTGTAGTACGCTAGCTGCTGTTGCTGCTCGCTGCTGCTGCTGTAGCAGCCCAGCTAAGCAAGCTACGAGCAAGCGAGCGACCCGGGCGTGAGCCCCCGCGGCGAACTCCCCCCCCCCCCCCTTACCCCGCCCCCTCCCGCCAGACGTGGAGGAGATGTAGTAAGTTTGGCCTTGAACGGCGCACGGGGCGTTTTTTTACCCAGAACCTGTGGCGACACGTCTGCTCAGCTGTAGAGGGGAGGGGGGGGGGGGGAGGCGAAGAAGAAGAAAACTTGAGACGAGTTGGGTGGAACAACCATCAACTTCTTTTTTATTATTATTATTTTTAAAACTCGTATTGTCTAAGATAAATAATCAACCCTTTTTTTTATAAAAACATACAAAAATTAATAATTTTAAACTTTTACTGTGTTTTTAAAACTTCTGTTTATAAAATATTATTTGTTTTTAAATGATATTTACAAATTTAAATGATTTATCTAAAAATAATGGCTATACAGTCTTGGAAACTCTTGGAGCTCCTGAAGTTACGCAACCCGGTGAGCGCTGCTGCCAAAATAGTTGCCTAGTCGCTACGGGTGCATAAATATTGGGAGTCCTGAGTTCTGGGAAATTATTATAATTAATTACGTAATTAACTCAATGTTAGATTCACGCAAGCGTTGACATGTGTATATAATTATGTATCTTTATTATATGATGTAGCTCCTGTGGATTAAAGTACAGATTTAATTCAAATTAACACAACTGCTATGATGTTCTTGCCCTGTAAACAATAGATTATTAAATGAATTGAAGAAATACGTGAGGAAATTCATGAATTTAATAATCGTGTATTTAATAATCTGCTCACGTTACAGATGAGTGACAAAATTTTCACTCACTGTTTCGTATATAGAAATACAAGACTTTTATATTACGTTTTTCTAAACAAGTTGCAGCGTTCAGCCTCTGAACATAGGTGTACACTTCTTTCTTTATAATATGTCACTTTTTATATTCTTAACTTATAGTATTCTCAAAAATAGTTTCAATATTTCATGACAAAATATTAAAAAAAAATGCAAACAAATATTTTTATCTTTTAAAACTATAGTAAGTGTCCTCATTTTACGATCTCATTACAAAACTTGTAGCATAACTTATCATATAATTATATTGATAATTCATAACATATTAAGTATGTATGAACAGCTGATACTATAACAAACATTATATTCTTATCAGTTGTATGCACTGTGTGTAGTCTGACACAAATATTGCACAACAATCCATGCATGCACTTTGATTGATGCTTTGCAGTTAATTAATTAAATCTGATCGTGATGGGACGATGCCAAAACCAGTGCAATCGAGATCACAATGGCCGGACATGAAGACCGGTAAAAAAGTTTCACGGTCAGTTTTTAACTATCGATATCTCCTTGCTTTGTAATCAAGTATCAAGTTCAAATTTCATGCGTCAAAAAGGCGTGAAGGAACGTGATTTTTGGCATTTTAAATAGGATTATAATTTAAAAATTAAAACTTCAGTGCCCACTTGAACGAACTTGAAACAACAATACTTCAAATTGTTTGTGCAGGTAGATAAAACTTGGTGCGACTTCTTTGTGGGTTTTGTCATCAACCTTGATAACGTGATAGTGAAATCACACTCTATTGTTCGCGAAATTGTTTTTGCAAGGCATTTTATATAATACTGTCTTTCATCAATAATATTACGTTTCAGTTAATATTATATAGCCCCAATGTTTTTCATAAAAGGGTGTAGTTTTTAATAGAAGTATATATACATTATAATATAATGTACCTTGACTCTATAATTACCTTAATTACATGCTTATAAATTATAAGTAATGCTTTATAAGAAGAAAACGATCAATGTTCACTTTTTTTTCCTGAAGTGCTTTACCGCATTTTTTTTTTTTTTTCCCCTCAAACCACTGATTTAAGCAAAACATGGCTCCAGGCTAAAACCTTTTTGTTCTCTGGAAGTTCTAATATGCTCCCGCACAGATTTTGCTGAGCCCCTCACAGGTGCTAAATCAGCTGGTTTTGACAGTCGAGGGCAGTGGGCTAGGGGCGTACGTGCGAACCTGCTGCCAAACTTAGCTGCAGCCACAAGTGCAGAGGCAGCAGTGTAGCGAGGTCAGCGGCCTGCAAGACAAATGTGGCTGCCTGCTGCGCTCTGCGGCGGCCTCCTGGGCGGGACGAGTCGATGCACTCGGCTGGCTTGTTTACCAACAAAACTCAGCTGATAAACCCGCAGCAGCAGTGTCAATTTACTGCGATATATCTCACCTTAAATACAAATCAAGCAGTCTGGAACTAAATATTAAGTGCAAACTTATGAAATCAGTCAATATTACTTTTATAATCTTTGCTTGCATTTTCATGCTTGATAAACATTATTTACAAGGAATTAAATGATTATAAACAATAAAATTGCCTAATCGGACATGGTATGCATACATTGAAAATGGGTAGGTTCACCAATTGTACTTTAGGTACGAACTTTTCTCCATGTCTCCTTCATTCGAAATCCTATGTACTCCCTTCCAAAATATAATTTTGACTATTGAGTAGCTAGCTGTACTAATTACTCTATTTTTTTTAAAGTCTATTGTTTATTTATTTATTTTTATTGCAACTCCTCCTATTCCTGTGCAAATCATCGCTTGCTGGTCCACACGGAAATAAATTCTCACAAAGATGTGGTAGAATTTTACCGACTTAGCTCGAGCTAAAACCCATGAACCAAGTAAGTCGGTAAAAACTCCCGATCCAACATTGTAATTCAAATCATACGAACGGGTCGGTAAAAACTACAGTCTTAATGAGTTAACACGAAATTACACATTAAGTCGGTAAAATATTAAAGATTTCGAATAGTAAAACTATTCCATTCAGACGTGTAAAATTTTACTGACTTGATTTAGCTATTTGTATTTTTTACCGACCTAATGTCCTAAGCTTTACTGTCTTGTATCCTCTAAACTTAACTCTTTATTTGGGTGAAAATTTGCCAACTTTATTTGTAGCTATTACTATTTTCATACTTGTAAATTTGACGTTTAATAATTTGCTTACATTGAAATATAATGAATATGAAATGACATTATACACTGTAACATTGATAGAAAATATTAGTATTATTAAAAAAAAAAAAAAAATACAATGCATGTATAATTATAAACTAATATATAAAAATTACTTTGTGAAAATATTTCACACATCACTCTCGATCTATACCAGAATTAATTATATTTTATTACACTATTTAACTCAAATAAACTTAAGTACGTCATCATGGAATATATCGTTGATAAATAAAAAAGTATCATCAAATTTGTTTCATATTATGTAATATATTTTATTTATTTACGACAGCATACAAATTAGGTAATAATATATTTATATTTTTTTTTTTCAAGAGAGAAAAAAGCAAGTATCAGGAGATTTGAATGACAATAAAAAATAGCAGTTAATAGTTGTATAAAAGTCACTTTTAAAGTTTTATGAATCACTTTCAACTTTCAAGTCGAACACCGAGAATGAATGTCACTTGCTAATACAGTACACAGACCGTTGATAGTCCAATCCTTTGAAGTGAAGAGGCTTGCCTTTCGTTGAAGTAGAGGTTCGAGGAATAACTTTTCCAATCGTGGTGTGCTAATGCAGAGATGCATCGCGGATGCCTCACGATGATGAGTCGATCGTCCACTGCAGCACCCAGACACCTTCGGTAGGCGCGTCATTGCTGTAAATATTTGTTATTAGAGCTAACAAGGTACAAGCAATATTCATGAGAAAATACTCAAAATACAACATATTTTACTTAATTTAAAAGCAACTGAAGCGAAAAATTAATAAACCAATGTTTTATACCTCTTTTAATACGTGTACCATGTATTTATTTATAATTATAATTAATATATATACGGCAAATTAGTATGAATTGATTCGGTAAATTTATGTTAAATGGTGCAGGGCATTCATGAATGATTTTTTAGAAAAGATTAATAATTTGCATAGCGCCATATTTATAGTAATCGAAAACACTTCCCACTAGTATTTATTTTCTTAAATTCATAATATTATCCTCTAGTCACTAGAGGATACAAGTATTTAAGAAAATAAATACTGACAGAGAGACACAGAAAGATAAATCGAGGAGATAAATATAATCAAATAATCATACGAGTTACTGACACAATGATTTTATGCTTACCTTAATATGATATTCACGGTGATGAAGTAATGATGAAAAATCTTGACGATACTTAATTGTATTGAAGAACTATTTAAATTAAACGTATTAAACACGGCAGCCCAACTTTCAGCACAACCTCACTCACCAAGGACGCGTCAAAAATGTGAGGAAGTTTGCTCAAATGTAACGGATATTTTTGAATAAAACAACCAAGTTGGTAAATTTTAAGAACGTAATGGGCTATATTTGCAAAGTTTGAAGTTGCAAAAAGGAAGCGTGCTAAAATCGCAGATTTAGGTTGGTAAAAATGACACTGCAAAGCAAAAATGTTAAACTTTTACCAACACTCTTTAAACAAGTTGGTAAATTTTAAGAACGTAATGGGCTAGATTTGCAAAGTTTGAAGTTGCAAAAAGGAAGTGTGCTAAAATCGCAGATTTAGGTTGGTAAAAATGGCATTGCAAAGCAAAAATGTTAAACTTTTACCAACACTCTTTAAAAACTATTTTACAATCCTTTGTCTTCAGTTTTTACAGAGTACATTGTAACAATGTCGGTAAAATATTACAAACGTGCTGGTAAATGGCGCTTTTACCGACCTTTCCTATTAAAAATTTTTATCCGTGCAGCAGAGATGGATGTCTGTACAAGTCGAGGAGGTAGGATCAGCTGATGGCTGGAGCAAGTTGGTGCCCGGGCAAATCAGCTGTTGCCACATGTCTTTGGCCTTGAGCGTAAAAAGAGGGGTTCTAGTTCTTCCCTCCCCCCCTCCTCTCTCACCTCCTCGCGATCGCTAACCTGCCACAGGTTCGACTACTATACTAGATGACTAATCTTTGCTATTGGTCATGAACCGCCCTCAAACGGTGCCTCCAAACCTGATGCCTGCCTGCCCAATATGACTCACTAACAGGGGCAAAAATAACAATATATTACTTTTTTTCCACTTCAGTAAACAGGTAAAACTGCTTTTTTTTTATGTCTACGTACCTGTAGGAACAGGTAGATTTTGTTTTCTTTGTTACAGTTTTACAATACTACTTTTACTATACAATACTATAATATTATACAAAATCTTTTTAAAATACATAACACTTTTTGCAAAAATAAGAATAACAGTAATAAAAGGCTCTGTTTATTTACGTCTGGCATAGAAATTTTCATGTTTCATCTTCCATAAATGTTTAGCAGACCTGAGGAAAATAAAGAAGTTTTATAAAATAAGCAATATAAGGATAATATATTTCAAATTATTTATTTACAACAAGAAAATATTTTAAAAAATAATTGAATATACTAATTCTCTTCTGGCCTATAAATTATATATGAGACGAAATATAGTAATATAAGTAAAAGTAATTTTATTATTTAAATACAGACACATAGAAAAACGAGGGAAGTACCTATATATAAAGTAAATTGAAGGCATTTATTTATTATATACATAAAATTATTTAATAATTGACTTTTTACTATACTGTTAAATCCAAAACTTCTTGAGTAAAAAAGGGCAATTTCTGACCCAATCGCCCAATCCCGATAATAGATCCATGTCTGTTGAAGTACTGTATGTAACAATTATTATTTATATATATTTTTTTTTTACATAAATTGTAAACAATAATCAAATTATAACGGAAATATTGGCATCCGTTTTTACTCTATACAAAACAATGGTTTATTTCCGATTTATAAATGTATTAGCTGCGACGTAATTAATCTATTTATAACTTCAATGCGTAATAACAATAAGTTGCAGGAGGAGGGGGAGGGGTGAGAAAACGCGAGCGGACTTGAGATGTCGCGACGTGGTGACAGACAGCCTGGCGCTCGCAGCCACAGCTGATAACAGCTGATGTGACCCAATTATAATTTGTGATAAGACCATACGTTTCAGCTAATGTAAAATTACTCTCGGAAATGCATCATTGGTCTCTATTTACTGACACTTTGTAATGCTGATATTTTTTATTTATTTTAGAGTGTCAATCCTTTTGCAAATGTCGACATTATTCATGATCATAAGGCCAGAATCCTGCCACGGCTATCTAATTCCGGAAACACACTTATATTTATTAAACTATACGTTACTGTTTGATTTTCAGAATTCAGTATCAGAAGTCGCTATGATATGTTATTATGATAAGACCTTCATTACAATGTTTAGGATATTGACAAAACTACTGTAGTATAGTTTGTTAATAGATTATCATGCAGAATAACAGCGATTTGTTCATACTGCGTTACCAATTTCATAAATATGTGGTTATATTATATTATTATAAAAATATAAATATATAAAATGACGTCTTACATTACTGATATTATAGTGTAAGGTCAGATCATGCAATAATGTTTGAAATGTTTTTTATAAAAGAAAAATTGTGGAATGGACGACATACATGAAATTTTTTTATTGCAGAAATGAATAGAGGGTACCAAATTATGCTACTCTGAATTTTTTCAGATTTTTTTGAGACCCAGAACTATTTTTAAATAATTATTGAAAGTGCGGCCACGCCCCCTGGAGGCGTCAATAGAGGCTTCAAGTGTTCCCACACCCCTATCTTTTAGCATGGCGACCGGCAAAAAAACTGAACTTATGAGAGTTACGTTAAGATTTACCTTTAGCTATGTTCATATTTAGGTGTAATAATTTTTTCTGCATTTAATGAACATAATATTTCCTTTCCTGGCATTGTAAAATTTAAATATATAGCTAAAACAACTCGAGAAATTTGGCGCTTTTCTGCGGAAACTTGAGAACTAAAGTCAGTACAGCGTTGCCAGGTTTACTTGAATTTGAAGATGGAAAAGGGGGTGTGTCACTTGCAGGCTTACAGCCATGAAAAAATTATTATTTCTTCATGTTTACAACTATTATTTTCTGATTTTACCTATTTTAACTAGATAGAAATGCCAATGTCAGGTTTTATATATAGCATTGAATCTTGCACATAATGTCTGCATAAAGTTTACCTCTATCCAGTATAATAAAAATAAATTTCCTATTCCACAATTAAAAAAATAGGAGTCTAAAAATTATTTTTAGAAAAAGGCCATGCTTAATTTATCTTGACAATTAACATAATGAATGATATATCATAGCATTCATAAATATTAGTAGTTTTCTCTAGTCTGGTAGGCTGCAGCCTACAGAGCATAATATATGCATATTTATGCTCTAATAACCTTTCTGTTGGGTTCCTTGTGTATTATTTCTTTTAAAAATAAGAGCCTCTACTTAGATCCATTAGTTCATTATTTGAAATTATTTCCCAGCATAGTATTTAAAAAAAATAAAAGTTAAAGGTCAACATATAACTTTAACATATATTATACACTTTGACTATATATTGACATTTATTTTGTCTGTTGCTGCTCAATAAAATATACATTATTCATTGAGCTCTACACAAGGCCTTGTGTAGAGCTCAATGACATTATTATTATAACTGCAATATAAGAATTATAACCATGTATAGTCTTCTATCTGAGAGCTTCAATAGAAGACTATATGGTACTATACCTATCTCGCTTGTGATAGACTGAAACTTTAGTGTCTTCATTGTTAGAATTTATCTAACTAAAAAAAAGTCAAGAAATATCATGTCAGAAAATCTTTTTTATTTTATTAAATATATTAATATTACACATATAATAGGGGCACTGAACGTCAAAAAGGATGAAACTTCACATTAGAAAAAAAGAGGATGATGGCACGATGAAAGTGTAATGTGTATGTCAGTACAACATACACATTACACTTTACTATACATTCATATGACGGTGTTTAAAATATGTATATTCGTTTACGACGGATAATGTTATTTTTAAGGCGTCGTCAAAGAATTCGAATTAAACACCGTGATGTGAATGTATTATGATAAACATAAAACTGAGGTGGCGTGGCGCAGTGCATTGACCGGTTCTTGTTAGATCACCGAAGTCAGGCTACGTCGAGCGTGGTTAGTACTTGGATGGGTGACCATTTCAAGTAAGAAATACGCTGCTCCCTCCCTGGGGTAAATTCGTCTCGCTTTCCACCCAGTGCAGTGACGCACTTGTGTGTGGTTCACCAGGCTTTGGACATCGCTTTGCATGGTCCATTGAGAAAAAGTAGAGGTGTCCGTCCTGACTGAGGTTTTCCACGGTTCCCTCAGTCTCACCTCAGCGAATGCTGGGACGCATAACAGGCCGTGGCCACTATCCGTTCCCTACCTTATCCCTACCCAGTACCCCGCCGCGAGCTGTAGGCTCTTAGGGGTGTATCCTTGTAAAAAAAAAAAATACTGCAATGTAGCTGCGGCCAGCTCACTATTAATTTTTATGTACTTAAGGTAGAGATAATGCCCAAAAGCTGTTTGATGGACCCTCCTTTGATTAACATGTAAACATTAGCTGTCAAATTCACAAAAATTCTGACATTTTGTTGAGAGACAGATATTAGTGCCTAAATAAAGCCATAGAAAAATTTCAAAACAATTTAACGAGCCGATTTTCTTTAATTTTCAGCATAGTTCTTTCCCATAGAGACAAACCAAGAACTTAATAAAAAAATAATAATAAAAAAACGACTCGTTAAATTGTTTTGAAACTTTTTCTACGGCTTTTAGGCACTTTATATAATATCTGCCTCTCAACAAAATTTCAGAATTTTTGTGAATTTCCCAAGGTTCACATGTTATCAAATTAGAATACGTCGAACAGCTGTTCGGCGTTATCTCTACCTTAAATATTTGCGATGATAGAAGGAATTTTGGACGGTATCCTAGCAACCAAACCTTCTGCAGAAACAACAGCCACGTCTCAATATATCACGTTCCTCGTCCCATCAGGCGCGAATCCAAGGGGTGGGGGGCGATGGTGGCGTATGGTCCCCCCCCCCAAAGGTCCCAAAATTGAAGGTGTTACCAACCCCACCCATCGCCCCCCCCCCCGCCACTCCAAATTTTAACATTGCGGTAAAGGGCACCGCCCCGCCTAGAGCCGCGAGCTGGATCCGCCCCTGGCCACGCCCAATTCTTTGGTGTCTCTCAGTTTTTCTGTAAACCAAACAATAAATACATTATGAGATGATAATAAAAAATTTCACCATGCAAAAAGATACTAAATAAAAAATTTAAAAGTAATAAAATTCTGACGTCACGTAAATGCAAAAATGGTTAACTTACAATTAATAAGCATACTGAACTGTCATATTTTAAAAACAGCATAATAGCAATAAAGATTTGGTCTGTTTAAAAAACGGTAGCAATGCTGCTATTGTGATCGGCTTTAAAAAAGGTGCTTTCATATTTTCAAAAGTTAATTGCTACAGATTTGAGTCTGTTCGACTGCGGCTGTTGTGGCAAAAAAAAAAAAAATATTGTGAATACTGTATCTACCGTAGAAAAAATAAAGTCATTTTGATTTTTTACTGAGTGCCGCAGCAAATCACCAGGCGTAATCAACATGTTAGGCATGATTCCGTAGCAATTTTCGAATATGTGAAGGCTCCTTTGTGTCGAAATGCACAAGGAAGTCAAGCGTAGAAAACCTACTG
This sequence comes from Siphlonurus alternatus, assembly GCA_949825025.1. Classification (NCBI taxonomy): domain Eukaryota; kingdom Metazoa; phylum Arthropoda; class Insecta; order Ephemeroptera; family Siphlonuridae; genus Siphlonurus; species Siphlonurus alternatus. The sequence continues at coordinate 18,711,439 of OX463779.1, read as the reverse complement.
TATTCACAATTCAGTGTTGACGAATATGAATTTAATATATAAAGGTGCTTTCACATATTCGAAAATCGCTACGGAAACGCTCCGTAGCTACTCCGTAGCAAATGTGTTGATTTTGCTGCGGCGCACCGTAGCTGTTCCGTAGCACCTCGCGACACGTTCTACGGAACTCCGTAGCAAAATCAAGATGAGTTTGATTTTGCTACGGCATTCACATGATTTTCCGCCGCAGCTGCCGCAGATGAACGAGAATATGTGAAAGGCTTACGGCATAGCTACGGAACTCCGTAGCGATTTTCGAATATATGAAAGCACCTTTACCAATATGGATCATATCATGATAAAAAAAGTAATGTTACTACAAATTTCTTAAACTTTATTACAATACTGTATGCATACATGCATATAAGCTAGGTAAAAGGCATATATTATATATTATTGCTATTTTTGGTGCAAAAAATTAAAAAGGAGTCAAAAAGGTATGCATAATGGTCCTACCCACAATGCAGTGTAGCTGGTGCAGGGCTATTCTCCTATAATTGACATAATGGGAGAATAGCACTGAGCACTGAGAAAGTGTATGCCTATAGTATGCATACAATATAAATGCAGTGCATTCCGAGATTATGAACATAAAAGTGCCTTACTCGGAGCATGCATTTGCATACAGTACACCAGCCTCCAGACTCAAACAAAGAAAGCTGGATCAGAAAGTGTTCACGTTGTAGGATTAATTGATTACTAATATACCTGTTTCTATGTCCATATTATCAAATCAGTTAGCAAATCAAAATATCAATCAATAAATCAATGACTGCTGGTTATAGTATGCATAATTATGCATATTTTCAATGCACATGAACCTCAAGATCAATAAACACCCTACTTTATAAACTTATTTACGCTTATTTTTAAGACTTACCTGATGACAATAATTGAGTCTTCATTCCCACAGTAAAAACATTCTTCAATTTTGATATTTTTATTGCTTTTACTTTTCAAAACATATTAACATTTTGTGATTTACTGACGTAACTCCAGAAACGTCTGAAATATGGCTATAGGCCCTGCTACAGGCCGGCGGCGCCATGTTTGTTGATATGGCAACGTCGCACCCATGTGCGGTGTGGCGCCAGCACTTAAAAATCAAATTTTAATTTAATCCTACGGCATAATTATATGTTGATTCTTACTACAAACTAGTAAATTAGACTAATATTCATATCTAGTTTGTGAATATATCACTTAAATATACGAGTTAAATTTCTTTAACAGCTTTTTAGACGTCGTCCCATAGTAAAGGATGGGGAAGTGGGAACACCGCCAAAATCAGCTGACTTGAAGCCTCTATAGGCGTCCAGTCTATATCCTTTATATTAAGGCTGCAGGGGTGCCAACTGAAATCGCAGGACTTTCAATAATTATTTAAAAATAGTTCCGGGTCTCAAAAAAATCTGAAAAAATTCAGAGTAGCATAATTTGATACCTTCTATTCATTTCTGCAATAAAATTTTTTCACGTATGTTGTCCATTCCCACATAAAACATTTTTCGCTCTAATGCATTTCTTTTTGTAAAAATATGCATTTCTAACACATTAAAAAGCAGTCTAAATATTTTCAGGCACATTTCTGAACATTTCTATCATAAATTTTGTGACTTTTCACACTTTCCAAGGGTTTTCTGTTCCTTTGTTTACCGTTCTATGATATTTCTGTTCAATTATTATAAAATAAATAAAATAAATTCTTTTTCGTAGAATATATTTGGAATGTGTAAAAGATATTCCTAATGTGTTCTGTTTTATTTAAAGAAGAAAATTCAAGCAGAAAATATTTAGAATTAGGGGAAAAAAATTATGAAGGATACAAAAGTAGGGCCATAAAATATGAAAAATAAAATAGAATATCTTTAGAACTAACATTGTAAGAGCATATTTTTTTAGGTGTACTCTTCCAAATATTTTCCATTATGGATTTATTCAGGAATAACATGGTAGAAATATTTTTGAATGGTACATAAATTATATTTCATTGAAAAAAAAAAAAAGATGCAATTAATCTAAAATTGTTATACAACATAGAAAAATTTCAGATATATAATATATAATTTTGTTTATATCAGCTCATAATTATATTCTTTTATTTCCATGGCACTAATTGAAAATTGCAATCTACGGTATTGTTGAATATTTAACTGTGTCATACATGTGTACTAATGTGTACAATAATGTATCAATAAATCAATAAATTTAATATTGTATATATTGATATATTATTGTATATATATTATATTAATCGATCATTGTTTATATATTGATCATTGCATTTTTATATCATTTGATATATATATATATTATATATATAATATTATGTATATAATTATATGTAATTAGAATTTTTAGACCCCCTTCCCCTCTATATTATTTTTTACTGGATTATTTATGATGGGTCGGCAAGGTGTGCATTCAATAATTGTTTGCTATAACGTATAATTATAATAATAATTAATATATTTTAATAAAGCTAAACTTAAATTTTAAACATGTTTATAAATTTAATGCATTAATAACAATTTTTCATATTAAATTTAATTTTGAAAAATCATTTGACTGATAATTATTATAATAATATAATTAATTAATGCATTGATCAGATTCAAATGATTTTTATACTTTCGTTCAAGAGTCTTAATTAAATTATGATGGAGAATTAAGTAAAAACCTTTTTGCATATTTTTTATATAATACGTACACGCGCGGTATATTATATTGTATAATCATCTCAGCAGAGATCTGAAGTTATCAGTTTGAATTTTCCCACCCCTCAAGAAACTTCTAACTTATATGCCTCTCTTTTTCCTTCTTCTTACATGCGAGCGTGCGTGTCCTAGGGGGTTAGACGTCGGTGTCAGGTAGGAAAAAAAAACGTTAGAATTGAAAGTTAGGCAGGGCTGCAGGTTCAAATCTCGGTGACTTCAAAAATAAAAAATAGTCAGTTTGATATTTTTAAATTTTTAAAACATGCAAATTATTAAGAAAAAAATGAGGAATTGAGTGGTGTAACTTACATTACAATTATTGCTAATGCAAATGAGCTATAATTGATTTTAAACAATACAGCCATGAATAGAATATATATAGAATTTAAATAAATATATAAATATAATAATAAATTCTTCAAAATGAAGAAAGAAATATTGTAGAAGAGTTTGTTTTATGGTTAAAGGAAGTAATAAATCATCACCATAAATGAATAAGAAATATAGTAGAATAGAATTTATTCTACATCATTTCTACCAATGTTAAAAATGTGAAGACATCTAAAACATTTCTTATTGAAACAAAGAAATGTTTTAGAATAAAGTTCTAACACATTTCTTTTATAATAAAAAGAAATGTGATAGAAGGAAAAAAGTTTTATGTGGGTTGTTAATGAGCCACACAATAATCATATATATTATATATATATTATATATATATATATATATATAAAATATATTTCAAATGTTAAACTAGTGAAATTTTTGTAAATTACTTTTAAATTAATCAGGAGCAAATTTATTAATAAATAAAGTTAATATTTTTATATTTGTTTTACTGTTACTGCTATGCGCATGCATGAATATACATTGCAATTAATAGATTACCTCATTGTCATGCATTTTGTTGCAACTCAAACTTAGAAGAAGAAAATCGAAGTATTTAATCTATATATTAAGGTATAATTGAGATATACATTATACATATAATATATATAATTAAAACTGGGTTGCAGTTTTTTCAGAGCAGCAACAATGGCTCTTCTTCTATTGTAAGTTTGGGTTGCAATTAAAACAATTAAAAAAATGAACAATTTATACCCTGTTGGCCATTTTTTTAAATGCAGTCAATTATTATTATTATTTTTTTAAAGTCTCATTTTAACTACTCTGCACGCGTAACACAGGTTTTTGTTATGAGCATTTTTGTATTTATTTACTAACACGTAAAGAATCTTGAAGTATGTACAGTGCTTGATGTACAGTGCTTAAAATGTTTACATATTTTGAAGATTAAAATCATATTATACCAGATAATACATAAAAAAGGCATGCATTTACAAGGCATAATTAAGACCACATTCAAGTCGTGATTTTTTAATTCTTGAATATTGTAACCTAAAATAATAAAAATACTGAAAATGAATTAAGACTTAAAAAAAATCTTTGTAAATATATTATAGAAATAGAATATTATATATATATAAATATTATATAGAAATTTTACAAGAGTTTAAAATAAATATACATTACACGTTGTAAGATAAATAAATAACAAAATGTCAACAAAATAGGAAAATTAACACAATTTTATAATTTGTGATTTTTATCTTTATATTTTTATAATTTATATTGTAAAGCTATTGTTTTTGGAATTAATCTTAAAAATTTGCTATAAATTTACTATAGCTGAGTTGAGTGATGTGCCATGCTGAGCCCGCACTTGACATGATTTGGTTGTCACCTTTATCCCGTGTTCTCGGATTGTCTTCTTATGAAATTTGATAAAAACCGAGCTTGCATTTATAATACAGAAAAAGAAGACGCACTGTATGCATTTCTTCAAGTTGACTCAAATTTCAACCTGCATGCGTGCATTCCCGCATTGTGAAAACCCATTACAAAATTGAGATAATTAATTTACATGACAAATTAATAATGCAATTCTTATTACTGATATCATACGATACTAGCGTAATAATATTTATTACTCATTATATTATTACAAAATATTTGATCTATATCTGAAACCAATAAAAATGTTCTAATATCTTTCAATAATATTTTTTTAATAAAAATGCATTCTGTAATCTATATAGATCGCCAAGTTTCCATGCATGAGTCACGCGTTATTGTCATATCCAGCTGCACCATGCAGTTGTAACGATGCAATATTGCTGAAGTGATTGCAATTTACCTGTCAATCCATCCCTCATTATCAGCCTATTCTAATGCGTCTTAACAATCAAGAAAATATAGGTCAGTATGATAAGGAAAACACAAACAGTGTACTATTATTAATGATGGTATTGCGTTTGATGAATAAAAAAATGCATCTTTATCTGAAGTGCTGCATTATAATATAACGGCAATATGTGATGCAGGCGATGCAACCAGGCGTCCATCTAATGCAGCTACAGCCTACAAGAAACGAACCACACGTGGCAAAATAAACATAGAAGATATTAATAATCGACCTATTAAAAAAACACATGAGTGACAAAAGAAGATTTTAAAAAGTTTTTTTTTTAACAGAAAACTCAAAGCTCATGTTGACAAGCTGTATTTTTTGTATGTTCTATTGCTTTTAAAAAGCTAATTTACCATATAGACAGCTGTCATAAGTGATGTTTAGGCTGCTATCTAAATCAAAGAACATCAATTTTCTGCCGCTGAGAAGACATGCTGCAGATACAAAATAAATGCATCTCTAACGTTTTTGTATAACCAACAATCACGCTTGGTGGTCCCTTATATTATAGAAGAAAAGTACAGTAACAAATTGATAGCGCGTATTACGTAACGTTAATCTTATACGTTTTGTGTGGCTTTTTTGTTTTAACTTTTCAACAGATTGATTAAATAATGTAATAAATGTGTTTCTTAATTCTTATTTGAAACTAGAGGACACTTATAATGATATATAATAAATTAATTCTAAAAGGCTTTTATGAGTCTTCTGCGCTGTGTTATAAATTTATACTATACAGGTGCATTTAGAGTTAGCAATTTAAAACTAAACACAACTGAGAAAATATTTATAGATATGACACTATAATATAATATATAAATATATAATTATACACATGCAGTATATGTACGGATACTTTTTGCGTTTTCATTTAATATTCGAAACGATTTTATTTTTATAATTATTACCATGCAATAGCGGTAATTACACATTATGCAAGTCAAGAATATTATGGACGATTGTTTACTTTTAACTTTGCCTTGACAGTTTGATATAATTATAAAATGTCAAGTTCGACTTGCATGCAGTGTAAGTCTGTCTGCTTTTCATCCGGCAATGCAGACTTCAGTGTAATAATGTAATAATATTTATTGTAAAAGTGCATCGTATTGCAAAAGAAGTCACATCAGGGTCTCTTTATATTATTATCGTTACGCATAAAGACAATGCAGGATAGGAGGCGTGATAGCAAAAGTGCGCTACAATCTTGCCTCCTCCTCCGGTCGGCATAACCAACCACTACTTCCTAGTGCACGTGCAGTCTATTATTATTATTGTCGACGCTGCAGCAGTACAACAGCAGGCGGTGGCGCAGTTTACTGAAGCTCTGTGCAGCAGACCCTTGCTGTTGCTGCAGCTGTGCAAGCGCATTGCCGCCCGCCCGCTTTCATGATGCTGGTACATTGCATTGCGCAAGTACACAGAAGTGTCTGCAAGCAAAGTATAGTATCCGCCGCCGCACGCCGCCGCCTTACGATATTATGACCTCTTTATTGCTAGCGAGAGTGGTGTGCTCTTGGAACAAGGACCGGCAACGCCCGCTAGCATCAGCAGAAGCTGCTGCTAGATGCTTGTTGCAGCCGTGGCCGTGGCCGACGAACGCACGAGGGGCGGGCAAGCAACAAGTTTTCCCGCCTAGAGTCAGCTGGGAGCTCTCTCCTCTCTCTCTCGCCACGCTTGACCTCTATGACCTTCCTCGCTGATCCAAGTCGCGCGTCTGGCGCGCTGTCTGGTTGGTTGGCGGATCTGCTGGCTACTCGAATTAACGATTTAATTCCATTACACGGACTATAAAACACTAACTAATGTTCGTACATGCGTGATTTTAATGATTGGTTAGCTGTTACTACCTGTTACATATAAAAAAACAACTCGTATGAAGTATATTGAATAAATAAACACACTGAACATGAAAATAAATAAACAATCAATATATAATAATAAAAAATATTCATAAATGTTTTTAATCTTTAAAATCTTGAAATACTTATTTTCTATGTATTTGAATAGGATTGTATTCTTTATTATATGGTATGTATAATATATACTGAAAATATCTAAAATGCAAACATTACCTGTAGTTCTTGTACAATGTTATGCAGAGAAAAGGGATAATATAAAATAATGTCGATTAAGGTTAGCAATTAAAATACTATTAACGGTACACACAATATATTATATTATAGTTGTTGCAATACTTGCTTTATGCATGTACAATAGAAGGTTGTTTTACATGGAAATAATATGAAAATCGATTTTTCAATTATAATTTTATACATTACGTTGATAGTAAATTAATAATAATAAAACTACCATCTATTGCACCACAACATTAAAGCTTGCGAAGCGTTAATATCAAACTCAAACAACAATTGTTGCATGGTGCACTTAATTCACTTTAATAATCTTTTTGTTTATAAAATATACCATTAAAATTTATTACCACACACATAACCAGCATTTTTTATAAATAATATACGTAATTGTATAAACAAAAAGCTCTTTGCAAGTTACCGCGAAAATCTTAACTCTCTCAATGTCAGGTGCTAATGAATACAGTCTTGTTATAAAAAAATGACACCTTCATGCAAACAGTATATTATACGAGATTATTATAATAATGGCCACTTTATAGAACAAAATCTGAAAATTTGCAGTGAGACAAATTAACTTTCTTATATTATATATGACTTATATACACTGAAAAATAAGGCTATAATAGAGAATCTTAATTATAGTTTTAATTAGGTTATTTTTAGATAAAATCAAACAGCTATTCATGACTTACCTTAGAGATTCATTAGGGAACGTTGAGGGAGGATTCACTGGTAATCAATGTAATGTATATATATAATATCATGTCATTTAATGTAATTATGCTTATAATTAAATATAGGCTGAGATGACCCTTAAAAGATTAAAGAGTATTTTTTTAATTTAATTTTCTCAGTGTAATATAAACAATCTGTTCAGAATTTTAATAAGATTCAAAAGAACTCAGCTTAACATTGTACTTGTTTATCTTCATTTATTTATATATAAAAAGGTTTTTATCCTAATAAATTCTGAATGGAGAACGACTGTTTTCTAATTATAATATCTCTCTTTCAATACCAAATTGTTACAGCTGAAATTCAGAAGTAAACTATGATTTGTTAAACTATATATTTTACTTGTTATATACCACGGGGGGTTCTTGTGATATAAGCTGCAACAACACATCAGGTCCGGCTTACACCATTACATCGATGCTCATAATTGCTTAATCCCTTTCATCGCTCATTCGCTGTCAAGCACCTCCAACTCTCCCCCCGGGGCACCTCAGCAACACCATCATCATGAGATGACGAGCTAAGTGGAGGAGGTTCTAACAACCAGAGAAACAAAAGAAAGATTGTAACTGTCGTCCAGGATTTAATTGATTATCAACACTCTTCTTAAGAATAAGAGGCGTCAAATCACGGTTTATATTTATTATCAGTAAGTGCAGCCACTTCGAATTTAATGTGAAATATAACTTGAATTATAATTTATTTTATATGTTATATATTATTGCATCGACTTATTTTATATTATTTTATAAATAATAAAATAAATATGAACATTTTTAATATTTATTTTAGTGCAGTATATATTATATACATCAGAAGTAATGGCTTTGATGTTACTGCAATACACGTTCAAGGTTAAGAATGTTTACATGCATTATTATATAAATAAACTGCAGCATGCAAAGAAAAACAAACTGTATTTTTATTTATAATTAATAGAAACCGCAAAAGATGGCATCAGGTATTATATTATATATATTTATTTCCCACAAGAATGCAAAAAAGTAAAATAATTATATATATCAAGTAATTACTTATTTTTAATTAAATATCTTTACCTTCTCCAGAAAAAAATATCGACACTAAAAAATGGTTAATGTATTACGAAAGGTTTAATATTTTTATTACATTTTGAGGTAACTAACAACCAAAAAACATTTCATGTCAGTTATATCTAAAATAAGTATCAATAATTAATAATATTAATGCAAACAATAATGTTCACGGCACAATAATAATGCCTGCCCCCTCTGACCGCATTATCAATCAATCTCTATAATCAAGATTTTAAAAAAAAGTCACAAAAAAAAGCACACAATTTGTTAATAATTGTAGACAATTATATGACTCCATTCCTTTTTAAACAAACCTGTAAAAAAAAAGAAAAAAAACAATGTATTTTTTAACTGGCAATTTGCATGCGAGCCAAGTCTAAAGTGACTCGCGGCGGCATATGTGAGTAAGTAAAGGCTTGGGTTACGTTGTGGTCGCGCGAGCCGTCAGGCGCGGGTGGAGACTCGACATATGGTCGCTCAACTCACACCGCCAATTTGCATACACCGATGCGATCTGCATATACACGTGGCATATGCTCCACTATCAGATTTTAGTGTGTGTGGGGTGGTGCTGGCCTAATTATTCAAATAGTCGCGCGGTTTTTATATATGACAGAAGGACTAAGTAATTAATATTCATCGCTATGAAATTAAAAAACACGCTATATCTTTTGTTATTTAAATTTTTGGTTTTAAAATATTTCATTTCGTTGCTCAACTTTTTCTTCTCTTAAATGTTTTCTTCCGTGTCTTTTTAAAGTTCATGGCATGCATAAGGTATATAATGTGTAGTATATGCAAATTAATGTTATCCAAGGTCAGCCTTTCTTGTCTAGTATAGAGTATATAATTTAAATCCTTTTTCATGTCAATTAGCATTATTTATCATTATCACTTTAAATGGCTTGTGATAGTGCATGAGTCATTTTTTTATTATTTCAAAAAAAGTATATGTATGCATCATCATTTAAATGACGTTTGATAGTAAAGAAACAAGTTAATTTAATCTGATTTGAATGCAATATTGTGTACGTGCAAAAAACATGTACGTTGTCAACTAATTATTCTAGAAATTGTCATTTAGGTCTATAATTACATACAATTCAAAGTACACTAAAGCCTTACAGATATTGCACGTTACAGTAGCAATATCTAGATCGTTTTATTGATGGAATGTACCCGGAATCGTTACCATTTGTCACCAGGTGGGAGAGTCATGTCACAATCACCAGCCAGCGTGGCGCGGCCTCGCTCGCTTGTGTCGCGTGGCGCTCATAACCTTGGCGCTATCAGACGCCAGATTGGCGATACACCGCCGCTACAGCTCGCGATGATTTCATAGATCGCGAAGACGTAAAACGTTGCACTCTGATGTTATTGTGTTGGCAATTTGACGTCACTACTTTATATTTATTTTATTTTCATGGTCAGAAAAGTCCAATGGATTTCGTAAAAATCATTAAGTCAAAGGATGAACTTTGAAAACTAAATTGTCTTTCATATAATTTTCAATGTTATCATGCAACTAACCAAAGATAAGAAAATCTTGAGGATTTGCCGTATAATTTTATTTTAAACTTGCTTAAAAAGTATACGGTTCTTGCCTTGAAAAAGTTCGCTGAACAATAGATGGCAGCATGAAAATGTAATTATTATTTTTAATTGTAAATATAGAGGACGTCAATTTTACATTGTTTTATTTTTTGTTGTGTCTCGAATCTAAAACACCCTAGAGGTTGATAAATATATATGAAACTTGCTCTATATGTTGTTTTGTATTAATTTAGTGTACACGCATAAATATTTTCACACCACAGATGAGTTCTATTTGTTATAGTACTGCACAATTGTACGAGAATCAAGAATAAGATTTTCTTTATGCAATGCACAGACGGTTGAGACGGTTCATATAATTCTTAAATTTGAATCATGAACCGATTGTGTATTATATAAACGCTTTACTTCTATTTTGATGCATGAGGGTGTAAAAGAGCCTAGAGAGAGAGAAAAAAAAAAGTGAAAATATTCTACTCGATGTCTAATTGTCTATTTTTGTATAATAAAATTGTAATAATAACAATATTTATTAATTGATTAAACACCATTGGTGTAAATAGTGCATTCGCAATTGATAAACATCATTTACAAACTACCGTATATTCTATATTATATAAGTAAAAAGTAAATAACAGAACTAATGAGACACATATTGAAGACATTCACTAAAATTTATATATTACTGCTTCATGCACAATTTGAACTGCTACCGCCCTAGATAATTTCACCCGAAAGATAGGCAACTTGTTCAGCACCATTTCATGCAAATCTTACGGTTGAGAATTGCTGCTGCATTTGTAAATTGCTCCATTTCCATGATGAACAAGTTGCCATTTAGAAGCAACGCTGGGTCACGAGTTATCAGGTGAACAGTTTTTAACTGTTCTATTATATAACTTATACACCCTTGATCCCTACATATAACATATATGTTGTATATTCCCTATACTATATTTGCAATAAAAAATAAAAACAAGCTGCTTGCAGATTGTCCTTTCCTTGATTGCATATTTTTTTTTTTACAAAGTAAAAGACTTCTTTGAAAAAATAAATTAATAGTTCGAAAATTTTTTCTATAGAAAATATCATAAAACATTAAATTTACAAGAAAAACGAATCGCATGCATGACCTGTTAAATGAATGATGAAAATTTAAGCAATAGATTCATCATTGCAAAGAAGTGTTTGGAATGCATGTGCTATCATAAAATCATGCATTATTACCGAGTTATTCCAATCGATATCACATTCCACGCATGCCATGGTGGGTTATCATTTTTATAGTGACTCAGCCGGTCGATATCACTGCATTCTTTGAGACAGCGTGGAGTCGATCGCGTGTCTTGACGACACGACGTTTATGTCGCGGATAATTACCTCTCATGTGTGAGATCTTGTTCTGATACTGGTATTCATGGGGTGCAGTACGATAGTGTATAACTGTGCAGTATAATAAAATTATTATTGTGTATTATGCTTACGTTCTTACGTATATGATGCATTTTATATGGGTATATAAAGGAATTAAGTAATATCTTCCATGATAAGGCAAAAAATATATTGGTATATCTTAAGATTTCCAGTTCAAGCCTCATATTTTCAACTTTTCAACATTGTATATATTGCATCTGCATGTCACATGTCATATTTGGTCACTTGTCATGGAAGTGGCGCATTTAGGTGAGGAGGGTGGGGTTTCCAAACGTCTGCAACATATCCAATTTTCCTCATTGCAGTTATCGTATATAAGTAAAATATAAAAAAAATTAAATGCACATCAGATTTAGATTTATTATATTATAATTATACAGTACAACTTTTCTTTATTATAATAATAATTATACACGGTGTCTATTGAAAGTGTTAAATAATCATTATATATTTTATGGAGGCTCTACAATATATACACGATATAAGAATATGCCTTATAGCTGAAATAATTCTGGAAGACATATAAAAAATATATTATATATAATATTATATATTTTATATGTCTTCCAGATTTTTTTTTTCAGCTAGGCATATTATGCTCATAGGAATATATCTAACAAATTTATTAATATTAAATATTGCATAACATAATATAATTTATGAATATATTTTAGAATTTGTGATTTTCCTCCTTTGTCTGCATTATCAGCAGTCATAAAGATAAAATACTACACAATGTACCCAGTAAACAAAATACTATCCAGTTCCAAAAATTATTTGTTGTGATTTAATTATTTAATGACATTTTTTAACGATTCGAAGAAAAATAAATAACCCTTTTCCTTTTTTCTTCAGCACTTATTAAAAACAAACTTTTTCTCATCGCTATCTCATGTGTCAGTAATTCACCATGCATTATATATGGTATACTCAACAATCTCAACATGCAGTTTAATTGTTTTACAATAAAAGAAACTGTTATCAAACAGATCCTCTCTCTCGTTCGATCGCCGAGAATAAACCATTGTCCCGTGAATTGAGGCACCTATTTTTAGAAATGATTTTGTGCACTGTAGTGAGAGAGCAAATATTGATAAGATTGCAAGCGGGGGGGCTCGGCAGGGCTGACGGTATCACCGATTACAAAACGTCAGTGCTGCCGACGAGCTTTCTTTTTCTATGATAACACAACGTCATTTACCGTGTCTCTGATATTGGGTACATGCACAATAACACGTATTCTTTAATAACAGTCTGAAAAAACTTATTTACGGGCAATGACTGCTTGGTCCTTAGACCCGAAGTCAATACATCAATCAATTTCAATTCTGGAAAAACTTATATAGAAACCTGCAGAAAAAACATGATAAACAAATTAATTAAATTGAAAAACGTAGAAAAATAATAATATACAATGATAATTTTCAATCATTTAATGTACTTTTGAAATTGATGGGAGAGATATGCTGGAAGAAAGAATAGATATAAAAATAATATTTTAACAGTTTATACGAGTTTGCAGGAGAGCAATTAATTAATAAAGTAACTCAGCAAGGATCGGAATACAACAACATCTAATTTTTTTCTGATGTTGAGGCGTTGAGGCCCATGAAATGAAGACTCAGCAAGCATTAATAATAACCTGCAAGGGGCCCAGCATCAAAAAGTTATAACTTTTAGACTTAAGAAGTTTGTGTTCTAATATCCTCATGTAACCTTTCTCGTATAAATATCAAGCTGCAGTTCTATAAAACTAGTGAAGCATTATTTTTATCACCTTTCTTATGTTATTCTGACAAGAAAATATAATATGAGGCTATTAAATTAATTTGTTTACGAGGTACTTGTGACCAGTTCTCCACTTGCTGTATTTCTTGGTGCTGGTCCTGCTACAAAGTTTCTATTTCCTTTGTTCCCACATTTCCTCATAATCTCGACTTATACTACTTTTTTTTTTCTGCCGTCTCGCGGTTAACCACCGGCTCCCCCCCCCCCCCCTCCCCCCACTGCTCTCCTTTGCCATCGTCTCCACAGGTGCTGTTGTTGTGGCCCAAACAAATATTAAATGAATAATCTAAAAGACCCCTCTCTTTTAGATGGACTCTGATTTGATTTAAATACGTGAGCTGAAAGTTATAATTAGGCTACCGTTTCCAATATCGATAACCAATTATATAATCTAGTTTTTTTTACTATACTTTTATAGTTTTTTTTTACCTCTCTTATTTTCTGAAGTGGTCGGTGCCTCTTAATGACACGTTGTATTATAAGAAGGGGGTGGGTTGAAAGACTCTTGGAGGGGAGGGAAATCAGTATTCTAAAGTTTTTTCAGAGCTGTTCAACTGTGAAGCCCCGTATCATTATTCTCTGCAAACAACGCAATATCCCACCACAGACCATTATCTACCCAAGAACTGCCGCCATACAGACCGATCCAACTCGAACATGTTCAGGCATGTTTAGGCGCGAAAATTTAAACAAAGACTCCATGTGACTTCAAATAAAAAATATAAAAAATATACAAGGAGCTTGCTTGTAAGGATGAATATTAAAGAATACCGCTTAGCAAATAAAAAAGGAGAAAAAAAGAGCAATCGCTTAAATCTGGTAATGAATAGTGAAGGAAAAGAAAGCAGAGAAAAAAACGGATCCACAAAAAATGGATAAAAGCAGACAAGTGGACCTCCGCTTATCATTATTTTACGAAATTCATTATACGAGTATAAAACACTTCCCTATACGGGTCTTTCACCATACGTCACAAAAATATGACGTCACGTGAATGTAGGCAAAAAGCACCTATTTAACATGGTAGTAGCATACCAAAAACTATTTATTTTCTGCGATATGACAATCGTGGTACTTTTGACAATTATTTTATTTGATAGATTGAAATGTCAGGTAAATGGAAAAAAATACAATATTTGCCAATGATATCTGTGAAAAATACAATAAATCATTAAATAAAATGTAAATCGACTCCAAATTTTACGTCAATAATGATCATTTTAGGACACTTATGCACTGATAGTGACCCTAAGATTCTTTGAAAAAATCAGCCAATCACCGACCATTGCTTTCCCCGCGGACTTTTGAATACGAGGGGGAAACGGCACAACAAAAAATGATCATAAAGAAGCTAGGTAAAATAAAAAAAATGTATATGTTCAAGTTATGTATATTAATTTCTTAAGTATATATTATTGTTAAAAAAAAATAAAAATATGTTAAATTAGGAGGAATAAATCAAGTGATTCCAGTTCCCTCTCAGTACCTACTGCTGAATGTAAACAACAACAAAGCCAGGCAAACGCTATATACAAAAACACATGCTACTATTATTTTTATTTAGTTCCATCCCACTCACTGGAGGTGCATTAATTATCCATTAATCTACAACACACCCAAGCACTATACCGATTATATCCAAATTACGCTTTATAGTATTAAAATTTAACTATTAACAATTAAAATAATTTAAATGTGTGATAACGATGCATATATAAAATTTAAATAATGCTAATTATAATACATCTGTTTTAATTGTTACCGCGATGAATTTAAATCCCTATAGTTCTTTTTTTTTATTATTTCCGGTAAGATGCGCGTTCGTTCGCACACCGGAAGTTCTTCCTTATCTGATTAAAATATTTTAACCAATCATGCGAGGTAAGCGATTTGTCTGATATATAAGATAATTTTTTACTCTACATTTTGATTATTATTTGTAAATTTTGGTTTAATTAGGCTAACACAATGGCCTTTGTTTCGGATGATTGGCTCTGTCCGTGGGAATGCTTGTCGTGGGAAAGTCATGATGGAGGAGTCGCGTCGTCCGCAGCCGCGGGTTTGATTGTCGCCTTATCAGCTGATCTGGCAGATTGGAGGAGGCGAATAATTTCACTTGCCAGCTTATTGAATAAATATTTAGAAAAATCAAATTAAAAACAAAAGCCAAGCATTCTTTGATGTTTTCGTTACATAAAAAGTTAAATTCTAACGATATTGTGGAAAAATCGAAATTATTAATGAAGCACTTAAAAATATAGACACCTTCAAAAACAGCTCCCTCTCCCCCCTTTTATTTTTTTTATTTTTATTTATTTATTTTTTTTAAATCACAAAATTTACGAAAACTGCATGCAAAGTTATTATTATATTTCTTTAATTTTGAAGGCAATAAACTAGTCTATATCATATAAATATGGTTAAATAATTTATAACAATTAAGCTGCATTAAGCATGCATGGAAAAATCAAGTTGGAGCAAAGCCAAGGAGCAAATTTTGTAAATTATATAAAATTTAATATAAATATAATATAGTATGTCCACATGTATGTATATGAAAAACAAACTTTGAATTTTCTTTATTAGATGATAAAAATATAAAGGTAAAAAATGCCATGTGTACCAAGAAAATTATTAAAAATGAAATCAACTGTAAGTATATAATTTAATATATATTATCAATAATTACATATAAAAATTAAAAAAAGTATAATATTGCACAAGACTCACCTAGTATATTATAACATCCTCATATAATTATTAATTTGATCAGTGACTGTATAGAAACATATTATAAATTTAATAAACGACAATAAATATGTAATTTCGAGTTAAAATTCTTAAAATTTTGATACACAATAGATTCTATGAAAACGCCTGACTTAGAAAAAAATCAATTAGTAGCGCAATTACTCGCGTGTTAGCTCACGCGAGCGAGCTATAGAGAGCGACGAGGGGTCACGGGGCGCGCGCCTGCCAGCTTGGCGGCCACGCACGCCGCACTCGCCGACAACAGGAAGGAAGCGACATCGGTCAGCCTGTGCCGGACATTCGGGACATTCCTCCTGCGTGCCCGACACCGGAAGGTCAGGGACGTTCTTTTTTAGAAAAAGGAAAGTAAAATTTACTTCCTGCAATCTCTGTACAGTGAGAGAGAGAGAGAGAGAGAGAGAGAGAGAGAGAGAGAGAGAGAGAGAGAGAGAGAGAGAGAGAGAGAAAAGAAAAGAGATAATTCATGCAAAATAATTAAATGGTATGGTACTGCACATATGAGCTTGTGATGTTCACTTGTATATTATACGACATGTTCATACAATAAGCGTCACGCTATCATGGACACGTTAATAATTACTGCACTGTTTCATTATGTATTATAAATTCTTGTATTGCATTCTACATACATAAATATTGTAAGAGTGCTGCAACTTCCTAGAATATAATATATGACGAATATGTATCAAGAGAGAAAGAGACAGAGAGAATAAAAACTTTTACAATTTTATGTGATGAGAAAATAATTTGTGGTTATGATTAATTATGGAATCGAGGAAGAAAGGTGCTTTTATTACTTAAAAAAACATCATGTAAAGCAATTAAAATGTATACATTTTTCACTCTTTATTATATAGACATTGCATGCACATGCATGTGAAAATAAATATAATATATTGTACAATATAATTATATAAGTCTATTTTTATATTTTTTATGGAACTGAAATGGAGCTATTACAAATTCCAAAAGTAATACAAAAATTGTTTAACCCTCTCCATCACGTCAATATAATTATCAATAAAAATAAGTTATTTTACTATAAAGGAATTGATGTATCCAATGAACATTCCATTCTATTTTGATCAGTGCCACTTTTATGCATATACATTATAAAATCTCTGCTTATTGATACACTTGATATGAAAAAGTATAGCCATGCAAAGTTGCAACTGAGGGAAACATGGAAACCTCAAACAGAATGGACGACAAGTGACGAGAATACAATCAACCATGTGAACCATTATGTACCCCTTCCATGCAGATGATCTGGAAGCCCATGTAGTTTCACTATAATTTATTATATATTATAAATGTGCTCTTTTATATATAAAGCAACTGCGTGTCTGTGGATCAAATCAGGCTTCTGGAATCGAACTCAAGACCAACGCATTTAATAAGATAGCAATTACATGAACTTAAAAATATATTATTAAATATAAATATACATATAATTCTTATAAGCACTTTACCTGCATATGGAAATAATTAATAATAATATTTATTTAAATCATAAAAGCAATGAATTTTTTTAAATATGCATCGAGATTAGGAATTAACACGACACCCCAATTATCTGACTCCAGGCTGCAAGCTTGCTTACATTTGGTCCGATAATGAAGCACCTTGTTCACTGGCAGCACAGCTGATAAGCATGCAAGACGAGTTTTTTTTCTTACCCCCTTTAAAATGAGACCTGTTTTCTTTCACATCTTTCAGTCCTTTCGAAGTCAAATCAACGGTCATGCTGTATACAAAAAAAGAGTGCGTCAATGAATCACCACTTCTTTACATCAAAGAAGGTGCAATAATAATATATTAATAAAGTGTTCATCTTTATTTAGTATAACGTATAATTCAATAGGGATATATGAAACTTTATCTAGTTTATTTTTTAAAAAGAGGGAGAAAAATATATTAAGGGATGGAGAAAATATTAGTCAAATTTTCTAATCCGCTGGAGATATGTAAATTATTATAAAGGAAACGAAAACACATAATTTTACGATTTGCGCACAATTTTATATCTCGTAAGGAAATGTGTTGAAATTTTTCATTTTTTTATCATTTTTTTTTTTTTTTTTTTTTTTTTATGTGACGAATCGTTTTATGTAAATTCTATAATATAAGAATTTTAAACAGTTAATGTATTTGGCCTCTTCATATACCTACCCCGATTTATCATCAGTCTCCAGAGAATTCATACAAAAAAAAAAATGTGGCATATCTTCAAATTAGATTGTTTTATCAATCAGAAAATTGTAATAAATAATAGCGATATATTATATGCTAATTCCCGTCTTCAGAAGACGGTTATGATGATTGTGCGGCATTATTCAATCTCTCCCTCCATCTCCTCGCTTCAGTTTGCGTCTCGTATATAATATAATCTCGTAATTTGAGATGCAAGCAAGGAAAACATGCAAAGTCAGCAAAGAACTCAAATTGCTTTCTGATATAAACACTTAAGCTAAACACTTTTTTTTATTTAATAATATTACATGATATCACTGAATTTTATTTTTTTTTTTAAATTTCAAATTTCAATCTTAAAATTTTATATTTATCTATTTTTTTTATCTATTGTTAATTTTATATTACTCCTAATAATAAAAGCATATTATATATATAATATTAAGCGAGAGACTCTTGTACCTTGGATTTTTTTTATTTATTATATATTATACATAAAACTTGCAATTCTTAAGTCCTCCGCTGCAATGACGTTATGTGCATTTCGAATGTTATTTAATTATTTTTAAAAAGTTATACGCCATCATAGGTATAGAACTTTGAACTATAATTTTACTGTCTCATATTATAAAATTAATTAAATATTATCTACCGCGAGACACTAAAGTATCGCATGCATGCATGGAATATCATTCTGTTTTTAAATTAAATATTAATAGCTGTTAGTATAATACAAAAATGATGATATTATTTAGTGTTCAAATTGCATTCGTGTTTTATATAAGTTTATCAATAACTCAGGGAAAATAAATTTATCAGGTATTTATTTTAAGAGATCAAAATCATATTTATATATATTATATGTATAGAAAAATATAGAACAGATAGTGGAGTATAAAAATCTTTAGTTAATGGTGGACATTGTAAAACGCATTGTTATCGCAGACTATTTAATAACATGTGTTTACTTCATTTCTTTATTATTATAAAAACGAATTAAATTTTGGTGTAATTGACATTTATTGTATATAATTACGTCGATTGAATTAAATATTCATACTGCATGCGTATATATACTATACTAAATGTGAGCAAAAGTAAACTCTCTCTCTCTCTCTGTCTTTAATTTCATGTCCCCTATATCCTTACACATAGTGATACCTAAACTTTTCTCATTATATACCGCGCTCTTTGTCTATACTATGACTCATAACATGCCGTTTTTTTATCAGATCCCACTACAATGTGTCATTATATATATTACATATACTATATAAAGTAAAACTGTATCTAAATATTTTTATTTACTCTTTACTAACTGACAAATAATTTCCTTGGTATCTTATACCAGGTTACGCATGATTATATTATATAAGAAAATATTAATTATTGTACATAATAACAATTGAGCATGATAATAATTTAATGATAACATCACATTTGGATAATAATATTGCTATATAGTCGATGATATGCGAAATTTCAAGTGTGTTTTGTTGGTGCTAATTTACATATTAGAAGTATAACAGGTGTGTGTCTAGTCATGGGTGGCGAGGGGAAGGAGGGAGGGGGGGAAGTGTAATTTATACGCAGTTAGCACGACATCACTTAATCTGAGTCACGATACTCCGCGATTCAGTGCATGTGCGTAAATCGCAACGTTGATAACGAAATAATCTAATTTCTTTTCGTATTATCTTAGACCATTTTCTTAGAATGTGGATGTTTTTTTGTAGTGATTAAATATTAATCATCTGTTATAAATTGATTGTAATCTAATTAATCATATAAAGTAGTGTCATAAAATTACGTTATTGATGAAAGTGTGATTATTACAGAATGTTTATGACAGCCTAAGTAATAAAATAGTGTGAAACACGGAGATGAGGTTCTATAAAAAAAAAAAATTATCCTCCCCTATAAATAAATATATGGGTTTTAAATTAAATTGCTTCCATAAGGGATGTATTTTTAAGTTATTTATTTGTAACATATTTTTTATGATCAAAGAAGCTATAACAATAAAAACAATAAACTATTTTTTAATTACATTTATTATAAGTTTTGCTTCAGTGCATTTGTAATTTAATAAATTTCAATCAATGCACATCAAATTTTGTTCTCACAAAATAGCGAAATTGGCACGTACTAAATTAGCATAAACATACTGCACAATTTGATTATTTTTTATATTTTATTGTCACGCTGTTCAAAAAATTTCATTTTAACCTGTAATTAACCTCGATTATTTTCACTTACATTTTGGTAAGCTTTAGTCTACATTGGCCTACTAAATGCACCCTCAATGTGCCATTCGATCCTGCATGCAGCTCCGAGGTCGCACCTGTTCGCACCTGTCTCCACCCTCTCTGAACTGCACGGCCCGCCCCCTCAACCCAGCGTGATCTGAAGCACTAAATCGTAGTAGTCGTGAAACCCTCGCTCCCTCGTCGTAACCTCCCCTAACTAATGCAGCTTTTCTACAAAAGAGCACAAAAAATATCAACAGATTTTTTGGCAGTTATGATTGACATGAAATTAATAATTATTATATAATACAAGAAGACGAATCTGATGGAGAGAGGGAAACTGATCTCATCATCAGGTGCAATACAATGTAACTAACGCTCAACTCTGTTCGTTTACACTATGAAGAAAAATCTGCAGGCATAAAATCTGAATTTCATCAAGAATTCATGCATCTCTCATGATAAACACATTTAAATCATTTAAAAAAAAAGTGAAACTTCGAAATACATAACTAGACAAACAATAAAGAAGTTTATCTGGTGTATTACTAAAAGGTAAATCAAATATTAGAGTAGAAATTGAATAATGTAATTTTTTACTTTTTATGCGTATTTGCGCCCTTGTCCCCTCCTTTTCTAACCGTATCGGTCTGCCTATTCACCATGCATTATTTTTCCTAAACAATTTTTTACGGTGTAAGGTAAAAGTAGGCTGGTATCATCAGCAACGTCAGCTTTGTGTGTATGCACCGCTATATATATAATAATATTACTCGTACAGTAAGCATGACTCACGCACCAATACAAGTAAGCGAGTATATACGAACACGTGTTCTTTTCCTCGCGGAGCACCGCGACAGCAAGCTATTCTTGTCTTTACCGCCAACTAAAAAGTGACAGCACAAGAAAGTTGTTGTAAAAATCCTCAGCCTGCATAACAAAAACCCTACTGGATATTGTGAGACAGAAGGGAAACCATTTGTTGACATGTATATGATCAATTTTAAGCCAGGATAAATTTTAAATTTTAAATCCTCAGTGGTAAAAGATACTTGTCTATTTTATCTCTGCAAATGCTCACCAGTATATTTATATAATGGTGTCATATTGATGCGTAGTATAAAGTTTTACTTTTCTTATATCAGTATATTATTATTTTTTTTATACCGAGTAACAACTGTAAGAGTAGAGGGGTGCATGGGAGAGTCGTATTTTTCTTTTTACTGTTATATTAATAAATCTGCAAAACATTCACATAAATTTATATTCGTAACAATTTCTGAATATATTTATGAGCAGTACACTTTTTTATAATAATATTCTTAGCTCTACAAAGTGTCACGCTAAATTACTATAGTTTAGTGTCCACGAATCTTTTTACATTTAAACCTCTACACCTTTTTTTTTTATTAGTATAAGTACATAAAAAAAAAGTGTGAAGATTTTTCACTTACAAATATGCCGATATATTGGTAGTACGAAAAGACCATGAATTTATATTGTTATTGTCCAGTCCCTATTGAGTAATCGAAGGCTTTTAAATAAGTCCATTTACTTTATGTGAATGTGTTTATGTACAAAATATCGTGAATCTTTTTATACAATAACGTAATATACCTTGCTTGTTATGCTGGGTGAATATAAAGTAGATCTACACGCTGTGTATATAAAATTGAAAGTCTCTGTGTAAATATATAGAGAAAGTGACAGAATGCAAGCTCACAAAAGATGAGTTCAATAAATTTTTACATTGCTATGTAGATTTCATCAGAAGAAATGTAACGTAATAACTTTACACATTGGGAAAAAGGTGCACTGTTATTTGTTAATAAATATGCAATGTCCCGACGGACGTTGTGTGTTAAAAAAAAAAATAAATAATAACAAAAATAAAATAAAAAACAAAAACACAAGTTTAGATGTCCGTCTATGAGGAAAAATCCCCTGGAATATTCAAAATAAGTACTTTACATGCGAGGAAAAAAATGAAAAAAAAAATATATATATGTATATATATATATATATTGAGAAGGGCTGCTGAACACCCGAATACCCATTTAACTTTTTTCTGGTATTTCAATATTTGCATGATGGTCAAATTTGTCGTGAAAATTTTTATGTTGTGTAATATAATTTTTTTTTTTTTTTTTTTTGGTGAATAAAATCTAAAAGGATGATAATTTTTATTATCATGGATACCCATTTCAAAATTACTTCACTCTCCGAAGAAATGGGCGAACCAATAATATATATTGTAATATAATTATAATGTTCCATTTTTGTGTGTGTTAGTGAATGTGGTTCTTTACACAGGTATCACAGTTACCCATTGTTTTCAATACAAATTTCATTTTTGGCTTTCAATAACATTATAATTGAATTCTCATTTCAAAATTTGTAAATTTTCCACGCATGAAAATTTGTTGAAATGTTACGACGAAGGTTATTAATGTTTTTATAAGTAAATTACCATATTTGTAAATACAGTACGTTACACTGTAATACTATAGCAGTTTGTTATATAAAGCAACCTGTTTGATGCTGCAAGTGCAGTGCCTTCTTCTTATACTGCACCCCTGTTGTTATTGCCGGCCTGTCTGCTGTTGCTACTTGGCATAGGTAGAGAGAGAGAGAGAGAGAGAGAGAGAGAGAGAGAGAGAGAGAGAGAGAGAGAGAGAGAGAGAGAGAGAGAGAGAGAGAGAGAGTTGTGCAATGTATTTATACGAGATAAAAAGTGCATGCAAAGGTTCGGTCTTGCATCCTTGTGCAACAGCAGCATCTGCAACTGCATATATATCGACGAGTCCCTGGGAGGGGGAGTGGCGACTAGCAAGCAGCTTAGTTTGTTGTCAGGTACCAACTATGCCAATACACGCATGCACTGTGGGGAGACCAGCAAAGAAGGGAAGGGAGGGGGGGGGGTGATACAATACAAGCGCACCTGCATGCGTGCATCAATATCATTACACAAAGCAAAAACAGAAAATATATAAAAAAAATTTACTGTCAGATGTAAAACGTCATTTTTTGATATGTAAAGTCAACTTGGCAGCTATTATAATATATGATAGTAAAAATGTAATCTAACCGAATCTTATAATTTTTTTAAGTATAAATAAATATAAAATCTTTTAAAGATTCATTAATAATATTTATATCAATAGATGTCTAATTTTTATCTGGCAAAAAAACAGGTTGTTGTATTATGATTTAAAATAAAAATAACTGAAAATTATTGACTTCATTAATCACATTTTTTTTTTCGTCTGAGCATCATGTAATAGAAGGTAAATATACCTATTGTGCATCTAATAAGAAAGAAGAAAAAACATAAAAATTGACTTCAATTTAAATTTAAAAATCTTATTCTCTATTATTATCTTAAAAGCAGGATGGTTAAAAAAAATCAAAAGTGGTAATTTTGTTATTCTTTTTTTGAACAATATATATAATATAATAAGCAGCTATTTTTATACCTTTAAATGCAATATAATATAAAAATTGCCGTTTTATATCGTAATTGTTCCTATAATTCTCACTGTAGGTTCAATCTAGTCAACTCCAGGAGGGAGAAAAAGAAATAAGGTGTTTTCTCTCGTGTTGCCATCATATGACAGATGGGAACATTCGAAAATCATCACGCCTACACTAGGGCGTAACCACTTGGCTTCAACCAATTAATAACTACTCTTATAATCTCATGCTCATATACCTAATAACAATAACACAAAGTCCCTCTGTTTATATTTAGATTTAAATCAAGATTTTTTTTTTAGTGATGTGATTTCATAAGGTCTTCATGTATGCTAAGTATAGCAAAAGAAGTATTATAGTAGATTGTGTCTGATATTATTATGGTTTTCCAGTTTTTTTTTTTTTTTTTACTCTCTTCTTTTCTTGTTTTATTACATGAGGAGTAGGAAAGGGGGATATAAAACGTAAAGAAGCATAAGAGCATACGGAGGGGGAGGGGGAAGAGTTAGACGTAAGTTGTATAAGGGGGATAGGGGGGATTTGTTATTGAAGTGTGGCAACAGTGTATATCGGAGGAGTCGTCGTCTTTTACTCCTCGACGTACGTTTTTTTGTTGTTTTGTTGGGACACCTGCAAGTTGCTTCTGTTTGTAGTATAGTAGACTAGAAGGGGGGAAGAGGTAGGAGGGAGAGAAGACGTAGGGAAATAATATTATATAGAAAAGATCCTCTTCTCTTTTGCTCCATAAGTATAGGCAGCCAAGCCAGCCGGGGGGGTTCTCCCTCTCTCCTCATCCCCCCGTCAATCTTCTTGCTGGGCTCCAGAGGTCAAAGTCTCCTACATAAAAAAAGTGTTCATCGAGCACTGAGTAGTAGCGTCTCTCTCTAACTCACTCCACCACTCCTCGCCTCGTAGTAAAACGAGTTAAAAAGAGAGGAGAGAGAGAGAGAGAAATATATATAAAAAAAAACTACACATCATGCAACGTAAACATTGTTTATGTCTGTAATTATTGTGGTCTTGGTAATAATAATTACTATTTAACAACATTTGTCTACAAGATATTATATTTTATATTTTTCTCAATAATATCATGTAATATGAAAATAAAAACAATTAAATATAAGTATTGCATTATTACAATCTCGATAAATATTATAATTTTTTATCTATATATTGCGTGTTTGTTAGAAATTTGAATTTCAAATTTATTTTACATATCAAAAAGTATAGGATTTAAAAATATTTAGATAGGATCTAAAAATTTCAGCGCATCTGTGAGGCATATGGCGTGGTGCTGCATGGTGTGTTTCTATCTCTCGCGCGCCCTCTGTGTGCATGCATGCAATGATGCAGTGGTGGAGGCGCTGTATGCGTCTAGCAGGTCGAGGGTGCATGTAACGGAGGGTGCAGCAGGCGAGGTGATACCACCCACCCTGCAGTAGTGTGGCCGGCTAATCGGAATGATGCGATTAAAAAGTTAGGAGAACAACTGCTAACATCACCCCTTTAAATTATAATATAACCCTAATTCAATTTATTAAGTGGTGAGCACCACACCATTCGTTGTAGTACCTCAAGGCTCTGTCTTACAAGTTAGTTTCACTTTTGTTCATAATCTTTAATTCTATTTTAATGAGATGTATATCTGTACATAATTTTTACACTATAATAGTGTTGATTGATTGGTTGGTGTTTTGGGGCAATTGACACATTTTGGTCATGTATGCCCCCACACTATAGTGTTAATGAATATAATTATAATTTTATATTAATGTTCTTTCGAAACTTATAAGTTAAATAGTTTGATAAAAACTTTTCAAAGTTTTCAGCATTACATAAATATATATTATATTTTTTTGTTATTTTTTAGAAAATTTGATACGACACTCTAAAAGCACTTGCCTAAAAAATATATTAGCTGTGTTGTTTTTATACGAGATATCATGTCAAGCTGAACCTCCAACATTTTTATAATATTCAGTGACCTTGTAAAGTTTTTTTTTCTAATTAAAAGTAACTTTACCTACAAGTTTTATGATAACTGTCCCCATTTTCCATTGTCATTTTAATGTGATTGATTAAGGTATCGATGGTGATACATTCACCTTTTGAGTAACATTGTCTATATCAAGAGAGAATAATAAAAAAAATATAGAAAATTAATTTATTTACGGTTTCCATATTTTTTTTATACTTAAAAAAAAAGTAGTTTTTTGACCTCCACTTGTCGATTGGATTTCGTGTCTTATTTTGATAATCTATTTTGAAACTTCTTCTTCTCCTCTTAGTTTCAATTCCTTATAAACCTACTTATTATAAACATAAACAAAAAAAAAATTATATTATAACACTGTATATTTTATAAGTCACGCCGTTCAATATAACAAGTATTGATTATCAAATTATTAGGTGTGAGTTTTATTATATTATAACTATATAGTTATAGTAGTAGGAGTAGGAGAATTATCTATGATAAAAACTGTTAAATGTATTATAAACAATATTTATTTTTAATGCTCAAACACTGTTAGACAATACTTGCCTGCAGACTTATAATACCCTAGTATTATACATATGGTAACATTGATATCATGGCTATAGCGGAGACGAGAGTAGGAGGAGGGAGGGGGGGGGGGATAATGATGCTTAGCGAGAAGCAAGTGGATCTCTCTCTCTCTCTCTCTCTCTCTCTCTCTCTCTCTCTCTCTCTCTCTCTCTCTCTCCTCTCTCTCTCTCTCTCTCTCTCTCTCTCTCTCCTCCCGTCCCTGGCCATCTCGCCTCTGGTACAGCAGCAGCCTAGCGATCAGCCAGAGCGACGCCAACGGCCCCGCCCGCTCGCAGCAGTACACCCGTGGACAGTATAATAATCCTCGTTTCTTGCTCCAACTACTACTATTATATATACTATAAATATAATATTGTTAAATTTATAATTTAGTCCCTCCAATTATAAGACCAGATTAGCTGAATTAGACTGATGAAAAGTGTATTGGTACCAAGGGTATATATAGATAAAAATAACGGGGATAGTTTTAGGGATTTGACCCTTCCTCTCTCCAGGGACCCAGCATGGAACAAAAACCGTAACAGACCCCTCCCCCCTCTAAAATCTATGCACCATGCATGCATGCACCTTATTTTAGAGGAAAATCCTTCTCTTGATTTTTTTATTTATTATAATTTTTGTTTTCGTATATATACGCCTATTATAACATATTGGGTACCACGAGTTTAATTAAGTGGGATGTAGACATCATGTTTTTTTTTTGCGTTTTTTAGTTCAGTAGTATAGGTACATAAACTTACCATGTCTCTGTATAGGTAGTATAGGGCTATATACTGTATACCTGCAATCAAATCATTAATTTATTTGTAACTATTATTGCTTACAAAACTAGATTTGTGGATATAATAAAAAATATTATACCTAAGTATATATATTCAAGGAAGTTTAGCAGGGGTATGATCACGAAAGTTTTAAAATACTGTCCTGCATATATATTGCAGTCATTTAATTAAATTTTTAGCTCTCTGACAGGTCCCACTATTATGATAATTAACTAATTAATTTTTTAATTAATTATAAATATTATCGTGCTGGTGTCGTCTATATATTGTGAGTATAATATTATTATGTTATAAGGTAAAGAAAATACATGGTCATTTTCTGAAAAGGAGAGCAAAGAGAGAATATATTTTAGCGTGCAGAGGACACTCAGTTCTCAGTATAAGAGTGCTACCCTCCATCCCCCTATATACAAAACCCTGCACGGTACTGTATAGCACCTCAGCAACGTTATACCATAACATGACCGGGCGATACAGCGCATCATCCCTCACGATGCAGGTTTAGCCAATTATATGAGACAGCTGACTATCAGACAAAAATAAAAGCATCTCGTACGTTTAGCAGCGTGTTGCAGAGTTCACTCCTACTCCAAGTCCCTCCCCCCTTCGTGGCCCCGTGCATGCAGTATGGAGAAAGTCCTCACGTACAACTATCCCTTCGCCTCCGTATCTCACATGTTGGTAAATCTTTCTCCTCTCTCCTTGATCCAAGTAATATCATCCCTTACCAAGTTTAGCCTTATATAATATGAGGCAAAACATGCCATGCGTTGAGAAGCGTGTTGCGGTGCTCCCCCCCCTCCCCCGTGCATGCAGTAACGTGATGCTGAAGGGAGCGATCACATCTGCAGCGTGAAACAATGACTTGGATCTCCTCCCTTCTCCAGCCTCCAGCAAACATACACATGATTACATTAGCAAGTACGCAGAGTACCGAGCGTTTTCATGACTTAATCAAATTATCAGATTACCACCATCACTACAATTACCTTACCTTGCACAATTTTCTCTGATAACCATGCTGATGCTGACGATGTGTATTTTTGCTTACCACCCACTATGTCGTCTGGTTCCATCATGCACGATTCACATATACATATTATCACCATGCTTAATTGTTTATTGAATTATTTCTATATAATATTCTCTGGAGTATTATATGGTATACGCGTGCAATTACACATTCGTTTATAGCTCAATGATTGGTTTTGTTCATCATATATGTATTTTATATTACAATAGAGATATCTCATATCATAGCCTCATAATTATTTTACTAAAATTTCAACAACTTTTAATGTCGTAATTTATATTACTGCATTTATCATGCATATATTCATGTATAAATTATTTTTTTATAACAATCTATAGTATGATTGTTATTAATTATTTAATGATTAACCTTTATATTAAAATATACATTGAAATTATAATAACCATAAAATTAAGTTAAACTTTTTTATGAACAATATTATGTATACGTAAAAAAAAAGTTAAAATAGTTTTTTTTTCAACATTATATTGTCAATTTTCACGCATATAATGAGTATTCTTATGCATTTTATAACGTCCAAAATATTTAGAATGGGTTTATTTTAATGGGCTATTAAATTGGAATCACTTGTTAATGGTGCACAGATGCGTGGCACACACACATAGCAGGCGCCAGTCGTCGCGGGTATTGTTTTCATTGTGGCTCTCGCGTGCCTCGCTAACTGATATGTTCTCGTGTCGAACGATATCGTGCTTATAGATGGACTAAGTGCGTATTACAAACTTGACGACGTATGTCCTGTGTATGCATAAATCGCATGAGAAAACAGATAATTAAAATAGATAGTACTGCATGTAATTTTTTTATGTGACAGCTTTATATTATTTGCATTATAGTTTTTTTTTCTTTCTTTTTACATGCATGTAACAAGTGGAGGTCATGTTAATCTATACTATATACATTATCAATTACTTACAATTTACATTATATACATAAAATATAGTGCAATTAAATTTTAATTGTTAACAATTATATATGTATTTCAAAATGTGATGCGTGTTAGATTATGATGAGAATAATGAGATAGATTATTGATTCCCCCCCCCCCCCCCATTATTAAAGCTTTTCCATGATATAAGTCAAAATTCACTAATACAGCATAGGACCCAATAAAACTTTACAGCTCATATAATTATATCACTAACTTTAATAATTGAATAGATGATTGGAGTCAATTAAAAATGAAGAAAAAAAAAAGTGACACCATAAAGGAGTTATAATTTGGTTGCTATATATTACAAAGACTGCAAGAAACTTGTAAACCGTAAGACTGATTTGCTAAACAATACAAAAACAATAACATTGCGTTGCGTCATTTTGCTAAGATAATATGATAAATATATCGGAGAGTTCCAATCATGTTGAAATATTTCCAGTTGGTAATGAAGATATGTGTTCAACGCTTGCTCGCAGGGTGGCCGACTTTCAGGATGCGATCAGCTGATTTGTGAAGCGCCGGGAAGGTCTGCAACCCTTTCAGCGACAAATCCCAGCATAATAAAATAAGTTCTTGAGAAGTAGCTTCAATGCAAAAAGTATTATATTATATAGCAGTATATAAGTGTGCTTTGAAATACTCATTATATATTGTAAATTTTTTTCTTTCAAAAATTATATCTTAACTTGTTATAGTTTTAATTAATTTACACGAGGTATGTTCGTAAATACATAATCAGATGACAAAAAAAAATAAAATAAGATTTTCCTTAATAAATGTTACCTGTATATACATGGTTTACCTGATTCTTAATTGATTTATGGATCGATTGTGCATTTACGAACAGATATACAGTCTTCTCTTAAATATCTTAGAATGATATCATGTGTTATTGGGGGCTGGGGGTAAACTAAAGACTTGTAGTAATTATCTTAAATTTTAGCCTTAACCGATTTAGTGCTGGAATTTGATACATCAAATTTCGTTCTAAAAATTTTAGGTTAAAATATAAAATAACCAATATGAGTGCTAAATTTATTATGAATAAAAATAAAACCCCCCTTTGTATATTTTTATTATTTATACATTTGTAATTGTGTCAATTTGTTTTTTTTTAACAAAATTAAAGGATAATTTTAATTCTATAAACAATTACACTTATGATGAGAAATATTTATAACCAGAAATTGTACGATTAAAAAAAAAACGATTGCCATCTGTTACTTTAATTGGTCCATTATTTGAAAACCCCTTTTGTTATAATAAAAGACACTTTGCGATTCACAGTATAAGTTGTAAAAACAACTCAAGCATAAATCTTAGGGTAATTTCTTGAACAAAGAGTCTGATTACACAATCGAAAGTATTCTTTAAGACATTTAGACCTGTGAGCCTTGATTAGACAGGAAGTTCGTATATTTAAGAATAGATTATCGCAATAAAAGTTTTTTAAAGGTAGTTAAATTTTTAATCACAGGTAAAAGTAAGTAATCAACTACTATAATAATAAGTATATTTATATGAGCAGGTTAAGTTTTTATTGAGGATCGGATTTATGACTTTTTCCGTCGATGTATTGTTTTGATATAAAAGTTTTTTGGTGAGAACTAAACAGTTTTAATATCCAAATTATATTATTATAGCCTTAAGGTGTCAGTTAATTTTATTAACTTTATTTAAAGCGTATTAAAAGGGGGATACAATAAAACTTGGTTGAATGACCATAACAGTTTAAGTTAAGGAAAGGAGAAGACTATCTAAGATATTTATGTCTCTATTTTGAAAGATAAGATATTTAAAATTATTGTAATAAAATGGTCGGGGTTACGTCTCAATTGTCAGTGGAAATATTAAAATTTATGTAAAAATGTTTTAAATCAACTTCATGGCGTGACATATTATATGGAGGTATAAATATTTTGATAATTATTTAAATGAGGAAGAAAGGAAAGATATTGCAGGAAGTAATACTGTTTCTCTCTTTTTAATATACTGTTGCATGTTTACAGATTTGCAATTCATTAATTAATTTTTTTCTTGTTATTATTGATAATCAATTTACTTGAGACGAAATTGTGTGAATCTAAGTGAATGTCATTTACAATAATCGTATAATATATAACTTTTTGCATGGTGTAATGCAAAACTAAATTGTTACACTCTCAGCATGACGTCACCCCTATCCAAGCACCTGTGAATTGTGGGTGTTAACAAAACCAACGTAAGTTGTATGGGTTGTGGTCAGTATTATGCTCTGTGGTGCTTCCATTGGTATAGATGGCAAACCTTGAATATAAGGGTTGCATATTATAGCAAAAATACCTTTTAATTTTACATATTACCACACTATTTGTGACTGAAAATAATTTTAGCAAGAGAATCCTTGCATGTCTCCTAACTCGATGGCACCTGAAGCCTTATATTATTGTATGTGTATATGTGATAGCCCACCCAACATTACCCCTCTCTTATATTAGATGATAAGAAAATCACCCTTCGACCTGAGGCTGATTTAGGACCCTCCTGCTGCTGTCTTGTTTACTTTTATTCTCACCTTGTGATTTTAGTATGTATAACCATGAAGATATATTTAAATATTATAATTTGTTTTTTGTTTACATAATTATATCATTGGAATAATAAGCACCCTTCATTAAATTGAATAGACAGATCCATGCTCTCACCATCTTATAAAGTGAACATAAATCATCTGAGGGTCAGTGTGATGATGTTGCATGCTGCATCAAGTTGATGTGATATTAATACCATTTTTATATTTACTGCTGCTCGAATCACACCTTATAATTTGTCTTCTTGAGTAAAGTCGTGACTGATGAGTAAAAATGAGTTTGTTTTAAAATATATTATAATAAAAAATAAATGATGGATGTTATTATAGAGGAATATAAAAGTTGAAAAGGTTTTTATAGCATTTGTGTAAAACATAAATAGAAGCTGATAGACATGCACATGTACTTTGATGTTAAACCAATTAGCAATTAAATTTAAAATAATATTCATATTATATACATTTACTCAGTGGCATAAAAAGGCAATTATAATGATATATTGTACAGTATTAAGACAGGTGTACCGAGAAATCAAAAGTCATGCATGCATTATTGATATAAATTACAATACTGTAGGGTTATTGTTTTTCATATTGTAACTATAACTATAATAATAATTTATATGAACACTTCATATATATAATCGACGATTCAAATGAAAAATTTAATTAAGAATATATGAAACACTACATATTTATAATACAACTACAACTACTATATACATCAACTGCAAAATTAGCTCTAGCTTGTGTTAAAGATTACATTTTTATACAGAAAAAACTGAGTACTTCACGCTCTTATTATGATTATGCCATGATCATTAATAACTTTAAATAATTGCATAGTATTAAATACGTAAATCTCTATCTATACTTTTAATCACTAAAAAAACTATTTGAAAAAAAAAGCAATGAAAAGTAAAAAATAATCTTGCACACGTAAATCTCAAGTATAACAAATGTCTTGTTTAGGGGTTTGGCAGATCCATGCACCCTCAGTTGTGAGGGTGCTGGCATGGTGTTCACCACTTGTATTATAGACCAGAAGTATGAGGGGGAGGCAGGTTGGCGTTTACGACGCAACTTGCTCAATTAATGTCACGCATGGTTATATCAGCCAGAAGAGTTAGCGTTCAGCTGCAAGCTGTAGTATTACGTTTCTCGGCCATATCAGCTGAGAGGGGAGAAGGTAGAAGACTAAAAGGGGAAGAAAAACCTTTGACGAGAGTGGTAGCATAATTAATAGAGAGAGGTGGAGATCACGCATACTGTGTTCATAATAACAGCTCGACAGTTGGAACATTACCCTGCCTGATTTACTAGCGCTGTAACTGCAAGAGTCTCTGAGATGAAGATTTCAATGGAGTATTGTCCTCAATTTTTTTTATTGCAGAAATGGATAGAGGGTGAAAAGTTATGCTACCCTAATTTTTTTCAGATTTTTTGGAGCCCGGAAACTATTTTTAAAAAATTATTGAAAGTTCTTTTTGTGACGTCACGAGACGCCGCTCCTTAAGAAAAATATAGGACTTGACGCCGCGTGACGTCACAAATAGGACTTTCAATAATTTTTTAAAAATACTTCCCGGGCTCTAAAAAATCTGAAAAAAATCAGGGTAGCATAACTTTTCACCCTCTATCCATTTCTGCAATAAAAAAATTGAGGACAATACTCCATTATGGGGAAGACAAGAAGTGCACCCAAAGTCTATATATATTTTAAGCATTATAAATGAAAGAGGCTATGTTCACAGTGTCTCCAATCTGTGTGACAAAGTCAAGACTGAAAGTCCACTATGGATTTTGTCAATGATACCATAGCGTTAACATTTTTATTTTTCATTATTTGCTTTTATAGAATAAAAGTTATTATTAAAAATTACACAAATTTTAATGAGAAATAACCACACATTTGGTATAATTATAATATCATGTATACTGGTTAAAACTGTACAAAAAAATTAAATTAAAGTGGAATTATTTGCTGATATTTTAATCATCCCTTGTATAATAATATTTTTTTGAACATTGTATTAATTTATTTATTCGTTATTCAGCATATATGTCAAATGTTAACATTGTCAGAAAAGCACAAGGATTTTATTCGTATATATAGTGAACGTGTTCTTATTATTTTTGTTAAAATGTTAAAAATAATAATTGTATTTATTCTCCTTTGGTATGCTTTAATTTAGTGATACGATCATCTTGGCACATAAAAATGTCCTCAAAAGCCTAATATCCCACAATAACAAACACTATGCAACTCAGCACGTCATCGACATGGTGCTCGGAGTTATGGCCTTATTAGCATCTGCTCGCGTGGTGATGCAGCGTCCACTAAATTTAGTTTATTGATCATTTGAATGTGACACTAATGAGATTGTGAAGGCTTTGTCTAAACAAAATATATTTAAGCCAAATTTAGTAGCTACATCATTTTCATCGTCTAACAATGGAGTATTGACCTCAATTTTTTTATTGCAGAAATGGATAGAGGGTGAAAAGTTATGGTACCCTGATTTTCTTCAGATTTTTTAGACCCAGGGAAGTATTTTTAAAAAATTATTGAAAGTCCTTTTTGTGACGTCACGCGGCGTTAAGTCCTATCTTTTTCTTAAGGAGCGGCGTCTCGTGACGTCACAAAAAGAATTTTCAATATTTTTTTAAAAATACTTCCCACAGGCTCTAAAAAATCTGAAAAAAATCAGGGTAGCATAACTTTGCACCCTAGATCCATTTCTGCAATAAAAAAAGTTGAGGACGATACTACATTGTAAGGCATGAAATTGTATTGTTAATTATTATATATTATTCATTATGCATTGTACATGAATGTGTTTCATGAAAAGTAAAATTTAATTTACATTTTATTGCATGGTTTAACCACGTTATACGTACCTGTATATAAAAAATATAAGAATACAAAATTGTAATATGTTTTTGTGTTTTTTTAATAATTGATGGTCAACTGTGGTTTCTCAGTAGATATTTAAAAATTGTTATGAAAAGAATTAGGAACAACAAGAAAGTGATATTCCCTATAATTTTTTTAAATTAAAAGACAAATTAATTAATTGGAAGCATGCCATGCATCACACGTAATTTTTACAAGTTTTATACTTTTTAACACGAAATATTTAATTAAATTAATTTAATAATTATAACACAAACAATTAAGGGTGCATATATTCACAAAGAATTACAGATACTTTTATTAGTAAAATTTGGTGCACAAAATCGAGTACGTACTAAACCTATAATGGACTGTTCGCCTATCAGCATAATATTATACATTTAAACAATAAAATTTACTGATATGATAGTTGATGATGTGACAGGTTTTCTAAAGAAGATATTTATATACGTGAAATGGATCAGTTGATAAACATTGATTAAGTTAATGTACGGACAGTAATATTAATTTTGTTATGCATTAATTTTGCATATGTGATCATCAGGCTTGCAGTATGGTGCGACGTTATAATTAAATGTTCGAGTCAAGCTACACCTTGCAGTCTCGGCGTGTCACACTTCTGTCACAATAGCCCCAAAATCCATATCAAGCTGAAACAAACAGAAGGGTTTCAAAAATGGTCAATGAGTAACAAATAAAAATCTATATAATTATATTAATAAACAGTTTCTAAAATGAACAGCTAATAATTCATTTTTCTGACTAAAAATTATATATAAAAGCTCACATTTATTTTAAATTTCGTGTCTTTAGTTTCCATCCGTAATTCCGTCAAGCTGCTGTAGTTGTTACCGGCCGCGCTTGTAAAGTTTTCGCAATTTGCCCTCAGTCTAAAGAGGAATTGCGTCCCTGACACTCTGCGGCGCGGCCGGCTTGTGATACCTAAACGAAGCAAGTTTGAGAGGAGGCAAAAATCGTATTAAGAATAGTGTTCCCGAGCCAAAGTGTAAAAAAATTGCAGTAAATACATTAGAATTTTACAACGAATAATAAAATTCCCTGCAAGTAAAAAAATTAAAATAAAAAATATAGAGCTCTATTTTTTTTAAATATATATCTATAAAACAATAATTAATGTGATAATTGTTGCGTTTTGTTTCTCGATTTTCATGAAAATATATGCAGTACAGCAAATCCTACAAGTTTAGTTTACCCATAGACTCGACGGCGCCTGTCTCAGCAGACTGCCGCCACTGATGTCTGATGGGTTAAATATACAAGATGGCGACCGGCGCAGTCGAATTTACACGTGAACTATAAGATCTGTTATACTGCATTTACATAAAAAAATGTACTGTACAAAAAAAGGACCAAACTATGCCTCTGTGACCTGAAATTTTAGCTGTTTTAAACGAGTTACGAGACTGAATGCCAGCACCTATAATAGCATTTGGGAGACTCACAAAACAGGGGAAATAAATAAATAAAATATATGAAAAGTTGTGAAGTTAAAAATATTTTTTAATACACGTACTGTTCTGAAGGTATTTTGCAAATATTTCTGGTTTTAGAAATTCTTCAAACACATGCATCATGTAAAAGCTCTCAGAGCATTAATTAAATGAATTTGTATGATTTTACATTTAAGTTAATTAAAATTAAAATACATCTATGAGCACGTATTATATATATCTTATTGTTAGAATTCCTACCATGCACTATATAATATAAATTCTCTCATAACTTTATGATGTAAAATGAGATGTTTTAAATAGTTGAGTGAGAATAAAATAAGTATATTTTTCAAAGCACTTCTTGCTGATGCTGTTCTTACCGGCCGCACTTGTAAGGTTTTCGTAATTTGCCCTCAGTCTAAAGCAGAACCGTGCCCCTACCATTCTGCGGCGTGGCTGACTTGTGAAGTAACCTAAAAAACCTAAACGTAAACGAAGTACATCTTAGTGTTCCTGTGCCCACGTGTACCAATTATAATGTCATGCACCATGCACATGCAATTTTGTAACGTAATTTTTTACCGGTAAAACTTACTCGGAGCAGGTGCCGGTCCTGGTTGTGCTACTGGTAATGCAGCTACAGGTATTGCCGGTACATCTGGTTGTCGTGGTACTGCCACTATATTAATAGCGGGTGCTGGTTGTGCTACCGGTAATGCAGCAGCTGGTATTGCCGGTAACGCTGGTTGTCTTTGCACTGGTGGTGCCACTAAATTAACAGCTGGCACCGTCGGAGCTGCCTGTTTTGGCCACAGTAATTTGCAGACATAGAAGAGCGCCTGGAGAACGATGAGGGTCGGTGCGCACACAAAGTTCATCACGAAGAAGGAGATCGCGCAGCCCGTCAGAAACGTGATGAACTGAGCTACGCAGAACGCCATCTTGAGGAGGCTCATGGGCAGGCGCAGACATATGTACACTGTCAAGTTCACCAGCCGCTGCTCCAGTCCCTCCATCTATAAATATATAACATAATATATATAACCTGTTAGCAAGACTAGATGATGGACCATGGAACAAAATCTATCATTCTTATAAGATACTCCAAGGAGCATATTATAATATTTGTTTAGCCATGGATGCACCGTATAAATGGCATGCATGGGTTATAGGGTTTATTTATTTATTTTTTTTTATTTATTTTTTTTTTAATCAAACCCTAACTGGGTACTTCTACTTACTCACAAAGTTTGAAAACCCGAACTTTCCGAAATCCTAACTTAGCGTTTCGCGGTCTCTTCCGGAACGGGGGCGGCCACGGCCTTGCAATCCATTCCGGCATTTGCCTGCGACTGAGGGAAACGTGGAAACCTCAGCCAGGACGGACGCTACAGCTTTTGTCAATGAACCAGAAGTGCAATAGTTCAAAGCCGGTGGAAAAGCGCAACAATTTACCCCTGGGTGGGAAACGTGGTTTTTGTTGAAAATGGTCACCCATGCAGGCATAATTATATAATATCTATAGGTTTCAGTCTTTTATACAAATTCATATTACAGTAACATGTGAATGAATATAAATATATATAGTATTAATAATGAACACAACTATTAATGAGTATAAAACCCCGTGCTCCTCCCTAAAATCTGAGTACTAAAATAATGTCGAGTTTTTATTATAAGATATAACTATACTTTTATTTGACCGATCTTGTGCGTCAAGTACAAGGCCATAACTTTCAACACTCTAGTCTATTTAGTCTATATAGACACTTTATAAACAAATATTGTTGGTACACAGATAATAACATTTCTGTAAAATAGAACCAATTTTCGTTTTCTAAATTTAAAGTTATTATAGCTAAAATTCAGTATATATATATAATAGTTCTTCATGATTTATTAATATATTATTTTTACAAGCGTTCTTCGTAAAATTAACGATGGTTACAATTACTTTCAATATAATTGTTCGGTATGAAAAGAAAGCTGTATGAATTAGTTTTTAGAACCAGAAATTTGCTTACATTTTTATTTTTGATATATATGCATGTAATTGGCATAAAATATAATTATAGTAAAAATATTATACATATTATTTCGTTTATTAAAGAATTAATGTTTTACAGAAAATCAAATAGTGCATGCGTGAATGGTATATATATAATTACTTAATACCACATAAAAATAAAACAATCTTTCATATATTTCAATATTTTCAATTATCATGAAGTACAACAATTATATCGAAACAAAAATAATTGTCCTTAAAAACCGCATATTCACAAAGAACTTAGCATGTGTATTTATTATGCTTACTAGAATATTTTTTATTTCACTTAATAAATACCTATTAATTATTACTGAAATTACAATGCCATGCCCATGTCATGTCGCTACAATTTTTACAGCATCTCATTTTAATGACTAAATAATATACTAAACTAAGGTTACTTACATTTGTAAATTGGTTTGCAGGATTAGGTGATAACATCGCAGCAAAATTATAAATCACCAAGATTCTTGTGTCTTCCTGCAGCTCCTCGCTTGAATTATTTACGACTTTCGGTCCGGTCCCAACAATCTTAGTGTAAACATTCGCTGGCGGTCAAGGGTCAGCCGTGTCGTGAAACCACGTGGCCTGTCAGAAAACACGTCCCTCATTACAACATTTTTTTGACAGAAACCACCAGAACTACAGCCATCAGGGGTTGTGCATCTTCATGGACTCTATAATGTTATATTGCCTAAATGTTATTGTACAGGTTGCACTGTTATAATATTATGTAAAAAAAAAAAAAAAAAAACATTGCTTTTGTAACCATATGTAATACACCGGTCTATATGTCCTCACCAAAAAAGCAAAAAAAGTATTCAAAATTCAAACAAAATCGACTGTTTTCTAAAATTACAATTTATAGAAATATATTAAGCTCTTTACAAAAATCTTATATACAAGTTAGCATATAATAGATTTTAGATTAGAAATTTTCATTACCCATTTTCTTTTTTTTTAAAATACAAACAGGGCTAAAAAATGTGCAAACGTTATATATTCTACAATATCTACAATAATCATTAAATTATTGAATATAATTTTACTAATTTTAAAATAATACTATATTAATTATATTTAATGCTGCATGTCTAAATATTGTGGTATTTTTATGTTTGTTAAAGTGATAAAAATATAATTAAATTCTGCTTTGCAATTTTATTTTTATATGAAAGTAAATTATTATTAATATTTATTCAGCCAACAGTTACAAAAAAAAAAAAAAAAAAAAAAGAGAGTATGTAATATTATATAATTTTTAGATGCAATTTTAAAGTCCTTAAACTTATGATAACTCTAACTACATTATTTATGATTTTTTCCATGGACGGTTCACCAAGATGACCTAACAAAATTGTCGCCGTATGGCGAGGCGACGTGACACTTGTGCGAACATGTGCGAATCGCATAATGATAATTATGATATGTATAATGTGTAGCAAATGTTACTCGAAATAGCACAATGCTCATGCAGCGACTCAGTACGCAACCTGATCCTCAGAGCTCGCTTCCATTTCCACCTCGGAATCGACAACGACAGCTGGAAGCCTGCAATGATATTATACGTGCATTTCAACACTTCAAGTGGCATGACTGCCAATAAAATGTCTTCTTGCTTTTTTTTTTTTTTTTTTTTATTTGTTGCGAATTTATAGTAATGTGATACTAAACAAGTGACTCCCGTCTCAACATTAATATGAAATAAAATGGTATACTATTATACTGTATACTTAAAACATACACTTTTTTATGCATTGGAAAATGTTCTCAATTAATTTCCTTGTGTTGATGAAATTAATAGTAATAATAATTTTTTATTGGTTGCAGCATACATTAATATGTGAGGAACAAAATAAAATAATTGTTGGACTGAAAAAAGCAAATGCCCATACATAATAATCATAATATGATAATCAGGGCTTTTTATCGGATAAGCCGACACTTTATGCATGCATGTGTGGTGAAGGAAACGATTTAAAAGTTAAATGGGAATAAATTAAATAGAAGAGGATGAAAACAGTATAATTCGTAAAGAGCATGCATGCCTCAATTTTAATATTTAGCACCCTCTAACTCCATTTAAGTGATTTTAAAGAGAGACATGATACAACAGGTGGATAGAAAATTAAGATTTGAGGAATGATTTAAACTTGCTCCTCCATTGCACGTGCACCATCAGTTTATGATGGCCCCAGTGTTGCAGCGTTTATTGTTGCATGCTGTGCTGCAGCGTGCATTGTTGCTTGCGAGGACCGGTGTCAAGTGGCCGCGACAGAACACCAGCTGCCGTCGCCCACGCCCTTCAGAAACTATAAATTATCGTGCACGCCCAGCGACGAGTAAGGACTTTAACGCACGTTACAAGATTGCTGTAGCAGCTAACCCTATCACTGATGCCCTGGTGTGTTACCATAAACTTATAAACACTTTGGAAAAGCTTCATATTTTTTGTTTAAAATCATACAATGTAATCTCTATACAGTCTGTGTGCTTGTATATGTTTACTTCCATGATGTACACCTCGAGACAGCACGAATGTTACCCTTGACTGATGACTTGTGTCAAGAGAAAAAAAAAACAATAGCAAATTCAGAGTACCGTTCGTGTTGTATTGAGGTGTACAGTATAATGCAGCTATGCACTGAAGTATTGT
Organism: Siphlonurus alternatus; assembly: GCA_949825025.1. NCBI lineage: Eukaryota > Metazoa > Arthropoda > Insecta > Ephemeroptera > Siphlonuridae > Siphlonurus > Siphlonurus alternatus. Next base: position 18,670,094 of record OX463779.1, on the reverse strand, counting down.
GAAAAAGATGCAATTTTGTCCTTCGGCGTTGATAAGAAATTGTAATTTCAGAAATTATGCCCTGCGTACACTCAGCGTGTGATTTTGGATTCCCTATAAAATGGAACGTATATATTCTACCTTTAACTATATAAATCACTGTTTTGAAATAATTTTTTGTACAACCCGCAGCGTATATTTTCTTCATATATGAAATTAACAATTTAATTAAATGACATGTAACAATATAAATGTGTTCTAGTGAACAGTACTTTTAATTTGATAATAAAAAATTATTACAAAATAATATAAAATATCAGTAATTGCATGTGAACAAGTGTCAGCAGGCAGCGTGGTTCTGACGTATCTCTTCAAGTCGAGCGACTAAAAACTCTTCTGGAGCCACGCGCGTACAGCCAGTTTTTGTTGTTCCACGTGCATGTGATCTTGTGGCATGTTTTTGTCTCGACACACATGTGGCCCGTGTAACTCGCGAGCCCCGTGACAAAACGTCCATCATCTCCGCGCTCTGTCACCGTGACTTGGCGTCGTGCAGCAGCGTGATTGTCCCAGCATAATCGAGTGTGATTTATTACAATAGGAAATTCAAGGTTTAAATATAGTGGTATGAAATTATACTTACTGTAAGAATCAAAAAGGTGTGCCCCTGAATAGCATACAAGTTTCATAAGGAGAGGGGCACACCTTTTTGGTTCTGATAGTAATAAATGTTTAATATTTTCTTTTATACCAAGTACACCAACACCGTTAAGAGGGTTGCAGGAAATCAGGGGATGTTAAACAATAATTGTTAAAGCACTTTTATTATAGTTGTGTGGAGTGTTTAAATATTACAATTAAATAAATTTTATTATTGTATTAATCTTTATTTCATTTCTATAATAATATTAAAAAAAAATAAACTAAACTAAATGAACTTTTTAGTTTTGAGTAATTGTAAATTTATAGGTTAGTTTGTTTTGTATAGAATAGAATTGATGAGAAATTAATATATTTTAAAATTGGCGTGTAAATATTAGTAATATATCTAACTGTAATACTTTCATAATCTGACGGCCGATATTGAAAAATGTGTATGTAAAAATTTGAAACATTTCAATAAATGTTACAAGGCAAATTAAAAATACAACATTTTTACTTAATTTCCACTGTCGATCAATATACGACGTAAATATCATGTGAATGAATAATACGTATTACTTAATTGCAACACAACAGTAATTCAATGGTTATAATGTTGTTTTCTATTATTAGAACCGGAGTTTCCTCAAAACTTCCTATCAACCAGGATAAATAACATTCTAACAAACCGCACTCTGAACGGAAGTCACGGGACCTGTGACGTCACGTGGTGCAACTCGAGGCTGTCTGCAATTTGACCCTCACCGTCTGAGGTTCACCTCGAGGTCGGTGCTTCAGACTGTCATGCGTAATAACTAAATATAACGAGAGTTTAATTGGATTAACCAATTGCGGTTATCATATTTTTATATAATATATACAGTATAATAGTCATATAATTGTAAAGTTGACGTATCGGTTTTCATTCAGTAATATTATAAGCGTTGTAACATATATAGTGAGTCATATATATATATATATATATATATATATATATATATATATATATATATATATATATATATATATATATATATATATATATATATATATATATTATAGGGAAGACATATGAATATTATTAACAATCTTTACCCTTCCCATTAAATGTGCAAGTTTACTGCCTGATAAGTATGCAACCCACTATACTAACTTTGCTGCAAGCTTATAGTGTAGGCAGGCGCGGATCCAGGAAAAAATTTCGGGGGGGGGGGGGGATCTGGATCCGCGCCTGAGTATAGGTATAGTCGGTTTTACTCCTCACAGTCCTAAAATAAATATTATGTGCTCTGTCAGGAGGCTCTGGGTTGTATGATTATTTATTCACCCTTGGATAATGTTACACATTACAATATGATCATCGAGGCAAGTACTTAAAGAGTGCTGGTCACGGCATGAAGTGAATAAGTCTCGATGGTGAGTAGAGATGTGTACCAGGTGTGTGTCCGATGTTTGTCCCTCCCTCTTCTTTTTAATAGGGGTGCGGATATCACATGTTGTAATTAAACCTATACGGTTGTCGTGGAGCAAAAACGTCCTCTTTATCGACCGAGTTTATACAACAAAAGTCTGGAAGGCGTTCAAGGTTCTTTATTTGATGCGATGAGTCATAATCATAAAGACGATCATTACTTTTTTTCTAGAGACAGAAGTAAAAAATACGTTATCATAATATATAGTAATTTTTTACTGCATTTTACAGTTATTTAAGTATAAGTACTATAAGTACCCTATACATGCAGTGTTGATTATATAAATTGAGGGTCCCGCAGGTATTGTATATACAGGTGTAGAGATGCTATAATAATAAGACTTAACAATTGCTTTCAATTATATAAATTTGTATTTTATGGAGATAAAACCTATATAATTCTAAATTTGAATCTGTACATAATTAAATTTGTGCCCTGTTAAAGATGCAATTACTCTTAATTTAAACTTTAAACCTATTATATTTTCGTGCATGAGCGCTCAGTTTAGGATCAGTCAATATTGATAAAGAATATTGATCGACGATTGAAGATAACATAGCGAAAGTCTTATTTATATAATGTTATGGTTATAGTGGTTTCCAATTTTACGCTTTTATTATGCACTGTCAGTGTTTCAATAATGCTTTTCATTGAGAGTGTTATTTTACGTGCATATGTTATCATATAAATATAAACATAAAATATAACAATTGATGACGTATACCATATATATAATTATGCAATATAGCTTACAAATATGTCAAAAGTGGATCTAGTTCAGTTGATAACAAAATAAAAAATAAGCTATATTATTATATATAATATTATATGATACCTCAGGTAGTACAGGTATTTTGATTTATCACAATCATATTTGGACAAACTTTATAATTAACAACGTATTTTGAAAATAATGCAATTTTTATGTGTTGTTGAATCAAACAAACCCCCATGAAACTGAGACTCCGGAAGGTATTGAGTCCGTTGTGGCAATTTTTAATCTCCAAAATAACGTTGTATATATATCCATTAATATGAAAACCGGAAAATGCCTTTTTGCAAGAGTTGGCTTTATCACTGTATACCATCTTTCTTTTGTGCAAGGCTTTGCGTCCATCGTTTTATCCAAATTTTAGCATGTTATGTGAATTGTGTTTTTTATTTCACATGGTCACTACTTTTCTCCGGATGGACTCCAGATTGAAAACATTGTCGAGAAATCCTTTACGCCTGTCAATTCTGTAGCAATTTTATTTTTATATTTTTTATATTTTTAATTGATATTTTTTTACATTTTTATCAGAGAATAGAATACAATATTATTCTCTTACAATAAATTCTCTGCTATTATTATTTCAACCCTTGCTTTAAAAAAATCGGAAGTTTACAAAATATAAAAAAAAACTGATAAGAATTTTATTTTAAAACACAAATCACATTATAAATGAATTGTCAGTAAATGTCATGTGGTTGGATTATTATTGTTGACATTGATGTGGTGAAATGCAGCAACGTTTTCAATAAGTGACAATTTTGTTTCTATAGCAACGTGGTGGTTGATATCAGCAAATGCATCCGTCCGCTTGCTTGGTGACACGTGTGTAAGAATCCCCTTCATTTATTAAAACCACATTCGTATTAACACAACATCATTAATCCGGCTATATATTTAACATTGCTCTAACTTGTAAGTTGGCTTAAGTTTTAATATATAGAAGTGCATTAATGAAATAAATTGTCACAATATTTCCCCTTTGGCCATGATATTTTACTGTTGTATTATAATATTATATATTATATATACACATTTTTTAACGTAACGTATAATATACAAGTTGTATACAAGTGATTATACTTTTGATCTCATCAGTTTTGTTTTTATGTATGGTTATGGACATTGCATCAATAGAACAGGACGGGAGAAGGGTCTAAAAAATCTAAAAATGTATACATGCAGAAGTTTGTTTTGACGAGCTAATATTAAACGTGGAAAGGCGAGGATACATGAGGTGGTGTTTTTGCTGATAGGTTCGAGGCTCGACGTGATGCTCGCAGTGCGCCCTAGATAATTATGCCGCTTGTTTTATTTTCATCACGCTAAAAGATGACCGTCGGGTTGCCTACGTTGTCAAGCGTCAACTGAATTTCAGGTGCCGCCGGTTTAAGAGATGTATTAATAATATTAATATGTTAATGTTATTAATTATTATCAAGAGAGAGCTTAATTTAAACTCTGTTATTATTTAGTTATTAAACATTACATTATTCGACAATACTATTGTTATTGAAATATTGATATTCTAATTTTACTATAACAGAAAACTTATTGTTATTTGCAAAGTTTCAGTAAAAAGTTGTATAATATATATATATATATATATATATATATTATTATATATATATATATATATATATATATATATATATATATATAATATAATATACATGTATATATCAGTAAATTAAAAAAATTTAAAAAAAATGCACTTTCGCACACTTCTTCTGGGAGTGATTACATACTTGCTTAACTGTATAATACTGTATCAATGTACTTTTTTTTTTTTTTTTTTTTTTTTTTTGCTTGTGTGCATCTCCGTATTCTTGTCCCGTCAAGACAGAGTCTTATCGACAGGTTCTGTAGTTTGCACTGCGTCCATGGCCGACTTATTTTATCCATCCCGGCATTAGCCATTGTAGTCGAGGGGGAACCATGGAAAACCCCAAGTCAGGATGGTCGGTGTCAGAACACGTTCTAAACACCTCCCGAATGCATGTGGCAGTGGCTCGTCTCTAACCAGACAGCGAAGGTTCAGACCTCTCGATCTTTTCACCTATAGCTCCCAGTAGGATTCGAACACACGACCTTCTGATTACCAGTCAGACGCGCTACCACTGCGCCACCATGCTCGGTAAACACTACATCCATGCAGTTTAAAACACTATAACAGATCCATATATTTTTTAGGCATAGTTTATTAAATTTAATTAATGTTTGAATTAGGGAAAGTTAATTTTGACATTGCCCATACCTGAAAATTCAAATTGTAGGTGGTTGTTGTCTTCATCTGTCCCATGCTCCTTCATGAAGTAACTTATAAATTTATTATGCATAAGACTTTGATAATGACGAGTCATCAGCGCGTGGTCTCAGTGACTCAGAAACGAGCAATAAAAAGAAGAAGAGCCCGAGGCGAATTTCGTCTGCTACCTTCAATTCGTGCATGAGTAATACAAGACTTCACGGCGCGCACTACCCACTGGCGAACTGTGTCGCGAAAAGTGCTCCATGATACCATATGATCCTTACATATTATACTTTGCAGACAACGTGTTTCCTTCCCGAATATTTTAACATTGTTTAAAACAACAATGTTATAAAATAGCATGTTATGCATGAAAAAACTATTAAGATGTGGTATTTTATAACTGTTAGCTAATTAATGTAGGAAACTAATGTAATGTCAAGATCCTATTTACATCACACACGTGCAGGTGGCACTTTGACCTCGAGGCAGGCAGCTGGGTAATGTTAACTCTGGCACGTACTGCAGCTCCAAGTGACAATTTTGGGGGATTTAATTATGGTCATAATTATTTTATTAAAGACTATGATGCCGCCAGGAAAAGAGAACAAAATTTACGTTTGTGCTGCCATGTCAAAACGTGTATTTCCTATAGTATAATATTGTATCTTTTGACATTTTAATTTAATTAATTAAATTGAGTATTGACCTCAGTTTTTTTTATTGCAGAAATGGATAGAGGGTGCAAAGTTATGCTACCCTGATTTTTTTCATATTTTTTAGAGCTCGGGAACTATTTTTAAAAAATTATTGAAAGTTATTTTTGTGACGTCACGAGACGCCGCTCCTTAAGAAAAAGATAGGACTTACCGCCACGTGACGTCACAAAAAAGACTTTCAATAATTTTTTAAAAATACTTCCCGGGCTCTAAAAAATCTGAAAAAAATCAGGGTAGCATAACTTTGCACCCTTTATCCATTTCTGCAATAAAAAAAATTGAGGACAATACTCCATTAGCGAAATAAATTTAATAAATTTTAATTATCATTGCACACTAAAAAATTCAGTATAATGGTATACACTTGAGTAACATAATTTTACAAAATGCAACTTTGTTAATGGAAGCAGTCTTATTTTTCATACATGTACAACAAATCTGTTACTGAATTTTCACGCATGCATCCTGCAGCTGATGTGACGTCAACTATATGTCATGTTTTCCAGCGTGTGACGTCACTGTGACTTCAACTAAAGTACGGAGAATAATTATCACATAATATGACACTATATTCTAACTCAAGTAGCTCCTTTGCAGAGACAGAGAGACTTCATACGTTGTAAAACTGACTGATGATAGTGCTTTTTTATCTTCCTATTATATTCCCGCGCAATCTTAATTTTTTTTATACAGGCTATGCATGATTATACATCATAACATTTTTAAGTTGCATATATGGGTAGTAAAATTCAATCTGATTAATATTTTAATTATTTATTGATGATTAACTTTAATATAGGACGTATTATGTGTATTTTTCACAGGAAAATTGATAAGCCTTCTTTTTTTAATCATATACGAAACTTCTATAAATATATAAATCATACAAATAAAAATTTAAAATAAATTAAATATAAACATAAACATAAATGTTTATGAATATAGATTTATAAATTTTATGCTGGTAATTAAATCAAATACCTGAATCTGAATAAAATATTATATATTAATTTTTAGACATATAAAAGAGAAAAGAAGAAGTTATTTGCAATTAAAAAGTGTAATTATTTACTTGCTTTACCATGCACTGTTTTCTTAGATAACATGTAAAGCTGCCATACAAGGAAAATATAAGAGACTTGAGTATGTTTTTAGTTTGAAAAGATGTTCTATATCAAGCTGAGATTTATTAAATTTTGCCGCTGACCGCATCTGCGACTGAATCTCTTTCCGCTGATAGATGTGATATTACGTCATTTGCAATTAAAATATTTAGCACGTGTTAACTTAAATTGCACTGCAAAATTTAGAAGTTCAATTTTAAGAAACACTTTTTTAAAAAAATAAAAAGATATTTAAAATATATATTTTTTTTATTTTGCACACATATATTATGTTATGTGAAATTATTGTAGTACTAAGTACATGTATGATATTTAAATAACGAACATCAGAATTTGTTCGCATGGTAAAACTATTAAGTCGATCTATATAAACTTGCAAATTTTTCTGAAGATTTCAAGATACAATTGAAATCATTAATTAAATTAAAAAAATAAGCATAATAATAAAAGTAACTAATACAACATTCATTGTTCATTGTTGGCAAATATGGTGACATATCATATCAAACATATAGCTTTGATGAAGGGAGGGAGACATAATACTTCTCACACCCCTCCCTCTTACACGGTCAAGGGGAGATAATACCCCCCCCCCCAGCCTGCGGCATTCAGTTGGTTTTCCGCTGCATGTCCAAGAACTTCCTGTGCAACATAGCCACCCACCCACCCGCTTTATTTACGTGTTAATAAAAGCTAGGCAGCTGCTGCATCCAGATATTAGCGAGCATCCGTGAGAAGGTTGGGCAAGGTTGTCCCTGAACCTCAGGGAGGCTGGCTGGCCACCTGACCAACCAGCTGATTTATGCACGCGGATCTCCACTAACGAACCGTCCTCCCAAACTTAATATCTTTATGGGAGGATCGAAATGGAGACATAAACATGTCACCATCAAAGCTGAATTTATGGACAGAGGAATTAAGAAATCTGACAAGCTTTAAAATAAAATATCAAAACTAGATATAGATATAAGAACTAGATAAATAATTATATATATGATTAAATAATAATTTTTTATACATGATGCATAAAATAGCTTTGTATATAATTATACGATAATCATTAAATTCAAATTCAATTAATTTGTTTTTCAAAATCATTGAAATTCATTAATTATTTTAATTAAGTCTTTTTAAGTGTTTGTTTATGTCGCATGATTGTATCTTTTCTTTACATCACACAAGTTGTGGATACATGATTTGACGTGCTTATATTGTTAAGTAAAATCGAAGAGCAATGAAAATATTATGAATTATATTATATGCAATATATAACTAATTATTATGTAATATTTTAATGAAACGTATACTAACAATAATTTATCATCAGTAATTTGGACACTAATTTGAAATTTTTGTGAGTGATGCACGTCATGATTTACTATAATAAATTATGTTATATAGAATATACCACCGCGCGTTTTGTTGTGATCGTTAAAAAATCTTTGTACGATTGAAGATTGTACCCTCCATTGCAGCATCTCAGTAAACTTAAATGTTTTTAATTAACAATATAAATAATTATTTAATTTGCAATATCTTCTTATTTTTAATTAAATTTAATTAAATTTGTTTTTCATATTAATATTGTCAACTTCCACATTGAGAAATATTTGCAATAAATTGCGATTAATTTACACCACTCTAATCAGAGTATTGATAAAATTAACATGTGAAGCAGTGATATCAATGTTGCAATCTTTCTACGATGTAAAAGTATATGCACATCGTTATTACAACCATGTATGGCTAAAAGAAATCTTATTTGCATACTCTTGCGATGTGGTCCATTATATTATATCAAGGCCCTCATCTACTTGCAATTAATTGTCCATGCGGGAATATTCATATATGAAGCAGCTGAGAAGGAGGAGGACGTTTGTTATGAACACAAAAAGACAATTATTTGCATGAAGAACATTCATTTCTACCGTTTTCTTCACACTATAGAAAACTCTTGCATTGAAAATAATATATACGTTCATATTATGTATTATAAGAAACCACATGCATGCACGTATATGCAAAAGAAGTAAAAAAATGAAAAGATATCCTGCACAGCTGTCATTGTTGGGCTAGGCTTGGTTCTCTTTTATGACGTCACCACATGCATTCACTCGCTCCAAATGATCGTGATGCAGAGTAGAGTGCGAATTGCTGCGTGTGAAGTGCAAGGGGAGGACACCACGAGTCGATAAGCTGTAAGGTGCGATGGAGGCGACGGACCACGCCTAGTTCGTTAGTCTTGACGCAACATGTTGTCAAATTTTGTTGATAAAACTACGTGATTATTTTTCATTAAATTTTGTATGATTTTTACAATTTGGCAATTCTCAACGTATACGCAATTAATAAAGTGGTATACGCTCTTCTTACCTAGTATAGAGGACAATAGAATATATAGGAAAATATAAAGTATTTTTTGTTTGTTTGTTTATTGGACTTTATTCTAATAAAAAAAAGCATAATATAAAAATTTCTGTATTTTTGTGCAATAATCAAATGCATATTTCTCTATCAAGAAAGAAAGAAATATTTATTATTTTAAAATAATTTAAAATTATAGACAAAAAATTTAACGTTTGTTGACATCCTGATGAATATATATTATATTATTTATAATTATATTAAGAACCTGTTACTCCCGTTCGTGCTTTCATTTTCTTTTTTAGTTTGGAATAAATTTCAGTTAATAATAATTTGAAAAATGTTATCTTACGATCTTACGCAATAATTATATAGAGACATAAAAAAGGTTTAAGCCAAACATTAGACTCACAAAGAGATTTCGTTTTTGCCTCGTATAAACTTTGCATGTAATTCCCCAAGTGAGGTGGCGACAGGAAGCAATAAATGTTCGTCTTTTCCATCAGCACACGTGTTGGCGAACCCACGTGCTGATTCGGGTCACGGACAATGGGCAGATTTAGTCGAGATTTGGAGAAGCTCCGATGTTTACGTAAACTGGCGACTGTGCGGAGTATACACGGTGACTAGTAACGTAAACATACATTTTGATCGGGTGTCGGGAAATACATTCAAGAGTCTCGGGCATAGATGTTAAAAAATGAAGACGAGTGAAACTTTTTGATGAATGCGAAATACACAGACATTATGTTTTTCTGTAAATCTTTATCTGCAATTAACAAAATTATTATAAAGATAAAAAAGTAATCATGCAGTCTATGTAACAATTTTGATCCAAATGCTGTAAAGCCAACGATCGAAATAAAATTATTATTATGATACTGTCTGCATGAATCACTATATAATTCAGTGTATTAATATTACAATGGACAACATACATGAAAAATTTTTATTGCAGAAATGAATAGAGGGTATCAAATTATGCTACTCTGATTTTTTTCAGATTTTTTTGAGACCCGGAACTATTTTTAAATAATTTTTGAAAGTCCTGTGATCCCAGTTGGCACCCCTGAATTCTTAATATAAAGGATAGAGACTGGACGCCTATTGACGCCTCCAGGGGGCGTGGCCGCACTTTCAATAATTATTTAAAAATAGTTCTGGGTTTCAAAAAAATCTGAAAAAATTCAAAGTAGCATAATTTGGTGCCCTCTATTCATTTCTGCAATATTTTTTTTTCATGTATGTTGTCCATTTGCAGTATTTTATTTTATACTATATGTACGAATTATAGTTCATCATATAAGAAGATAATAAATTTAAATACAACATCAAAGATTTGATGTAGCTCCATGGTAACTCCATGGAGTTGTGTTTTCCTAAATTTTATAACTTCCTTATAGAGTGAAGAAGGACAAGTGCTGCTTGAGAATTCTATTGTTCATGTCAATAGTGGGCCTCTTTAAAATTGAGCTTGAATGGTATACTGATTACTTTGATTAGATGCTAGTCATATTCATATCTCTGATACATTTTACGCGTTAATTAACATTAGGACAATAGGTCACATCACATGACTCTATAGATATTGTAGTCTGTGTCCATTCTGTCTATCTGATTTAAATATCATGATATCAGAGTGCAATGACCTCACTAAGGCTTTGTGTGCATATCCGTATTATGCACTCTTTGTTCTTGTAAAGTTGGGGTAGGGTAGGGTTGAAAATGCATCTGTATGCATGCAGTTGGCATGGCAACAGCAGCATGTATACTACCCCTACTTGCATTAACTGCACCGGTGCATCTAGTAAGTTTAATACTATATATATAGGGGGAAATTTGCCGCTGGCCTTTGTAAAAGTTCGCTGTGCTGAAAAAAAATAAAATCGGAAACATTTCATTACTACTTTTTTACTTAGTTACACGAGAAAAAATTGCGAACTGTAAAATCGGAAATATATTTTTATTTATTTATAAAGGAAAAAAAATTGAGTTTATTTGTTTATATAAAGTAAAACTAAAAGCATGAAAAAAAAAAGAATAAAAAGAGGTTTGTTATCAAGATAGGAGGTTGCTGATGGACAAAACCATTTACTGAAATAAATCAAATTACGCGTTACTAGAGCGGAAGGAAACGGGAATGTGGTTGTGTGTGTGTGGTCAATATGTTTCTATTATTGCTACTCGCGGGCGGCTTGTTGTGTGTCGGCTTCCGTCCATTTTTTACTTGTCGCACAAATTACGTAAAGGAAGCAAGGGTCCTGGAGAAACAGGACTGCAAGTTTATTTGATTTGCAGCTTGGTGCTGATGTAATTTAATTCGGTGCACACTTTACTCGCCCTTTACTCCAATAGAAACTTCATATAAAAATAAATCAAGTCTATAAATTCAGACGATTTTTCTTAAAAAAAATCAAAATCTTATATTTTAGATTCCTTAGCATTTTAATTTTGACAACAAAAATAACAAAATAGTTATATTTTCTTATGTTTTATATTTTTAGCTCTAAAATATTATAAATTAATAAATATAATTGTATTTCATTAAAATTATACTTAACCATAAAGTAAATATTTTTCCCTATAGTGGATTATAAAGATGAAACAAAATAGTAATTTTATAAAATCTGATCAACATTTTCTTGATTCTCAATTATATAATTATCATGATAATATATACAAGAAAAATTAATTTAATTACTCTATCATTAAAGTATCATCTTAAGTATCTCTATAACAATTAAAGTCGTATAAGACGGTAGCTGATTGAACCTTTGTTATTCTTGATAATAATGATAATAATTGATTTAGTGGCTGCATCTCTCTATACGCTCACTGCACACTTGAGAGGGGCTTGTAGTTAGAAGAGCGAAGAGCAGCCCTCCCTTTTTATCCCGCATTTATAACAGCGGGAGTCGCGGCAGCAGAGAATTCCAAAAATCCCGTAACGAAGCTAACAACAAAAAGGCAGAACAAAGCATATATTTTAACAAAAGACATACGAAATGATTCTAATTGTTGCACTTTGTACTTCAGTTTTATTTATTTTTATTATAAAAACCCTTTCATGTGTCTTTTTTTTATTATTATGATGCAATTCCCATTGAGAATATACTTGATAGAAAAAAATATTGTTTTAAAAAGATCAAAAGAAAACGTTTTTTTGGATCGCAAAAATAAGACAAACGTCATGCACGGAAACTGATAATTAGTTGCAAAATTTAACCAATCATAATGAGTAAGATATAAGATCAAAAAAACTTTTACCATAGTAATGATCTTGAATAAAAAAGAAAATAATTTATATTTTTTTCTTTATCATAAAAGAGAAAAAAATACATACATAACAAAAGCAGATTTTAAAATAAAAACAAAAAAATGTCAGTTACTTTGAAAATTTTTCAAAGCCCTCAAGTGGAATGGTGGCTGCACAAGTTAGTATTCCATCAAGTACTTTGAAGAGTGAATGATTATTTCCACATAAAGATATTTAAACCCGTGGGATCAGCCCTCCCTCCCCCACTACATCCCCTCCTTATCCAACCCTTTTGCTATTCTATCAAATCAGAGGACCAAATTAAAAAATCGTTTCTTTGACCTCATACGTGTTATGCGCCTGCAATGCATTATTATATATATATGTAAACATTGCAATTTATTTTACCATGTCGGTCAGTACATGTGGCGAATTGTATAAACAAACATTTTTGGAATTTTTTACTTAAATTAAATTCCTAATTTTGTAAAACTATCATGCAAGCAGTACATATAAGAGAAAGGATTCCCCCATTAATTCGTTTTATCTGGTGCCTCTCTGCCTCCGTATTACTTGATTGCTTTTTCTGAGAAATCGCAATTTAAGAGATATCAACAACTACTATACATGATAACCTAAAATGTCTTATCATTTATATATATTATATAGATTATGAGTACTCGTTCAATCATCAAGTGATTCTATCTTACGAACTTTTTTTTTTGCGTCTCAAAATTAAAGACTTATTATAACAAAGACTTTTGACAGGAAGTACCCCCTCCTCCTTTTCTATATTCGCTTAATAAATCATAAATTACATTATTTATTACTTTAATTCAAAACATCTGAATAAAAAATGATAATAAATATAAAAATCTTGCAATAAGTCATTTTTTTCTTCACATTCGTAGCTGCATTATCTAAAAAAGAGAAAAAAAAATCAGCAGACAATTTTTTTCATGTCTATTTTTTTTATCTTCTTTGACAAATTAGTTTCCGGAGCATCCGCTTTGCGCTGTTGTTTTGTTGTATAATAAAAAATTGTCGAAGTACCTGTCATTGGGTGATTGTATTTTTTTGTGTGTACTTGTAATATATCTCTTCCACGAGGAATAGCTAGCTATCCTTCCGGCACACTGACTACAGCCCTCATGCAAGCAAACTATCTGCGCTATCATCATCGCTAGATTTACTGCAAGGAAAGATGCAGTAAATTAATTGCTTCACATGATTCAAAGGAAAGAAGAGTCTCTGTAATATTTTTAACATAATCTGGGTGTGTCTTTGAGACGATTTATTGTATTTTGTTTATTCTTATATTTGGTATAATGACTTAATATTCTTTGAACACTGTTGGTCGAAGACTTTATGCTTGTGTCAGTCATCAGGTGATGTAGATAATTTGACGTAATTTCTGATGCAATAATCTATATGATTATCATATTAATGGGTGCGATTCACGAAGCAGCTAGCCAGGTTTTTAACCACGTTTAGCTTAACCACGTTTAACTAGTTGGTTTAACACGTAAAATAGGTATAGTTAAACGTGGTTAAGCTATAAACGTGGTTAGAAACCTGCACATGGCTAACTGCTATACGTGAATCGCACCTATTATTTTTATTTATATAGTGTGAACAGTACATTACAGTACATTAATTACAGATTATCATGCATCATGTAATATATATCATTATTATCTATCTGCATGTTTTATAAATACAATTTTTTAACGATTTAATTTTCGTTTAATTAATACTCCAACCAAGGAGCTTGCGGATATATACAGTATAATTATAGTACATGCAAATAAACTGCTTGATATATATACAAACATGCTTAATTATTTTCTTCAGTAAAATAATTTGTTTTTATGTTTTCTTTAACTTTATACGAATGGAGAGTTAATTAACTTAATGTCTCCCCTACTATAACAAAATTTCCATATTATATACTGTTATAAATGCAACATGTTTGACTCAATTATAGAATTAACACCACTGGTGTGTAACTATATAAATTCAGAAGAGTGTAATTATGATAAAGTCCTGCAGTGTTAATGAAGCTAAAGGGACTTCCGTCACTCACTCAGTGACATACGGCACGCGGCGCTCACGGTAACGAGGTGTGACCCACGGGTTCACGCGTGGCTTCCGGACGAGTAGACCGTGAAAACGTAGAAACATTCATTCAAGATTCCCACCGGAAGTACTGGAGGATGGAATTTGAATTCGGGAGGATCCTGATAGCGGCCACGCATGAGGCGGCATGTCAGATTTGCACCTTCAACAGTGTTTAAATACGTCTATTACGTAATTGAGCATATCATTAGCTGGAAAATAAATAAGAAATATATTTATGTTAGAGTACATTGTCTGTTTCCGGTGAAAAGTAAATAAATTTGAGATTGAAATAACAACTTTTGGAGTATTAAGTATATAATAATTTCCAACGTATGTGGCTGCAGTTTGCAAATTTGCACATTTCTTGTTTTAAACCTTTTATTTAGTGTGCAATGTATATAAGCTCTTTGATAATACTATGTAATTATAATATACGTACCACATGCAAATCAGGTGCAGATTCTAGAAGGAAACAATGAAGATGGAATGCCCTTCTCCTAAATTTTTAGATTTAACCAATACCATTTAATTTGTTAAACCTTAATTAAGCTAATTTTTATTCAGCAAATTTAAACCTCTTTTCCGTCCGGAAAAAATTCTATACTTGTATCTTGCATTCAGTATATTTCATTATTTTTTATAAATATATAATACTGACAATCTGTATTAACTTCAATAATAAAAAATAAAAAAATACTAAATTTTTAAGTTCATCAATCCATTTATTTACAAAATTGTAAACTACATCTATACAGCATGGAAGAGATTATATACCAAAGAGCTTACATTGTACACTATATAAGATCTCTGATTATACTTAAAACTTTATTTTTCCAGTGCTGCAAGATAGTACGAATCGTGCTGTGACGAGATTCAGTCGCGGCTCACGGAACACAACCCTTTCTGTCTGCGTCACTCCGATGACGGATTAGTGACAAACTAATGTGAATTGTTTGCCACATTAATTCCACGCGCGGTGCTAAATACGCGTCCTACCATAATTAATTAAAATCTAATTATTATCTCGCGCATCAAGTTTCGATTAATTTTATTCTCCCAGGATTTTCATACTAAAATTGGCAATTTACGGCATAGTCATTTGTCATTCAATGTTTGAATGTTCCGCGGATGACAGTTTGACTTGGCTGAGACGAAATTTCACGCGAGGAAGCAAAAACCTTTTCTTTCTCAAAACTCCCAGGAGGGCTCAAGTGAGGGTTCGTATAAAATAGCAACGTCTCATTTCATGTATAGGATTATTTAGTTCTACTTATCTATCTTAAAATTAACTTCTATATTTCTTTTGAAGTATATTATAAAAATCTTATTTAAATAAAATGATATAATAATTTACTATCAAAAATTGAAATCTTATTCTTTATAAAATAAAAAAAACTCGTTACATTAGTTTCAAATGATATTTTTTTTATATGGTATAAAATTTTTCATTCTATCAAAACTGCCAAATCAGCAATTGATTTCCATATTTGAATATTTCTTCCTACCCTCAGGTGATGAAAAATATGATATGATCAAATATATGATCAGTTATTACAGCTCAATTTTTTTCATATACACTGAGGGGTGACACGTCATATAGAAACAAAATATGTGTAAAGAAAATGATATGAAATGCAAATTAGATCGATTCTATTCCAACATGATGAATGTATTCTCTCTCTCTCTAAGGGTGTATCTTCATGATAATGGTGTAAGTCGATCCCTTGCTTCGTTTTGTTGGTTCAAGACATTGCAGCGAGTCTGATTAACAGGGGGCATGATGACGTGACCTGCTCCTGATACAAGAAACAGATTAAACCGCAACTCTAATTGCTTTTGTCAATCAACTTATATATAAGGGTAATAAAATTAGATTTTTTTTTGTTGTTTTTGGAATAACAACAGAATTTTTTTAATAGTTTTGTATATAACAAAAAAATAACAAATTGATTTTATAGATTAAATTAAAGATAAAAAAATGAAGCTTATTGAAGATGCGATTAACGGCTCGGTTTTTCACCATCATCTCTCCTTCCTCCCCTTGGCAACAGTTGTCAAGGATCGCCCCACTAATCTACCCCCTCCCTCTTTTTATTCCCCCATCCTTTTCTCTATTCTCCGGAGAGTACATCGCGTTTGTCAATTTTTTTGTGGCTATTTTTTTTCTTCTTAACCCTCGTTGTCTATTTCGTCGTCTACCGATCTTCATCTGTTGATTCGCAAGAAAAATTTGTCCCATCTATCTTAGTGAAACCTCAAAGGAAATGAAATCGAAATGAGGATCCGGATGATATTACTTGAAAAGTTGAGCTCTCTAAATCGAACTCATTTTTCAGTCTTTACAAACTGTAAATGTTACAGCATTGACCGTCCGGTGCTTATATGAGAGTGTGTCCACATCTCTATTCTTTGCAAACAAAAGAAGTTCTTATGAAAACTTTTTTTTCTAATATATAATATAAAAAATTGCAATCCTCTTTAATCCTAGAAATATTACACTAGTTGTTGTGAAATGATCTCAAATATAAACAGTATATAACATTCATGTATCAAGATTTTATATAACAAAAATAAACATTGTTATTATTTATTTTTATATTTAATCTTTGAATATAATATATTATGAATGTCTTATATAAAAAAAAACTAATAAAAGAGCATTGTATTAGATGTCTTCTCCTCAACAATACAAATATGATGAAATTTGAGTAAATAAATAAAGTACAATAATATAAATAATCAACATTAGAATCTATAGTAATTAAAAACACATTTAAAAAACAAAAAAGGTTACAGGATACAGGATTATTATTAATTTTGTTTAACATTTTAGTAAGATTTCACGATTTTAATATGAGAACTCCTATTTTAAATAATTTAAACTGGTAAATAATTTTTTTGTAATATAATATTCCTAGCTGCAGATATAAACACTATGAAGAGTTATCAATAATTAACAATATTTTTAATTAAATTAACTAACTGATCAATAACTTTAACTTTATTAATAATATAATTGAAATTTAACATTTTTTATTGAACATTTTTCAAAGGATCGATTCAAATAAACGCAAACATCTCATTATATAACAATTTCATGAAATATGAACCTTTCAAAGTAAGTTTCAATCTGTGTAAAGTGCCTCTTATTCAAGTGCAAAACTAGAGATATATCCTTACATGTCATCATCTCGTATTATGACGCAACAAAGCAGTGAAGAAAGAAAGGAGCGAGTGTTGGCATCAAATTAGGGGATCTAAGATGCTCCACAGGCAGGGGGATAAACACTTGCTGTGTGTGTCAAGAACAGGCAGAATTACGGCTGTAACCCTTGGGGAACCTTCCTTCACCTAACCCACGTAATATAGCATCTCCTCAGGTACGGCTCTTCTTCCTTACTGCGTCATAAGAAAGAAGCAAGCAGGTAGCACAATAAAAAGTGTCGCCAGAGGCAACCATGCATGCACAGCCTCCTCCAATAAGGTTTATCTTGTGAATATAATAGGCACATTTACATGAAAAAGTAATATTGATGATGTTGATAACTACTAATGGGACTGTGTTTTTTAGTTTTTATTACAGTATTTATAAAAAATACATATTATTATGTATGGTTAAAATTTAGTAAGATTTAAAATAATTAATTATAAAGTGAAAAAAAAATATATTTTATTTAGAGGGTAAAAACTTATTTAATTTAAAAAAAAATATGTATATATATATAATATTATTTAGCATAGAACCAAAGCATTTTTTAGAAAGTTTACAACCACACTCTTATTTTCTATACCATTCATTAATAATTTTTAAAATGTTTGACACTTTCAACACCATGCACTGCACGTGGTGACCAAGGACTGCTCACCAAGACGTGTAAATACAGCTTGACAATTTACAGCTCAGTGTGACGAATTGACGTCCAGACCGGCTGATTTTATCTTGAATAGTGAGGGAAACTTGAAAGATAAGTTAAAAATAAAAAGCCCAAATTTGGCAAACAATCTACCTCTCTCTGTTTGCAGGTTTGCACCCTTGTAAGGGTGAGATGGTGCAGAACATGTGCACGACCTTTTCTTAACAAAACATTGACCCATAAACCACACACGGTGAGATGGAAACGTCTGACAGAAAAATACCCAATTATAACGATTTCTTTTTAAAAGCTTATGCTTTAAAATAAATGTATTGTAATATTTTAAAATTTATGTCATATATATTTTGTACAAAAACAACCCCAGTCAAATCTTAGCTTTAATTTGCACTGTTGCTACTTGTTTTTTATGACCTATAAGTGGGTGTATGATGCAATCTTCACAAATTTTTGAGGATAAGATTTCTATGCATGGGTTTGGAGATCATGGAACCTACTTCAGATTTAGTTGTTCGTAATAATGTAAACAATATGCGTTTATTATTTTTTAATACCAGTTTCGAAAACAATTTGCACTCCATACTGGCTTAAACCGACTGTCACACGACGTCCGATTGTCTTATTATCATGATTGTTTCAATTTTGCGCACTTTAATTTCCCAGCTAGTCGAGATTATCATACGAGTGCGCAGTAAACGTGATAAAAAATATGGAGCATCATTATTGTCTAGTTTAATACGTCTTTTCTATAGTCTTAGTTAAAAAACAATATTATTTCAATTGTGAAGTTAATTTTAGTTACTAGATCGTACTGATTTATGATAAAAATTATTACTTTCCAGTCTTTCCACTGGCTAACATGCCTTTCTAACTTCCTAATCTTCCTATTTTTGCTGTCTCAATTTTTTTATATTTTTAATTTAATCTTCATTGAAAATATTTGTTAACAATTACTAAAAAACTAATCATCTAAAATATTACATTTTAAAAGGGCACAAGTCCAACATGAAGATATAAGTTTTAAATTTTGACTGTACTTCTAACTTTTGCATGACTGCTGCTTATTCCATTTCCTCCCTCAACAATTATAAATATTATGTTCCGTATTTTACTTTCTCTAACAATATTGTTGTTTTTCCGTATAACGTATGACGGACGGAGGCTCGTCTCATCGAGTCAGCTGTTGCGAGTCACGTGTGACTCCTAGCTGTTATCACTCGAGTCAGTCGCGTGGAACTCCCCCTCCCCCTTCATAGTAATCCTTTTTAGCTTCCTGCATGCGCCACTTCCCGAGAATCGCAGGCCGTGCTAATTACCTTCATTGTAATCTACACTTAGATCATAGTAAGAATCCTTCCGGAAGTAGCAGGAAATGAAAAATATGATCGTTCCATTATTCCATATTTATTTCAGTTCCATGCGTCAAAGTCAGACTTCTCTACACTCTAAAACCTAAAAGAGCTATAACCATGAACTTCCGGGTACTTCCGGTGATTATGTTAAACTTATTAAACTATATTATAAACGTTTTAGTTTTTTAATAATATATAATATAGTAAATTAACTTTTATGGTGATTTTGTTTCCAGAAAAGTATTGTTATTTTGCCACCATCATAGTTTCCTAGTAAGGTTGACCTCTGGTCACATCACGATGCACCTGTAATATTGAGGTATTGACGGGAAATGCCTTTAAGGCTAGTCGCGTGTTCACGCTGCGGAGATATGGAAGTGGGAGGCATCGATGATGATGACTCGCAGATGACTCATCAAGCCCTTCGCAGGTAATTTAGAGTGCAATACTTGCTAGGCCTGACCTAGTATATTATATTTATCTATAGGGGGGAAGGGTTGTTGCACTCTCATGCATCAAGTGTTGCACCACACCTGGGTAATCAGGTGATTTTACCTGTGCGAGTAGGGAGGAGGGAATGGTTTGATATTTTTATAACAGTGAAAATTAAAAATAATATGAACATTTCTTGCTATTTTTTTCTTTTCTCTAAAATTATTTTTCAAAGTTGAGGATTTTATTTTGTAACTTAAATTGTCAACGATGAAATATTACAAAAAGAAAAATATATAATTTCATAATAATATTGATAAATATATAGGTAATGCAGGGTCCTTACATTTAATTTAAGGAGCGTTTGGAATAAAGTGATAGAGAGGGAAAAATGTTAAAAATGCATGCAAATATTAACTAATAATTTTTAAATGTGCGATCCATATTTAGGTGTATTTTTCTTATTATATATACATATATACGTTACTCTAAAAGTACTTGGCACAAGGGCGCATAATTATATATTTATATTTAAGCCAAAGCAGGGCAGTCTGCTCTGGCCAAAGTGTCTTCTTATATATGCTTTTTTTTTTAAAGTGGGCGATTGGAGAAATATCATCCAAGCAAATAATATATTATTTAAATTAATTTTGATACAAATTTATTACTTTATTACTAATTAAATACGATTTCATAAAAAAAAAGGTCCAGCACTACAAGTTACAAAAAAGTCATTTCCCATCACAACAACAATGGGAGCACGTGCGATGACAATGGCTGTGGAGAGTCAAGGTTGATGAGTTGGTCTTTATCGTTATCCAAACAGAGAATTTTATTGTTTTATCTAGTTTGTTCTAATGACCTATACACTAGTAAATTACTTCAATCGGATGAAAGTTATTGTATTCTGGTGATAACTTGATATATAAGAGATATAAAACCTGATAGAATGTTATTTATGGTTTGATTTCATAAAAATATATAAACGTTGGGAAATAATCACAACTTCATATTATAGAAATAAAAATATTTTTCAGTGACAAGGAATCTAATTGAGGTACTATATAAAAAAAGGGGGCTTTAAGTAACAGATGAGTAAATAGTGAGTAAACATGGTAAATGGTGAGATGAGTTTGGCGGTTGTTCATTTTGTGTATGGGCATTTGCCTTTTTCAGACACCAATTGGGTTATTTTGTTCCCTTTCAAATATGTAATCTTTAACCAATAAACAATTATACTATTATTATTATTATTATATTTTTTATTTCAGGTGGGTTGCAATGATTATGTTGTCAATTTTTATATCAAATAATATTTGGTAAAAAAAAAATACTGTTATCAATATTGAATTGAATATTTATATAATTCCATCATATTTTCTAGTGTCTGATAAGAGTATAAGACACAAGATATACTGAAAAATAATATGATTATAATTTAAAGTGTTGTGTTCTTAATTCATAATTATAAAATAAATATAAAAATAACCTAATTTATAAAAATATACATTATTAAATAATAAAAAGATAGCAATAAAATAGTATCATTTCAGAGATTCGAACTGCTGAAAAAGAAGCATCCTCTCCTTAAACTTCTATATTTATTTTTTTGTTTCTTTTGTGATGTATTAGCTTAGCACTTTCTTTGATGAAGTTAAGAAGAAAAAAAAAAAAATCTCTTTAGATACAAAGAAAATAAAAATGCTTTTTTTTTCTCTTATATTCTCCCCTTAGCAGCAGTAAAAGAGAGGAGATGTGTCTTAGATAATCCGGTAAAACAAACATTAAGCCAATCAAGAAGCTGTATATATATGGCTGAATTCTTAGACCAACAACAGAAATCAGTTTCACATTGACACAATATTGGTGGGTGCTAGAGTAAACAATCTGCAAATTGCTTGTTGGTGTCGCGGCTGTTCGGGTCAACATTGTGATGAATTATCTCCCTCCACGTGGTCCTGAGCCACGCCCCCCTCAGCATCCCTCGCTAGTCGTGATCCGATTACTGTCGACGAGCAGGGCGCTGACGGGAGAGCAACAATCAGACGAGGAGAAGGCTAGATCAGGTGTTGAACAGGTGGCTTAGTTACTATATAGGGTCCTCCTATCTCTGTGTATCCCCAGGCCAGCGAGGAGATGATGTATGAGGGGACTTAACAGCAGGGTTTCACAGCATCTATAGATGATGTAGCGATATACAATGGGACTAGGTTTTTGGTCAAATATTGTATTATATTAAATTTTATATTTATGTGTGTAAAGTACATCCTACTTTGTAATAAAAAAAAATCATTATTTTTGGTTTAAGTTAAATATTTTTTGTTATAAATCTTAAAAAAGTTGCTTCAAGATACATTGTGGTTATAAAAGCTTTGTTCGAAAATTTATCTGTTTTTTTTTTTTTTTTTTCAATATTTATTCAGCAGAATTTAAAATTACACGATTATGGATGATGTGGTATAATGTAAAATATATATATGGATGTATTTTTTCATGCACCTTGGGATGATGTGAGTTTTTATAACTTTTTATCATTATAATTTTATTTAATTATATTACATTTTACTGTACAGTAATACACATACATATTATATATAATACAATACAGACATATACAGATGAGCATACGCACCCACACTGAAGTGATTTCAAGAATAAAATAATTTAATTGTAACGTTACGTATAGTTAAAACATTACTATTTATCACTTTTTTCAAAATTTTCAAACATAAGAATTGCTAAAAAAATAAAAATGATTTAAAATTTAGTTATTAAAATATTAAAAACACGGATGTCATCTTTTTGTTCATGAGCGCAGCACCATTAAATGGGCGCCGGAATTTATAAATGGATCTATAATCTATATATCGTCCCTCGTCCGCAATAATGAGCTATCTGCTTCACGATCTCGTTGCAATAATGAGCTGTCTGCTCTGTCAGGTGAGCGCAATTTTGAGCCTTATTTTATACCGATTTAAAGCTCAATATTGCGTTCATCTGAAATAGCAGACAGCTCATTATTGCAACGAGATCGTGGAGCAGATAGCTCATTATTGCGGACGAGGGACGATATCTGAGTTACATGATAAGAAATATAACATTGTATTTAAATCAGAGTACACTCACTGTCACTACAGTAATATTTAAATATGGTTAATTAATTTCTTCAATAAAAATTACACAATCAGTATGTTTTTTTTTTTTAATTATGAATGAGGGCATACCTGGTACATCTATAAAATTACCATGCAGTTCTCAGCAGTTCGGTAAATATTGCATTTTTAAAATATAATTATATGAGAGACTAAAAATTTTATGTCTGATAATTTTAAAAACATTAAATCAGCCTTTGATAAATATTTAAAGTTATATATTTATATTTGCAATTCTTTGCAAATTAAGAAGAATTGTGTGAATGTGCTGGGGCTGTCCATGTTTTAACTGAAGATAAATATAAATTTGTAGCTTAAATTATTTCAAATATTATAAGATGAGGAATACAAAAAGTAAATAATTCTCCTCAAAAGATATTATAGTCTTGAAGGTAAAATATTTTTCATACTGATCGGAAGAAAGTGCATGCCATCACAGTCACGCAATTTATCCATCACTATAAATTATAATCATGCAGGCAAAGTGCATAATATCAATCAATACACAACTTACGCTCAACTTGCATTGTCATCAGGATATTATTATGTAAATGTTATTACATGCACACGAAATCGATGGTCGAGATAAGACTCACAAGTTTCAAGTATTATACATCACATGTTACGCAACAATGTTAAATATTACGCAAGAGTCGAATGTATATCAAAACATTATTTTATCGTAAGGATAAGGTAACGCGCCCAATGTTAAAAATAATCCCACACATGAAAATTATGAAACAAAGTATCTTAAAATGTTCTCCCCTACATCCCTTATCAGTAGCTAAAATATCAGGTATACAAATTCGAGCTATAGATGGAAAGGTGGAACTCTCATATTAAATTAGTCAACTTTAAAAATTAATAACTCAAAAACTAGCTCGAATTTGTATTTATACCTGATATTTTAGCTATGTCAGATAAGGGATGTAGAGGCGAACATTTTAATATATAATATTAAGTTTCATAATGTTCATGTGTGGGATTTTTTTTTAACATTTTGGGCGTGTTACCTTACTCTTAACATTTCATGCAATAAAAAAGTTCAAGATTGTTGCATCTGCAGATTAACGCATGAATTTTGTTATCATTAGATTTGTCTCGTGCGGCTTTAGCTTCAATTTGCTTCCTATATACGTCCGTATTTATTGAACTAAAACAACATTGCAAGTGTTCTTACTTCACAGTACAAATTTGCTATACATATTGATGGGAAATGGGAGGTCGGACTTCCCCCTAATTTAAATTAACATTTGCCAGTTTATATAGGCACTTCCCAATTCCCAATAAACATTGTTATTTTATTAATTAACATTGAACATACATACAATATTAATACTGTTATAAAATTATAATTAACATTATTAAGTTTTTTAAATATATTTCATCCGAGCGCAAATTGGAAGTTCTCAGGTTCGAGTCCTAGCCGAGCTTACTCTTTTCTTTCGAACGCTTTTACTTGGATTTGTATGATACGTATCGAAGACGGAAAAAGCACATGGAATGAAATAATTAATTATTAAGTATTAATTAATATAACATTGACTCCTCGAGTTTTTTTTATCTCGATTGCGAAATCAACACTTTGCGCTAATATATATATATATATATATATATATATATATATATATATATATATATATATATATATATATATATATATATATATATATATATATATAATAACATTTTTTTTATTTAATTAACACGTGGTTGAGGATAACAACAACGCTGCAGTTTGACTGTTTTTGTTATCGTCAACTCTTACGTAAAAATTTTCGTCACCGAAAGATGGCAGCATCGTCCATGTTGTATATACGGGAATTTCATGTTTACATTTTGGGTAGCACGGAGATGCCCGAAGCCGCCCGAAGAGCTTCGGGATGTAGGCAGAAAACCCTAAAATCCTATGCTGTGCGTGTTAACGTAACTCACTACACCTCTTTTCTCATAACAGTTTCGGTCGCCAAATATTTTTTTTCATTAGCATTGGTTCTTCTTGTTACCATTTATGAAAGAAAATTCTACGAGAAATGATATGAATCGTCAGGAGAAATGAATTTCAATACTAACTTTAACACGTATTTGCTATGCCGCTGACAATGTTTTGCCTACACAATTATGACGTCATATTGTTTTGTGACGTATGGTGAAAGACCCGTTCTCATCAACTTTTTTAGCTTTCATTGCGTATTGTGGGTTGCCTGTTTATAGGAGTTGGCTGATGTATAGCCATAATTATGTAATTTTCTGGTTTATGGACAGAAAAGTATGACCCTCCCCCCCCCCCCCAAATGGAAGTAAGGTGTCCGAACTTATTCTCAATTCTGTAATGTAGGCAAACGCCGTATTGCAAAAAAAAAAAAAAAAAAATTAAAAAACAATTAAACAAATGAATAATAACTACAATAAAAAAAAGAGACTTGTGCTTTTGCTTACTTGCATATATTTATAAGCATTTCTGAGAGAAATTAGCTGAGATTATGATATTTACTTGCGGATTAAATTGTTAATAAATTTTAACAATAATAATTGGAGTTAAATTAATACATATATAACGACCAACAAATAAAGGGCTAAGACCAAGATCTACGTCTAAATCCTGCATGTACGAGAGGTCAATCGAGATAGGCGGCCACATGGAGGGTTTAGTACCACAACGCTAAGCCTTGGCCTGACAACTTCTGTGATTTGGACCTTCGTCACACACAGTGATCAGTCCACGTGCAAGTGCTTTACATTTTAATGCTTTTCAGCGCTATACATTTGAAGTCTCTCCCTCAGTTTGATTAATTAAATTACTGCTTGATTATATTTTGTATTTAGTATGATCAATTATTGTACGTTGCAATCCTATAATGTTTCATCGGTTTTGGTGGTTGATATGGGCATTTGTAGATATTAATTCTTTGCGTATACTTTTTATTAGTTTAAACCAATAATCAATTATTATTAATATTGCAATCAATCTCCATCGATTTGATGTTATATAATATATTAATGATATTATATTATGTTGTGTTGTAATTTTTTTAACTCTGTTGCAGTAAGTGAAAAACATTGTAATTCAATCGTTTGATAAGAATGAAATTTAAGGCATAAAGTTAATATTAACTATAAGTTGTACTGTTTTAGCTGTTACTATATAATAATACTGCAGTGCCAATTGAAAGCTACATATATATTATTATATATACTATTAAATGGATTTTCCGGCTCATTTACCAAAAGAATTAAAGACCATACCCTGTGAGCACGTTTCAATATTAATGCCGCTGTTATAAAACAAATCAAGTTTTCATCAAGATATTTATTCTCAAATTTAACATTTATCAATATCGAAATGTGTAAGACATTTAGAAAGATAGAAAAAAATTAACTGTGACATTAGAAATATATTAATTGAAAGCTCTCGAATGAAGATATATGTCCAGGTTGTCACGATTAATGTCAATGACACTAACCGCGGTTACTGACAACCTGGATAACTTCATTCGTGAATCGTGCCCACTATATGAAGAAAATATCGCATTTCTTGTTGTATCTCTACATGATTGTATATTATTATTATACATTTATAAACTATATATTTAATGTATGTTCATTGGGATCGATATATTATATTTATATAATATTAAATAATATACTTTGAATATAATTGATAATTATAAATCTAACTCTATCAACTATATAACAAGGCTGTATCTCTGTTAATTTTTCCCTAATATATATGTAAAAAAATAATTATTAAATAAAATTGACAAATTAATTGCAAGGCAATAACAAGGCATGCACTATAAAATATCCCATTTTTAATATTTATTGTCCAGCGAGCATATAAAATAGATAATATCAATTATTTTTATCAATTAATTAAAATAAATATACACTCAAAATTTCAGTAACAATTAAAGGTAAAATGCATTACCTCTTGTAAGTATAATAAAATTTGCATTAAAATAATAACATCAATATTATATGTCATAAATATATATATATATATATATATATATATATATATATATATATATATATATATATATATATATATATATATATATATATGAGCATTTAATAATATATTATATATTGCAGTTAATATATCAGGAATACTAAATCCATTCATATATTACTTAAATTTAAAATTCTATCAAACCTTGACTTAATTACAAAAATAAACTTTGTCCCAATAATAATTTGAACTGGTGACACGACATTTCTGATGCCATGATTGCAAACTTCCGATCTAATTTTCTGTTGCGGTGCGATGTGGGTTAGCAGCTGTTCTCCAAGGTCACCAATGTCAGTCAACAATCACTGTCTGCATCAATAATGCATGCAATATATGCAACATGCTTCTGCAACAATCCCTCTCGTTATCTCTTGCAACAATATCGAAGTGCAATAACGAAGAATCGATTAATGTTGTATGTGAACGTTAAATCAAGTTTTTAGCTTAAAAGATTAATGTAAGAATAAACTTTAGCATTTAAAATTTACAAATGAAAATACAAATTCATTATATTATAGCTTTTATTATTGAAAAAAATAACAATTTAAGGGTAGAAAACAATTGTATTCAAAATCATGTGCTATTTTCAACTACAAAATAGTTTTAAAACTAGCCACTAGATGTCATATTACAACCTGTGAAAATTATATGTGGTGTATGAAAAGTTTCAGTTTTGGCCCCTAGGTGTCAGGCAAGTACAGCAATATATTTTAGTTTAATTTATATATTTTAATCAGTATTTTTATATTTAATGAAAGTTATTGACCAGCTTTAATTTAATTAATAAAGGCTATTAATTAACTAAAAAAAGAAACAAACAATAAAAAATTTGGTTTACGTATTTATTGAAAATTATATATTACAGTATTTGAAGCAGTATATAGTAGTTAATGCGAAGATATATATATATATATATATATATATATATATAAATAATTATGTAATATTAATTGATACATAATTATAATTTATATAATATTTAACAACAATTTTTATGATAGGAATTAACCAAGGGGTCAATTCAGTAAAAAACATATTAAAATAATAATACTAGTAAAAAGTTTTTAAGCTATATATAAATTTTATTATACTAAATAGCTTAAACGTTTTTTAATTTAATGTTAATTTTGTTTTGTAAATTACTGCAGTAGCAGTCCGTCAAATTTTCAGCTCTGCCACCTTTAAAATAAGCTTTATCTTATCAGTGCCTTCCCATCCACTTTCCCAAACTTGTTCCTCCTAGGCGTGATGGCCAAAGGTGAAAATACCACTCAACTTTGTTGGACCGCCACTGGTAAATTATAAAACTACATTACACAATATTTCATAATAATTATAATTCCTGATATTTGCAGATACATTGAGCTCACCACATTGATTTAATCAACACTGACATTTAGCAATTAACACCTAACAATGTTTAATAATGAATTAACATTGAAAAGATATCATGTATACGAAGAAATATAGACAAATTACTTATTGAAATTAATTAACAATTATATTCTTTGCTGTAAACTTATAACGACGAATTTAAATAAAAATCAAATACAACTTATAACTTATATTAATTTTATATTGAGCCCACCATCTTAATTACTTGAAACATACAGATTTTTTGAAACAATTTCAATTAATTATAGTCACATATATATATAATATACATATATTTTTTATAAAGAATTGTAGTCAAAAAATATAATAAGTTATCCACTGTACTTCAATCCCCTTAACAAGATAAAAACTAATATTATAATATGTAAAAATATTATTGATTTGAATAAAGTTTATTATTTAGATTTTTCTGTTGTGATGCAATGCCAAACTAGAGTATTAATTAATACTGTATATTTACCATGTAGGATACAATATTTTACTTTGCATAATTTTTTAAACTTATTATTATCATTATTGATAAACGAGACTGCTAATATTGTTTGCGTATTTTTTTTTTACACAATATGTTCAAATTAGGGGATTATATTATTATATTTAAATTCACTTAAATTATATAGAAAGGGTGCTATAAAGTTGAGTGATTATTAATCCTGCTCAAAAATTTTAGAGACTTATTTTCTTTTATGGGTCCAGCCCTATTAAAATTTAAATGTACTGTATAAATTGGAAAAATGAGTTGGATGATGATTGATAGTGATAGTTCTGCCAGCAGAACACCACTGTTCCACGTATACGACGTATATACGTGAAAAGTTTATTTTAATTATAATAACAGAGGGTTTAAATTGGTGCACTCTTTCCATTTTAAAATTTCCAGGTACTGCTTTATCATGCAATTTGATCCCCATGCTTAATTATTTTAGTATTTTAAATGCACTCCTTCCTGTAGATATGCGATTTTTTTTATACAAATTTGTGCTGCTTACTCAGAAAGTGCGAGGCAGCAAGTGGACATTTTAAACGTACACTGGTTTTCTTAATAAAATTATAGCATCAAATTGTAATGTGATTATATAACAAGAATTTAACAATGTGTCTCAATATTTTGTCTGCTACTTTCATAATTACATGGTAAGTCAATTCGCAGTTCAAGGAGATGTTAAAAAATTAATAAGAATAACACTATTAAATTTATTGACATGAATTTTACTCTAAAAATTATGGAGCTATTTAAGCACCTGATTGCTACTAGAAGACGCGTTTAGTGATGATTCTGGATGGCGTCTGAAGCCTCTATTTTCCTGAACAGTTTGAACTTATGCAAGTTCCGGTATTTTCAGTATTATGATCAAATTAAAATTAATTTTGCAAGGGGAATAATAGCTTGTAATTACCAATTTAGTTTTAAGAAACGCACACTCGAACTAAAAAAAGAAGAAAAAAAAAAAAAAGTGTACGCTTTTCAAGCTTCTGTTGTTTTAAAATTATACATTTTGTTAAGCACCAGGTTAAATTGACACCAGAAAAATAAAATATTCTTGGAAGACCGTGCAATGCAATACCTATTTTTTTTTTAAAAACTTAGCAAGTAATATTTAACCAAAAAGTGAGATGATCCGGCTAAGCGCACACTTAATTTTAGCTTGAGTTCTTTTAAAAGTGTTGTACACATTTATCTATACTCCAGTGTACTGTACACTGGAGTATAGATAAAATATAACTTTTCCCAATAGTTTTCTCACCAAGATAGTTGCATTTTATATTTTACTCCGATGTACACTCGTTTCTTTGGAAAATTTTCCACTTGCAGCCTTGTTAATTATCATGTCTTGTGTTATTTGTAGTGATTAACAAACTCGTAAAGGGAAATTTTCTGAGTCGACGATTGTACTTTTATTTTAAAAAAATATGACCAAGATAGGTCGTTGCATGAACACAGCAATTATTTCAACAGTCTCATTTAATCACAAATCATCTTTATAAACTTTAAAAAAAAAAAAAAAAAAAATGAAAATGCATGAACTCTTTGATGCTACTCTAGTTTGGAATGATGGTTCAGGGCTGTCAACAAGCAGTGATAAATGTGATTTTAAAACTTAACCATGGTACGTTATAGAAATGGATGGCCAGTAATTCAGACTTACTCTTAAAATTAAAACATTGAAACACAAAATAGAAGTTAACAATAATAACATCTCATGGATATATTGGGTGCGATTCAAGAAGAAGTTAGCCAGGTTTCTAACCACGTTTAGCTTAACCACGTTTAACTATACCTGTTTTTACGTGTTAAACCACCTAGTTAAACGTGGTTAGAAACCTGACTAACTGCTTCATGAATCGTGCCAATTGTATTTACAGAAAAAACAAATTTCCCTAATAATTTATTATAAAAAAAGATAACAACAAATATTATTCAGCACCACGAGTAAAATCAGTGAACAATGCTGTATACAAAATTTGAAGCACCAAACTTGGTCTAAAGATGAATAGCAATAATTATGATATTATAAAGAATAACATGTAATCATCATAGTCAAGATAGTAAATTTATAACATTTAGGCACAATGTATCTTAGAGAAAACTATGCAAAAGTAAATTAGCTACAAAAACTATGCCTACTATACATATATTATATTTTAAACATGTATTATAATAATTTTATTATTATATGGTTAACTTAAGTATTTTTTTTAAAGCTAAACATTGATTTTCCACATAAAATAAATTTCCAAACGACGACTAACATTTATAATATATTATTCAGACATTTAAATCACGACAATGCTCCGATGAACATACAATTTTATTTATATATTTTTGTTTTTGTTATAACTACTTGCAATTTGTGCTTTGCGGACTATACCGTCGCTTTCAAGCTATACGGTGAAAATTTTGTAATCATATTATTTTTTTTATTACAACAATAAATTATTCTTAAACACAATTAAAACTATCTAATAATCATAATTATACATTGATATAGAAGAATACAACAATATTTGACAAGAGGCCAATATATATATATATATATTTTTTTCAGAAGAATAAGAAAAATAATTAATTCATTTTATATCGTTACTCTATTTACAAATATATCGAATCAGCAGCAGCGATAGAGAAATCAAGAAAAAAAAATTCGACTTTCTCGCTCGTGATTACCCGTGACGTATTTTTAGTCAAGAGATGCCTGAAGTTAGTTAGAGAAGTCGTCGCTAGAGGTCCAGCTTCTAGCGGCGGCGTTATGACGTCACGATCGGTTTTGCCGGCTACGTCGTCCTACGTCTTCGTAAGATCCGGCCCAAGAGTCGAGATTCCCTCCAGCGAGGTAACCAAACAGCTCTTCACCTGTGAACATTCAGACGGGTCAGTTTGGTGGACAAAGGACCACAAGTCAGGATCATATAGTTAAATGGACAACATGCATGAAAAAAATTTATTGCATAAATGAATAGAGGGTACCAAATTATGCTACTCTGAATTTTTTCAGATTTTTTTTTAGACCTAGAACTATATTTTTAAATAATTATTGAAAGTGCGGCCACGCCCCCTGGAGGCGTCAATAGGCGTCCAGTCTCTATCCTTTTTATTAAGGTTTCAGGAGTACCAACTGAAATCACAGGACTTTCAATAATTATTTAAAAATAGCTCTGGGTCTCAAAAAAATCTGAAAAAATTTAGAGTAGCATAATTTGGTACCCTCTATTCATTTCTGCAATAAAATTTTTTCATGTAATATGTATGTTGTCCAATAATATGATATTCCCTCCGGAAGAAGCCGGAAGGTGTGAAGTTTGTGGATATTCTGATGTTTGAAACTTTGCAGTGGGATTTACAGTATAATTACTGACCTGTGTGTGAAATTCACTACGTACACATGATGGTGATTAATACGGATCCATTGACGACGAATAATGTTACTCTTACGAGGCGTCGTCAACGGATACGTATTAAAAAGAGCAGAAACCTTTAGGCTACTTCCGGTAGAAATATCATGTAAATTTGGATGTAGTACTCTGAAGTCACTATTTGGGAGGGAGGGAAACCCCAAGTTCCAAAAAACGCAAATATTTTTGTCAGCGAGCGCCTTAGTAACAGGCAACTAAACGTTCATGAAAGCTGAAAGAGTTGCCTACTTTCCAGGCGCTTCCATAAAACGTAAAATGTGCCTCTTCTTTTAATAATAACAATGTTTCAAATTTTAGAACATGTAAGTTGCAACAAGTAATCATGCCCTCATTTTAAACTGTTTCAATGAAAACCTAATTTAAAATATGGGAAAAAAAATATTTCGATACTAAAATTCATAAAAAGAACATGCATGTAACAAAACATTTATAGCTCGATTTGGTGGGACGAAAGCCTCAAAAGAGAAGTTATTCTTCGTATAAATCTGTAGGACAGTCCATTTAAAATAAACGTAGAGCATGCAGAGGAAGCGAGGCTCTTCGATTATTGACAGTTTGATTTACAAGCATGCACGCACGGACATCTAAATCAGACTGACTTTGCTGGGTCCGCTGTTCGTAAGGACCGTCCTTTTTTCTTTTTTATAACGAGTGACCCGGCGAATCGCTGATGTAGCCAAGGGCTATAAATCTTATATTGACAGTAAATGGTACGCACGAGCATGAAAATTTGCATAGAATTTGCGTTTTCCATCGATTGCATATATATATTAAAGTACATCAATAGTAAATATTTTTTTAGTAAAGAAAAAAAACAAACAATCAATGGATAGTGCTGTGGTTTTAGTGTTATTGACAGCTTAGTCATATTTGAATGTTGGTTGATGCATGATGTTCCACTAGAGAGAATCAACGAAGTCAATATAAAATCCAATCTATTGCTGTCAAAAATGATAGTAAAATTTGGCTAAAATGTCACATATAGCAGAACAATATAAGTTATTAAAAAATATATTTCATTACAGAGGTCCATTTTTGGATGATGATTATATAAAAGTTCAAAAGAAATCTGTCAGCAGAAACTCAGGAGCTGTTTTCGCAGTACCTCTAGATAAATAAACAAGCCATACTTCCAGCTATTCCCTTAACGCTCGCTGCATGTTATAACTCAAAGTCAGTATTTCGCACATTTCTATACCTCATCAAGTAACTGCTGGGTGTGCGAAGCATGACGTAAATTTATAATATATAACTTTCCACTGCTCCACGAAACTTGGAGAACTTTAACTATTTTATGTTGAAAATAATACAAGCACGATCGCTATATTTTTTTTTAGCAAGAAATTGGATATTTCACATTTATGTTGTGTTTCCTTTAAAGTTTTTTTTTTTTTTTTTTTTTTTTTTTTACCTTTTATTCCTGATTTTTTTTTAATAATTGAGAATATCAGCTTTAAAAGCATACAAATAATAAAATGACTTTTTATTAGGAGTTGCGATAAGCTTTCATATAATGTTTGTTTTTTAAAGGTGTCGTTTTTTTTTTTCATTTATAGCTGCAGACAAAAGCTACATAAAAATATCGGTTCTTTTTATATGACATAAAAATAATCAAAAGTTATAATGGGATATTCTGCAGTCTGTACACTCAATTCAAATAAAAATGTCCTCCGATCCGGCAGTGATAAAAGTATAACCGGATATATGAATGGTGTATATACATGTAATCCCGCAATGATACTTGCAATGATGTATTCTGTATGTGTAGTTAGTTTACTACAATGGACAACATACATGAAAAAATTTTATTGCATAAATGAATAGAGGGTACCAAATTATGCTGCTCTGAATTCTTTCAGATTTTTTTGAGACCCAGAACTATTTTTAAATAATTATTGAAAGTGCGGCCACGCCCCCTGGAGGCGTCAATAGGCGTCCAGTCTCCATCCTTTTTATTAAGGCTGCAGGGGTGCCAACTGAAATCACAGGACTTTCAATAATTATTTAAAAATAGTTCCGGGTTTCAAAAAAATCTGAAAAAATTCAGAGTAGCATAATTTGGTACCATCTATTCATTTCTGCAGTAACTTTTTTTCATGTATGTTGTCCATTTATATAACTGCAATTCATACTTTCATTTTTTTTACACTAACCTATATTATTTATTTTTTAATAAAATTGACGTGCATAGAACAAAAACACTACAAAAAAAGGAAAATAATATTCTGCTTTCAACTTGATAAAAAATTCTCTTTTGGGTTATTTCAATTCTACTATTAGTATTTAGTACAGACACTCTGAGGTGTAACTGTGGGCATTGTTAATTGACGTGCTACCTGGGCAGATTCACCAAACGTGTCACTAATTGCTGTAGGCAAACAGCTCGTTACCGTGGTGAGATAAGCCTGCTTGTGCTGCGGTCGCTCCATGTTGCTAATCTGAGTTTACTCTGGCAAGCTTCAACTTTTTACATTGATATTATTTTCTCTGTTACCTCCAATCTCTGTCAGGTATTCGTAACTTAAAAGTTACGCAAAAAATATTTTGTTAACAAGTCATAACGTTATTAATTAGCAACAATTAATTGTCTGTAAATTTTTCAATTGTATCTTGCAAACCTGTACATATTATATTTGGACAGGGCATCTCGAGTTACATAATGTAATTTTTTTCAGTCTTTTTTGAACGTATTATAACACCTTGAAAATTGATGGGAAAGACATAGTGACGTCATAGTAAAGCAACGTCTTTCTTTATGCTTTCGTGTTAATATTTGCTGCATGACTATAACGTCACAGCATGAGGTGCACTACCCTGCTCTATTTTGTATGTTGATCGAAGTAGGAAGTTTCTATTTGCTATTCAATAAGAATAACGCAGGGCATGGCGAGTAACGATGCTGCAAGTGGAAAATTTTGCAAGGCGACGAATGCAGTGTTTGTCATAAAAGAGGGTGAACAACAGAAAGATTGGTGCGTACTTGCTTTCTCACCTAATTTGACTAAACTGTACTCTGAATTGTACAGTACACTCACTAAAGTGTACGATGCAGTCTTGTAAATCTTCTAGCTTTGTACGTATGCTCAGCTAGTTTTACATCCTCCCACCCATAATGGATCTAACAAAAGTTTCATGATAATTTTTTAGGAGTATTTCGTCAAAATTTTAAATAAAATTAATATATAGAACGTATAGCCATATCAGTTTACTTTTTGTCCAATTACTTCACCGTATCATAATGTAATTTAAAACACAATAGTCCATAATTTTAGATTTAACAAAGACTAAAAAGTGAGTTTCAACATTAAATTCATTACAAAGTACTAAATATTTTCATCGAATCCAAAATTCAGAGAGAGAGAGAGAGAGAGAGAGAGAGAGAGAGAGAGAGAGAGAGAGAGAGAGAGAGAGAGAGAGAGAGAGAGAGAGAGAGAGAGAGAGAGAGAGAGAGAGAGAGAGAGAGGATGATCTAATTAGCATACCGAGGGACCCACCTGGCGTTGAGGCAGCTGAGGCTGAGTGGCGGCGAGGAGGCTGCGGCCACGTTGAGCGGTGGTGGCGGCGCGTCCGTCAGGGGGTGCCAC
Source organism: Siphlonurus alternatus (assembly GCA_949825025.1). Lineage (NCBI taxonomy): Eukaryota > Metazoa > Arthropoda > Insecta > Ephemeroptera > Siphlonuridae > Siphlonurus > Siphlonurus alternatus. The sequence goes on along the minus strand of OX463779.1, from coordinate 18,633,683 downwards.
TGCGCCACGGGCCTCCGGGGGCTGTCCAGCATCTGCAGCCAGTGCTCGCGGCCCAGCCCGCCCACCTGGGAGCCGATCCCCGCGCACCCCAGCAGCTCGTTCGAGCCCACCCTAAGAAAAGACAGGCTGCATGTTTGAGGGAGTAGGCTTGGAATACAAAATGATGCCCACCAGCAATGTTGTGGAGGAAAATGGTAAAAACAGTTCAATTATTGAAGTTAGTTTCATGCTATTTATATTTTATTTCTGAGAGGAAGATAGCGAAAAGAAGTGAATGAATTTTAAAAAGTAAAAAAATTCTATGATATATAAAGATTGGCTGGATTTTTTTATAGTTAGTATCGTAAGTAATGAGCAATTGCACCTGTTTTTCACTATTTAATTTGGGTGTAATTTGGTATCTTACTTTTTATACTATACAAATGCCATGTATGAAAAATATTTTCCAATGCAAGGACTGTACAAAACCCAGCAGGACCCTCCCTTCTAATTAGCAGACCCTCTTCCTGGGCCCTGGGCTACTAAAAATTGCCCACTAGTACAGAGTTTGAAGGTTCTCCGAGGGTCTGGGTGGTACCAACCTGTCATAGTCGAGGACCTTGATGAGCAGACTCACTTCGTCCACGTTCTGCGCCGGCACGTCAAACACGAGCGCCTCGTTGTACACGGGACACAGGCTGGCTTTCTTGACGCTCGTCTTGCGTTTCTTGATGCGACGGCCCTGACACACTAGTGACACTTTCACGTAGGGGTCTGAAACAAGGGGGGGTATCATGCAGTTAGTAAATCAGCAGTTTATTCTGCTTGAGTGCTTGACTAAATATTGCCCATTTTATAAACGGATCAAGAAGAAGAAGATAAAGAGCTAGTCATCAGTAGCAGTATAAATTATTGTACACTCGTCGCCTTGGAAAATTTACCACTTGTAGCCTATAATTGTTGCTAATTACCATGCCCCGTGTTATTCTTACGAGGCAAGGTGATTAACAAGGGACGCAAAGGGACATTTTTCGAGGTGACGACTGTACTTGAGATAAAAAAATATATATTATGTACGGTTATACACGGACGAACATAAACATTTATTTAGTTAAAAAAAAACTTCTGAACATAACTTTTTAAAACTTTTCAAAGAAGTCTTAATTCTTTTCTTCACTCAATTATGTTTTCATTCGATTTAGGTTGGGAGCTAGTCGAGCTAAAGTTTGGTGATGCCACAAGACCTGCTTGATCATAAGGTTTAGTTCGTGACCGCAGCCCGCGCCACGTGGTTTAATTTAATCACCCTTACTCCCTTTCGAGGTCAACCCACCAACCCCATTCTCCCTCCTAACTCTATAGATGATGCAGGGCTTCTTAAAACAAAAGGATCAAAAGTCTTAGGCCGAGGGGTTGTATCACATTTCCATTTTAGTCTGAAAATATTTTATATAACACGCTGGTGGTATAATATGGGTCGAGTGCAATTAAAAAATATAAAAATATGTATTTGCCCCCCTTCCTCCTAACAAAACAAAAAAAAAAAAAAAAAAAAAACTGGATCAACAGCAATCGTGGCCCTGGCAAATCTAATATATATGTATTTTTTTAACGTGAGTTAATTAGTATTCCATACATTTTTTTGTCAGAGAAGGGAGGGGGAGGGTCCAAATTCTACCCTTAAACGTCTCGACCCGGTCCCTATATAGTAAATATGTAATAAAAACTGCTGGATATTTTCTGCTTGCATATACACTTTTGAATTAAATTTTATCATCAATCAGTAAAATATCAGTTCTGGAAGTAGTGGGTATGATACTGTTTTGATGTTATAAAGAACGAGAAAAGTCATGTTCTATCTATATGATAAAAAAATTAATAATTAGTCATTTCATTGTGGTAAGAATTGATCGTTCTATTAATCATTCTGCTCCAATGACGCCATTCACTCAGCACAAAATTATAAACTAGACTCAAACAATCAATGTTAGAGGTTATTTGATTTGTAACAGTATCTGTTGTGGATAGTTAATTAAACACCCAGCCTTCTGTGCACAGTCACATGAGTGTTATGTAAGTTGCATAATAAAAAGGGGCACATTCATAAAAACAAGTGATAAGAGATAAAAAAGACTGCAAACTGGTACGTTATAATTATTACCTAGAGTGTTTTATATGTTTTTTTAATTTTTTAATAGACTTTTTAACTCTAGAAGTTTTAAATATTTAATAATTTTTCAAATTATACATTATTTGATCAAATGTTTATTATATTTTATATTGTCCCATTCTCTATATATATATAAAAGGATTTATAAAAGTTTGCACTATACAGTATATTATTACACTATAAATAAAATATAAAAGCTTTGCTTTATAGTAACAATATTTTATAATATAACAACAGAACATTAAGGTAAAATGAAAGTCAATAATAACTTTATTTTCATTTTTTATAACACCGACGAACGCGCGGCTATATTATATTACGTATTCAATAAACACATTTCCATAAATTTATATGGAATAAATTTTGAAGGTATACTCCATTCCATTAGTTTATCACAACATTGATAAAGTTATGGAACAGGAAGGAACATAGACACAACAACAAAGAAAAATTCCAGCCCTAAAAAAGGCTGAACTGAGGGGCATACATGACCAACATGTGTCAATTGCCCCAAAATACAAACCAATCTCAAAATTGATAAAGTAGAGGGAACAATGTGCTGTCATGGCAGGAAATTAAACTGTACGAGAGGAGAATGAAGTTGACGCCCGCGAGCGACGAGAATCCACTAGCTCGTTTTTATTCAACAGCTTTCGCATCTTTATTAACAGTTGCCCAGCAAGGCTGTACCTTTTATCCTCGTCTTAATTAAAGGTGCTCTTCTAAACTATCAAATACATGTTTATTTGTATAGGTAGTCTCTTCTTTGCAATATAAAAAGTTTACTTGAAATAAAATTGTATCTTTTCTATTTAATAATAGAGGTATTTATTAAGACGGAAAATTGATAAACAGAAAAATGCTGTAATTAAATAAAAACAAAACAGAGATTGCATTTTGTAACTTTTGAGACAACAGAAGAAAATGTCTATATACAATATACTATATAATATGTACCGGAGATAATTATTATGGAAGAATGACTATATTTACATTATTTAATTATATATGTTGGAACATTGCTTATTTGCTTAAAGAATGTTAACAGAACTGAATAAAAAGTAACTTTATAATACCATCTCATTCTTTAGGAGTATAAAGACATTTTCCATCAACGAGTTGTATACTGTACTGTATAAATCCTGATATTCTAAATTATATTTGCTTTTTACGTTTTAGAATATGCACAGAAAATGATTATAATTAAAAAAATTATATATACAAAGATTACAAAGACAATTTTTTTCATTATATATATATATATATATTTTTTTTACCTTTCTTCTATAATATTACTGATTTTTATCATAGTACATATTGAAGGTTCAGAACAGTTTTTAATTTTATGTAGTGTATAACTAGCATGAATGATAGAACCTGTATTAAAAATGTTGTTTGTGTGGATATTAAATCCCCTCCCCCCCCCCCTTTTAAGAGAAAGATTTCTGAGCGTCATATAATATAATAATTATACAACAATTTTAATTGCAGACTTTTAAAGTCAAATTTATACATGTATATAATTTTATATACTATCACCTCCGAAAGTAACAGGAAGTGTAGTATTTCTAGCCTTCCTATTCGAATTTAAGGGTTGAATTTACTGTAAACTCCTCTGTAACTGAATTGCAAACGAAATATAGCCACAAACTTTACACTTCCGGCTACGTCCGGAGGAAATGTGTATAGTTAATTTGACTGACAAAATATACGTTTTCTGTATTGTTTGTCCATCCTCGCTAACAATGATTGTATAATGTAACAATGTAATATCGGCAGTAGTCCGGTAGATGGGAGAGATTGGATCCCCTCATAAATTGAAACAACAGTAATTGATTTTGTTGCCTAAAATATACACGAGCTGTGAATGCCACAGTGTGTTAAAATATGACTGTAAATTAAAACAATAGTTGATTCAAATACCAGCATAATTTATTATCTCTAAATATAAATTATTTTTATAATAATTAAATAAAATTGATTTTACTTTTCGTTGATAAAGTTTTTAATGTTTTAATTTAAAATTTATCAACTTATTACACATGACAGAAAAAATTAACGATGAAATATTTTTTAATTAAGTATAAAAGTTTTGAAATTACTCAAAAGAAATGTTCGTTTCAATAATCTCTCTCTCTCTCTCTCTCTCTCTCTCTCTCTCTCTCTCTCTCTCTCTCTCTCTCTCTCTCTCTCTCTCTTTTGTATGGTTTTACTGTCATGCATTTGTAGGGTAGAAGAATTTTCTGGTACATTTTAATTAGTTTTTTAGTAAAAATGTTTCTCCCAGTCAGCGTAAAATCATTTTGATTTTTCCACCAAACGCCGAGAATTTGTGAGGGGATAGGGGTTATTTTCTTTGTTGACAGCTAACAGCTAGAACAATAGCGTACCATATTAGCTGTGAATGTTTCACAGTTCCCTCAATAACATAAATGTAACAGTGAATATACTATAAAGCTGAGGCTGCCATGCTTGCTTCGAATGAGCTCGCGAAATATACACAAATTTATGTTTACGAGTAATTTCAAAATTGAATAGATTAGTACGTCTCGGTTTAGGTGTTCTAAGCACCTAAAAGTATTGAAAACCAAGCAGAGATAAAGTTATTTAGTAAAAATGTAATTATTTTGATTTAATTATATTGTTTACTGCTTGGAATAAACTCCCAAAGACTTTTTCAGGACAAGAATTCTTAAAATTTGCGTAAAGAAATATTATCTTGATCTTGCTAGTTGTAAGTTAAATTAATTAGCCTTTGCTGCAAACTGACATTGGATATTATACCTGCTATGTAGTGCCTTTGATATTTTGCTGCTGTCTCCAATCAGTGCCATGGCATATATTGTATACGTATATAATACTATTGTGAAATAAATAACAATTAACAATGTTAAAAGCTGATTTAAATACACAAGAGCTATGTTCCATTCAGGATAGCACGAGCAAACCGAAGACATTTATAATGTTTTTTGATTGGCGGTATGGTGGCACTCAACTATTCTTCAATATGAATCAATTTGGAACTTAATGGCTAGTTTATTAATTAAATTTATATAAGTACAATAAAAATAATCAAAGTCTTCTGTTAGCTGTGTATAAATAAACAATTGCATTAATGGTTTGTTACAACCATTACGAGTAATAGAAGACTTTGATAATAATAATAATACAAATTTAATATAATACAATACTCGTACAAATACTTATCATTGAGGTATGTTTCCGTAACCAGTTATATTTTAAGTGAACTAAAATTTAATTCAGACGTAATTTCCTCATTAAATGTAATAAGTTTGTAGAGTCTCTGCCTCCAATTTGCGGTGACATCAAGCAGAAGTCCATGTCGGACGGAATGAGGAATGACAATTAATTAATTTAATCTGAATTTATACAAGTAACTGTATTTCCATGGGCGTTTTATAAGTGAAATTATATTCCTCAAAGACCGCAATATCTTTTCATGTAAAAATATATGTAATAGAATGATGAGTATTAAATTTATAATATGTCGTTTTATAGTTCAAATCTCAATATAGGCTTTTATAATTATAGTCTAATACGTCCTGTGTTATAACAATCATCAGTCATATAAATTCCACTATATAGTCAAATAAAAGCTAAAATTTTTAATATCAGAGATGAATTAAATATTGAAACTGTTTGACATAAATTTATATTCAAAGGCCTATAGAAAATTTTAAAATTTTCTCATTATTAAAATTTATATTCAAAGAGCTAGGCCTATAGAAAATTTTAAAATTTTCTCATTATTAATAAATAAACCCCTTGAATAAAAAAAAAATAGAACAAGCTGTTATTGTATAGTGATATATTGTTATTTTCAATGATTTTAATTAAATTACTAATTATCATAAAAGTGGATTTGCTTAATAAAGAAACAATGACAAAATACGCAGTTTAAAAAAAATATGATAAAAAATAAAAAGGCAAGCAATTTTAAAATTAATTATGTAAAGAAATTCTTAGAAATTGATTTCCAATATAAAATATAATAAAACGTGCATGCAATACAATACAGCAATATCCGTTCTTCTGGTATATTTTTTAATATATGCCTGGTAATTGATTACTCGACTAAAAATCGTAAAAAAAAAAAAAAAAAAAAAAAATGACGCAATAGAAATGACGTCGTATTTTTTATATTTAATTTATTTTCCTTTGTAAAATATTTTTACTGATATTTAGTAATAAACAAAGTTGCATCAGATATGCAAACTTTGTCACAAAACATCAAACCGTGCAATGTGGAGCGACGCCTGACGCGCAGTTTGAGTTGATGAAAGACGTCATGCTGACGACGTGATCTCGCCTCGTCTAATTGAATTCCTCGTCACCACCTGACTGCACGTGTCTCTTTCCTCGTGCCTCACAGTAGAGTCATTTACAGTTCCCATCAGTAAAGGATTTCAAAATTGAAATGTAACCAGGAAATTGTTTTCAATAAGATATGTATCAGATTAGACTTGAATTTTATGACAAACTGATAGAGCTGATCTGTAAGCACATTAGTATACCTTTTAATTAAATATTTTTTTGTATGAACTAAACTTCTAGCATACATAATTGGTAATCAAATTCATCAGCAAATAAAAATTAATAAGTGATTATTTAAAAAAATATGTAGTAAAAAAAACTGCCTTAAAATGAGATTATGCTTGTTGATTTTATAGCATATTAAATTATTAGACTACATAAAGTAGTACAGCATATTATATATATATATATATATGTATATATATATATATATACCATGGGCATGGATGCTTGAGTGTTTCTGAATACTTGGATGTGTGTATATATAAAAATCGTGTTAATTAATATACATGTTTTTTTTTTAGTTATTTTACATAATACAGTATATATTATATATCAGCATATATTATATGTGATTATTTTAACATGTATCAAAAAAGAAAAATTATACTTCTGAAACACCCTTTTTTAATTTACATTTTCTTTTTTAATAAAGATAATAAAATAACACATTTATCATTTACATTTATGCTACTGTTTGTGATATACTGGAGCAAAGAGGAGGGAGGTCATAATCTTGCATATTTTTCTTTTTGAGTACTAATAAATTACACATCATAAAAAAATAGACATTTTTATCAATACTACAACGATTTATATAAAAAAAATGAAAAGAAAATATTTTCATTTCTTTTTATAAAAAATATTACAATATTTTTCCGGTGCCTTTAAATAAATAACGACCCTCTTCTAGAACATATTATACTATGTATTATTAATATTATTATTCAACAATACTGCATACAATGTTAGCAGCATGTTATTACATAATGAGAACGAACTTGAATGCACTCAGTCACATGGATGGCTTCATTGTGCTAGAAGAACTTAAAACCTCGGTCGCTTTATTTCTACATTATAAGAAAAATTATTGACCTAAGATTTCACTCAGGGGTTAATTATACATGATAATAATGATAATAATACTCAATAATGCAGGTGTGTATTTTAAAAATGTCCTGGGCAAATGAAACCATTTATGTTATAGCGCACTCTAAATTTAAGTAATTTGTATTGAATTTGGAGATAATGAAGTTAGGATTACATTTCTCAAATTAAATTGTATTTTTCATTTTTTTTTACGTAAAATTTCTAGCTGTAATTAGTTTTCAAAGAAGGGCAAAGAAGACGAACGTTTGTGTTTAGAATCAAAATTATTTTCAAAATAGAACCACATTGTTCACAAATTTACTAAAAAGATGCTCTTATGCAACTCCCTAACACTTTAAACCAAAGCTTTGTTAAGAGAAATTACTTTTTTTTTTTTGTGTAACACTTTGTCGGTCGATAGCGCTGACGAAAAGGCGGGCGGCGTGACGTCAACGCCCGGGAGGAGCGGCCGCCGCCAGCCCGCGATAATCCACGCCGTGACTGACCCCTCGCCAGAGATTGATTACCTACAGCAGCCACCTGAGGAGCCTTTCAAATCTCGGTGGCACAAATCTTGTTACCGAGATTGATTACCGAGGAAAACGTGTCACGATGCATGATTGATGTCTGCTAGATTAAATTAAATCTTCGTGTAAATCTCTTGCATTGACAGCAGTAATCAGTGAACCATTGTTAATTTACATTTGCATCACCTTCATCAGTTTCGTTACATCTACGCTATAAAATAACATCTTGTTTTGAATATTGTTAATTCTAGTCAAATTTTGAAGTAAAAAATTATTGTTTTCACAAGGAGAACTTAATCACATTGCGAAGTCACCACCTGTATAGCGATTTGTTGTATGAAAGTTAATATTTTATATTTATATAAATATAATATATCGAAAAAAAATATAACTCTTATTAGAATTATTGGTGTCTTAATTATGACATACTTTGCAATTATAAAGAATTTAACGGAACGAGAATACCATGCAAAAAATTAATTTCAGTGAAAATTTTTAATACAAAATTTTTATTATCAATTATAAAGATTATATTATATAATTATAATCTATATATTACTATACACTGCACTTATATATTGAATTTCACTGCAATTTTTGATTGCAGAGTTTATGTACCTCATCTACAGTGAAATGCATTTATTTACTGCGTATAGATACTATCATATATATTATCATTCATATACCCATAAGGTACGGTAAATATACTAATCAATACAAACTGGGGTACGTTATGTGTTGTTTTACGCCTTACGAGACGCACCGTTGTCACCCGCTCTGTTTTGGTGCTAAACAAATTGCCTAACCGCAAGGCGAGATCTTGATGAGCAACTTTAAATTTCATACTGTAATAATAATTTTTAAATAAAAGCACATGCCGACTTTATGCAACTTTTTTAAACTGAGCAAAAACTTGCTTATGATATTATTATTATTAATACTTGTATATATGCTATGTTCTTATTGCCTGTATACAGGCGATTAATTTTTCAATCATAAAATTTATATACAAGCAATCAGTTTTCAATAGTTTCATTCGATCTTTCGAACGTTCATGTCACAAAATTAAATAAAAAAGGACATTACTCAGATATTGAATTACGTGTATTTGATAACCTGCACTCTCCATGTTACATTGGTTTCTTGATCGTACGCTAGCACGCTACTCCATGCACGTGCTAACGTATGTTGAAGGATAGGTTACTATTTCAGCTGTATGGAATTGCTATCATTATTCTTTTTTACTGTAATCCAATACGTCGGTACAAGACATTTTGAACGTATGAAAAGTCCAAGCATGATCGAGTACAGTCAGAGTATAGCCACTATAGCCGTGGGTATTTTTGTGTCCTGTATCGAACACGATGGGAGTACATGTGGCCAGGGGTTATCAAATGTTAAAACTTTTATAAAAAAAGTTTTGGGGCACATAGGAAAAAGTTAGTGTAACTTTAAAAGCTGCTTCAAAGTGTATCATGTTGGCGCTTTGAACTAAATATAAAGATTTTCATAGCGGTGATGTTTGAAACTGTTTTTTTCAAGGCATGCAATGAAAGTTAAACTGTAAAATATTTCATAACATAAAATAATGTGTAAATTTTTAAAGTAAAATAAAATTTCAATTGGAATTTAATTTAAAAAAAAATCTTCCTACAATAATTTTTTTACTTCGACTTTTATTTTTTTAGAAACTTTCATTGTCATTTTATTGATACACAAGGCACGATTTTGCATGCAGTTACAAAAACAAACATGTACTACTTATACATTGCACACAACATTATATTTTCTATTCTTCTAATTAAAAAATGTTGAATTAAACACAGAAAAGAGGACGCGAGTGCCTTAACTAGTGTTTAACAAAGCTCAAGAACAATTGAATTTGTAATAGTGTAGGAAAACAAACATGCATGAATACGTGCGTCATTCATTTATCTCTTCCACTCGCTTTGTTTTGCGTACCGGCGGGGACATAAGGGACTTCTAAATTGCATAGTGCTTGAAACTTTTAGTTACAGATATGTTGCAACGTTTCAACGTATCTGTGAGTCGCCTGCTCTTATCTCTCAGACACAACAGATTGCGCTGCTGATGATGTGATATTCTTCCAAACAAAACATATAATAATACATGTTTATAAGTTAGAAGTTCTTTATGGCCCCGTCGGTACTATACTTGCAGGTTGAAGTTATGGTGACGAGACAATCATAATAATAACATAGAGATGCAAATAAGAAAGAAATCAGACATTACCTGATGAGCCGGTGATGTCCATGGCCTTGAGGTTTCTTGCCTTGATGACGGTGACGGTGAGACGTCCTGCGGTGGGAAGGTAGCACAGAGAGAGCATCAGCTCGCCCAGCTCCACCTTCTCCTGCGAGACAGGAGGATGTTTGAGAGACACTCGGAAATGTGCTTTGATCGAAACAGAAGACATAAAGGAAACTGAAATCCGATAGTGTCTGTACAAGCAAATATAACTACGCAATTTTGTTTGAGTCTAGGAAAATTTCATAACACAAAGTGATGGAATAAACTAAATGCTATTTTCAGTCTTGGTTTTATTTACTTTGCTTATAAAATTTATTCAAATTCTCATCCTGTTAGTAATGTCTTTGGTAAACTTTGTATAAAGACTCCCATTATTACAGGAAATGAAATCGAAAACTCCCGGATATTCATGACGGAAACTTAGTTAGAATTTGTGGTCTTTTAGAGTAAATCGTACAGTTTTTATTTATAAATAATTTAGTTAAAAAGTAAATTAGAGTAATGAAAAAAACACCACGAATCCAAGAATATAATATGAAAAGTAAACTAAGATTATGATACTTGTGAAATTTTTCGAATTATTCTATAGTCAAGCTTTTTAATATCTTATTCTTGCTACTAAAATTTCCAACAAATTCTTACTTGATAAAACAAGTACTGCATCCTCCTATACCTCTGCCTGCTTGCAAGCAGTGCTCTTTCTATTGATCAACAATTAGCGTTGACCCCAAGACGAGGTTACTCTGCTACAAAGATTCAGCGCAACTAAAGTATGCAGCAGCTCGGGCTACTATATACCAATGAGTTGAGATTCTCCCCGCGTTATCATGTTACAGAGAAGATAAAGTTCACTGAGGTCGAGAAATGTATCATAGAAGTCTCTTAATGCTGTATAATGGGAGAGTAATGTATCCCAATAGCTTTTTGGAAAGTGTACGCACTGAAAACAGTTATGTATCTGCCTTGTTAAATAATTTTGCCCAAGCAAGCTACTTGTTCATTAGCAAGGATCACTGCCCCTGCTATATATGCAACCCGGTCCGTTTTGGTGCTGAATATGTTGCCTAACCTCAAGGGGAGATGAGGATGCAAGGCTGTCTTCATCACTTTTAGTTTACGGGCTAAATTATTAGAACACTTTACTGTTTGCTCTGTCTCAATCTTTATAACTTTTTATGCAATCAATTTAAAACAAAAATCATATGAATGTACAGTCGTCGTCTCCTTAAAAATATCGTCTGATTTTTAATTCAAGATTTATTATACTTCATTTACGAACATTTTACTCATAAAGAGTAGAGAGATAATCTAAAAAAATACCTCATCTAATATTATAATATCCTTAATGTATTTTTAATTGCTGCATAAATTTGTTCGTTAAATGTTCTACATTGTATTAATTTTCATAAATGATTAAATTTACGATTCTGTGCTACTATAGTAGTAGTGCAACAATCAAGAGCTCTAGAAGAGAATTTATTATTATGTAGATGTAATTTTGAATACATAACTTTCAAAAGAATTGAAGTTTGACAGGTTGACGCACTGCAGGGGCATATTTCATCTCAGTTATAATCAGTAGTTTTTTTCACTCTATATATATATATATATATATATAGAATCACCAAATTTAAGCTAGCCATATAATGTCGACCATTCAATAAAAATTGGTCACCATGGCTCTTTAATATATTCTTTTTTTCATTTCTGTGTGGGTAGAAAATTCGTTACAAATATTCCACAAATAGATGTAGACTTTTTTCACTCACGAATCAATTTTGCTCTGAATATAAGGATACGCCATTGACATGCAGATGAGACGACGATACACCTGATTCTACAACGATCGCCTCCAAGAGCAGCCAGCTGGAATTTTATAACGTCTGTAGCGCGAATATTTCCTTCCCGAGTCCACCAAAAAATCTCACATGACTGAACGATGAGGACATTGAACCGAGAAAATGTTTCACATTCGCGATTTGATTCTTGTGGATGATTTTAAAATTTGTATGCGAGATTTAATAATACGTGACGAGATATTATAAATTATAACAGCACACAAATAAATATGTATTCTTAGTGCTGCTGTAAATGTGTACTTATTTAAGTTTTGTATGCATAGGAATTGTCCCTCGTCCGCAATAATGAGCTATCTGCCTAACATGATCTCGTTGCAATAATGAGCTTTATTTTATACCGATTCACAGTTCATAATTGCGCTCAACTGATATAGCAGATAGCTCGTTACTGCAACAGTGAGGCAGAAAGCTGATTATTGCGGACGAGGGACAAAATATGTAATTTAGGGAAAGCAATTTGTTACGGTTTTGTGAGAGGTGATTTTATTTTCTTAACTTATTGAGGCAGTTTTTTTTTTACCTCGCTAATATCTATTTTTTTTGCTAAAATAATACATATTACATCACATGATCAAACGCTCATTCAAACATCCTCAAGCTATAATCTATTAAGTGAACATTTACTTCCGCCTCAGCTTAAATCAGACGGACGTCAGAAATATTTAAAGAAAAACATGTTTTTTTAATTGTGGGTACAATAAATTCAAATCCAACACCTTTAAGAAAACATCCAGAAAAGATTGTCTCAAGTTATACGTTCACTGTAAGCCCAGCTTTGCTTTATAAATATATGCAAAGTTCGTTTTTCGGTACACAAAATATTCTATTCTACCTTCCTCGAAGTGAAAATAAAATAAAAAATGAAGTTTTCTTCATTTCAATGAAAATCCTCTAAAGCCGTTTAGAATATTTTTCCTTATGTCATTTTTCAATACATAAAAAATGGATTACTGATGGGTACATTAGCACGCTACATGGTTTTTGAGTTTTGCAAGCTATACAAAATATATGTATGGAATATATTTGCTTCCCTTTTACAATGAGACGCGATTCAGTGAGCATGCAAGGAATGTACGTCTCTTCCTGTTCAAGAAGTAAATTCTAATTTTTGTAACGCATCACAACTGACAGCTCATTTTTTTCTTGACAAGTTTTACAACTTGATTTTACTGTCAAAACAGGATAAAAAAAAATTGAAAGTAGCTCTTTATGTTTGTAAATCTGTCATTAAATCATAAATTATAATTTTACAAATATATTTAGCATGATTCCCAATTGAATTGCAAAATAAAATCCATAAAATAAAATCGAGAGAACTTTAACCAACATCATACAAGTATTTTTTAATGTTTGAATATTTTAGACAAACTTGATACTTCATTTAATTAAGTATGAAATAATTGTAAAAGTTAGCATATAATCAAAACCACAGTCAAATGACGTCATCGCTCTACTTTTCCTTGTTATAAAGTTTTATAATAAGTGGAAACCTGGAGGCGATGTTAAGTTCGACGCAAATAAGCTTTATTATTATTTTTTTAGGTTAAACTGTACACGTGTTGGAAACATTCGCAATTACAAAGTAAATTTGGTTTGCTATAAATGTGTGACGCATTACGTTTGTGTTTGGTTTACTGACCTGTGGAGGACAAAGGACGTTCATCGTGAACTCGATCTCTTTCTCAAGGTCACTTTGATCCAGAAGTCCACGCAGCATCACCTGAAAAAAACATAGTACCGTGTTATTACAGTTCCTCCAGTTTTTCAAAAAAACATAAAAAAACCAACAACAAAAAACGAGGGAATTCCATATACAGCCACCATAGTATTAGCCAACAAAGCACAGTTTCCTCAGTTAATTTAGAGCAGATATATATATATATATATATATATATATATATATATATATATATATATATATATATATATATATAATTATGTACTGCGTTGTTAAAGTTTTACGAGTGACCTTAACTTAAATTACGTTGTAGACTAACCTTTACAATGAACAAGTCATAATATATGAATTTCAATACGACGTAATTTTCAATATACATTTTATTAACGTTGACATTCTGTATAAAAAGTGTCAGTTATTTGACGGCTGCTTTAATTCTTAATGTACGTGTATTGTCATTATGTCAATCAAATTACGAAATCGATTTATCATTTATATACGTCCGTGGTAATACAGTATATTTTTTATTTTGCAATTAATATGTGAAAATCAATCATCATAAAATAATTATTAGTATTATTACAGTAGCTATGTTTATGTTTGACAAATGTTGATAGTATTTTTCAAAGAATATGAAACAAGATTAATATTAAAATTATATTTTTTTTACATGATTTTTTATGTGTGGTAAGATTATGCATTCATGTTTTATTTTGAAATTTCATATTATATATAACGTAAATAAATATTTGTATGAACTTTTGGTTTGTTTTTTGTATTTCAGTAAATAGTTGTAAAGTTATAAAAGTACTAAGAAATATTTTTTTTTAAAGTATTTTTTTTTTTGAAAATTATGAAACTTAATGTAATTCTTACTGTTAGTAAAAATAAAATGTTGATTATTTTTCTTTATTTATTGAAGAAAAGTAAATCATATATTTTAATTTTTATTTCTTGTTAAAAATAAAAACAAGAAAAAATCTAATTTTTTAATATTGTTTTAAGATTTTTTAAGTAAAATTTCTGTTTATATTTTGCACCGGCAACATAAGATTATTGACTTTTAAAATCTTTGCTGCGGACAATAACAACTGTATTATGGGAAATGCTAATAAAATAAATCCATATCAATATTAATATTTATTTATGTAAATTATTTTGTTTAAAAGAGTTTTTTTAAACATCAGCAAAGAAGACTTTAAAATATATATTTTTTTTTCAGAATCAGCTTGATCGACTATAATTTTAATATTAATTTTAATGTCGTTTTTAATAATAGTTGTTAATTCTTACTTACAAGTTATTAAATTAGCAAATTGTAGATAAAAATTTGTGTATCTATTTGTATTGGGTGAAATAATAAACTTTTACGTGCAAAGTGTATTCATGTTGAATTTAAATTAATTTTTTGGACAGATCACGTGATGAAAAAAACAGTCGATTCTCGAAACGTAGTGATGTGCAGTACAAGTGATAGTGACGAGCATGAACTCTGATTATCGCAGCATACTACATAAATAAGGATTACATCGAATACCGGCAAAGGTATAAAAAGTCCCTAAAGTTAATTTGTAAGTTCTTCTTACTGTTATGCCATCACAACAATCTTTAACTAAAATTCAGATTAACAAAACTTAATTGTTTTCATTGACTTTATATTGTATTACCTATAGTAATTTCTTATTAATATGTTATTATATTTATTTCATATTAAAGAAATATTTCAAATCCTTTATTCATTTAAAGAGATAACCAAATGAAATAAACAGGCATATATGGTAGATAATTCTCCTATTTTAATAGTTAATGGTTAATTTATATATACAAATATAGCATGTATGCAACAATTTGTACCGTGCGTGTTTGCAACGACTGCACGCGGTCCTGCCCCTGGGCCCTTCTATTCAGCATACATATCGGAAGAGGAAAATACTTGCCTGGCCTATCAAGTCGTGACGCGAGAATCGATCGAAATCGTAGACGGAAAATTGAAGGTATCTGTCGTGGAGCTCTTCGTATAGCACGCTGGAACATTCGAGGTTTACATCAAAAATATGATTCAATATTAAAAGTGGAAAAAATAAAACTTTGTTTTTTTTTAGATGAAAAGTGCTAGCGATGAAAAGAGAAAATTTAAGATTGAAATTGCTTTCAATGTAAATAGTTAATATAAAAAATATTTCCAATTTTTATTGTCAAAATATTGACGGTAAAATTTTTTATTTTCCTCCACCAAGTTTTGCACTTAAATCGTATAGGGGTGTCTCGAGGGTTTTGTAGTGCTGAGATCGCTAATATGGTTCAAGATGTGTGTAAGAGAAGAGGGAAGGCTGAGAATTAAAGTGTCTTAATCTGCTAGGAACTTTAAACTACTTTAATTACTGTATACCTTCCTTAGTGAGAGCTTCTTTTCCAAAATTATTACAAGACATGTAAATAAATTTTATCTGGGTTGGATTTCAGTCTGAGCAGTTTTAAAAACGTACCTGAAGATGAACGTTTCGTTGAATACCGGGTTCAGATTCTTGCGGTGCACTTTTGTCTGGAACCTTCGTTTACGGTCAGGTAGCAGCTGTACTTTCACATAAGGGTCACTGCTACCTGTGAAGTCCTTGATAGGTAGGTCGCGAGCCTCCAGTACCTGAGTGCAGACAAAGTAAAGACAAAGGTCATTTCACGCAAAGGTACACGTGAAGTTCTTGATCGGCAGGTCAAGATCAGGACACTCCCTGAAAACGTCTCTAATTGGTAGGTCAGAGCGTTGGTCAGGGATCAGGTCAGCTGAGCTCATTAAGGTAATGCAATGAGATGACGTATAATGTGAATTTACTTGCACAGACTTGTATAAAATTCGTACTATTAAATATTTAATCTCAATAATCCAATTAGAAGAATTTTTGTAATCGTATTTTTTCACCCTCTTCGTTAATATTATATTATCATTTTATAATATTCACCATCCTGCAAACTGATATACATTTTTTTCAGTTTTCAACGGATAATAATCTCATATTATATTAAATTTATAGTCTATAACATATAATTAGCTATTAATAATTGCTCTCCTTAAAAACATATTAGATTACTTCTTAATTGTATTTTATTTATAATTTTTAAAGCAATTTATCCTACAAATAAAAAAATAAATGAATAATATCATTATATAGTATTACATCACTATAATTTTCCCAATTTGCATCAATAAAAATGTTCATGATAATCTATAATAGAATAAACACATCACATAAAAGATGCATACAATAAACCTGTTGCAACTTTTTTTATACAGTCTATTAACTTAATGGAATTGATTTTCATTTTGTTCAAATACAATTACTTTGTGAATACAAACATTGAAAGTGTTTGGTGGTGGCTATTAAAGAAGTGGTCTACCATGTTTATTTGAATAAGGAGGGACTCTAAGAGTGCACTTCTATTAGTGCTATGTATTATATATAGGTCATTGCGGCTAGTCATTAATATAACTCGCAAATGTGAGCCTTCTTTGCAAAACTTGGAATGCAGTAAGTGATCTTACACAAGGACCGCATAAATATAAATGTCAAACATCTGCTCTTTGAAGTGTTGCATGTGGTAATACCAAACCGACACATTTTTTTTATGTTGCTTCATTTTATAAAAATAAAATGAAATGTTACACAACTTCTCATTTTCTTAACGAGAAATTGAAACATTTAATAATTAAAAAAAAAAAAAAACGTACTCTCTGCTGCGGTGCCAGTTAATTACTATAGTATTAAATAAACAATTTATGATTTTCTTTGATATTACTAAAAGCAAAAGAGAATTATAAATAGTTAGTAAATTAATTCAAAGTAAATATTATAAAACGTGTTGTTACAACGTATATTAAATATTTATAAAGTAGTCATGCATGTAGAAAGAATATTCACGTAGAATTAGAATTGTATGTAACGTGTATTTTATTTTAATTTTTTCATTGTTCAAAAATATTTTTTAAATATGTTCTTTATGTGCTACTTTGACAGAAATCTGCCACATTTTAATCCTGAATTTATAAAAGCTTTGTGAAAATATTAAATAAAAAAATTCTATGATAATTTATTACTATAAATTTTATTAAATCTGTGACAAGTATACATATCGTTGTCAGTTCAAAATCATAGCAGTGACATGTGACATTATTCAGTGACATTCACCAAACTAAATAAGCTGCGTGAAGCTAAGAAAACTGTCTGTCAAATTTCTAGTGGCCATTACATTTTTTCTGTCAATATAAACTCTTCAATCAAAACTCTCTGATATTTAGTTCTTATTTATATTTAATTTTATATTTTATTTAAGTGAATTTTTGTCTTAAAGTTTAGGTTTTCAAAAGTTCAGTCGTCACCTCGGAAAATTTCTCTTTGCGACCTTGTTAATCACCATCAGAGTCTTCTGCGCGCAATGTTTCTAACAAAACATTGTTCAATGTCTGTCGCGTGGTCCGATTATTGCGTGACGCTTTAGTTCCATTTTGCGCCCGCCAGAGTGACCAGAGGCGCCACTAGCGAGCGGTTTTTGTTGACTATGTGCTATTGTTTAACATAGGAAATTCGCGAGTTGATGCCTAAATGTAACGATAACTTCTAAAATACCACACCAAAGTATACAAAAATGTAATAATTTTGTACTACATTAATCCAGGTAATGTAAAAATTAATTATTAGCAAATATTACGGTACTTTATCTTATTTTAAGCACATAGAAGAGACGACGCAGACTGAGGTTGGCGTTTCATTGCCTTTTATGTGATTCTGAGCAATCATAGATGTTGGACGGGACTCCAGTCACTCCAGTATTAAGGTCTAACAGCATAGAAACTTGTAGATTATCGAATTACTACGAATATCTTCAGTATGTATAGAAATTCAAAGGTAAAATTTTAAAACCCTATTATATTGCTTTTTATTTTTAAATAAATCAACAAATGGACACTGGTGCTGCTGGTCAGAGCAGCTAAGTCCTGTCAGAACTGCTAAAAGATTTTAGAGCTTACAATCCCTTGAAAACACAGAAATGATATACATTACCTACACCATGGTTATCGCTCCACATTTCTTCGACCGTTTCAATGATAAAAAACCGTTAAAAATTCTTAATTTTTTCTATGAAATTTCCGCGCATGTTTCTTTCCATTTCACTTGATTTTTGAAAACATGTCCTCAATATTTTAATTATTTCTATTAGTTTTTCATGTTATTCATAATGCTTCCCTTGATAATTACCGCTCGCTAGTGGCGCCGCCAGCGGCAAAAAATTGTAAACAGCGGAGTTTGTTTACTTTTTTCCTTTCTCGCGTTCAACAATCGAAAATTACACCACGCGACAGACATTGAACAATGTTTTGTTAGAAACATTGCGCGCAGAAGACTCTGATCACCATGCATCGTAAGAATAATACAGGGCTACAATTGGAAAATTTTCCAACATGATGAGATACATCCATTTAGATAGTAAATTTAAAATGCCTCTCAATTCTCTCATCATTAGCTGAATTATGCTTCAAACTCTGACTTTAATATAGACGAGATATGGAAGTGAAACTACAATATATTTATTTTATATTATTTTATACTGAATTATACATTTTTTTCTATTTATTGCAGGGTATTTATCTTTAATACAATACCCTTTTCCCTCCTTTCATAAATAAAGTTAATGTTATATAATATTTCAGCATAAAATTGCCAATTAATTTTGTCTGTTTTATATAAATGAGGCCTTTAGGATCAAACTGCTTACATATTATACTTTTCACTATAGGTCAGTTAGTCATGATCTTGTTTTCACATAGATAACAACCTAAATGGCTTTTAGGCTAATTTGATCCTGAGAGTATCAAATATAGTAAAGATATACGTAATTATAATTATAGTATATCTTGATAGATAGCAACGCTAAGGAATATTCCTGCATATATTATACATGTTATAATGCGTAGAGATATACCACACAGTTCAGTGTATAATGTTTCGTGTAACATTCCATGCTAATTCAATTATGGAATCTAATTAAATTAGAAATGTGCAACTATTTAGACACATCTTACATGAGGTTGATGTCTTACCGAGAGATTTACAATGCTATAAAATTTTGCACGAGACAATAAACACATGATGCTCGGCAAAGGCTTGTATAGTTCGGATACGGACGCGATTCTACGGCAGATTACACGGTAGTGTGAGCGCGTGCAGTTGACGTCACACGGGCAAATCCCGCTACGCGCGAGGCACGCTCGATATACCGAAGGTAAATACAACGAAAAACATCACAAGAGGAGGAAGAAATAAGCTCATAATCCTAGCTATATCATTATAATACAAAAACTAGATATGAATTTTTCTTTGTTATAGACAAGCAAAAATATAAACACGCATGATTAACTTTTCTTCCGTTTTATTAAATATATAAAAAAAAAGAAAAGGCTAAATAAGTTATGTAATTATTATGTACATGTATAATTTTATTTTAACATGATCATGTTCATGTAAAAAATTAATATGATTATATTTGAAAATATATTCACTTTTTTTTTTTAAATTAAATTCTCCAAAAGGAATTCATAATTTATACATTTTTTTTAACATATTTCTAAAATGAAATTTGTTACGAGTTATATACATATTTTATATTTTTTAACAAATTTAACACAGACACATTTTTTAACTAAGGTATTATTATAATTTAGTATTTTTTATTTATAATCAAATTGACGACATTAATAAAAAGGTTCTTTCAGTCAAGTAAAGATGCAAAAGTATGCATTGATTATTTTTTTCTAAAAAGATAAGTACGAGTTGAATGCAATGTATTTTTCGCTTTCATTTAAAACGGAGAAAAAGTTTGTTTGGATTTCATCTAAGCGTACTTTTCTGAGACTGATTTTAGATTATCTAGGCATATATTTGCTTTATAGGGAGAGAGATTTGGTTCTCCAAGGAAATGTAGCAGCAGTCAAAGAAACAGAAAAGATCAAAGCTTGCTTACCTTTACAACTAATCCCTCGACATCCTTGTCGTAGCGGAGGGCGAAGCTCAGCTTGCCGCAGAACTGTTCGTCTCCGGAGCTCTCCACAGACGCCTGCCGAACAAGTTCGCGCGTGTACAGCTCCGGCTGTTCAACAAAAACATTTAACATCAAGATCAGAAAAAAGTGCATCCTCCTAATATACTTTTCACTACGATAAGAATGAAGTATCGGCCTCATTTTTTTTATTGCAGAAATGGATAGAGGGTGCAAAGAACTGCAAAGTTATGCTACCCTGATTTTTTTTTAGATTTTTTTACAGCCCTGGAAGTATGTTTAAAAAATTATTGAAAGTCCTTTTTGTGACGTCACGCGGCAGCAAGTCCTATCTTTTTCTTAAGGAGAGGCGTCTCGTGACGTTACAAAGAGGACTTTCAATAATTTTTTTAAAAATATTTCCAGGGCTGTAAAAAATCTGAAAAAAATCAAGGTAGCATAACTTTGCACCCTCTATCCATTTCTGCAATAAAAAATTTTGAGGTCAGTACTTCATTTGTTATTGCATATTTGAATAGAAAACCTTATTGTATCGTCAGTTTTATTTTTTTTTAATAATATTTTTAAACCTCTAGTACTCTTCAATTTGTGTTACAAAACATTGTTACTTCTTATTCATTCAAATATTGTAACATGCAAGCATAATAGGAGGAGGCTACATATGACTGATATCAAATTGCTTTGTAGCACGATTTTAAGGATGTTTGTGGGTTTAAAAACTCATCAATACACAACTCGAGGTCCTCGATCAAAATATTAATGCAAGTTTTCCGTTATTTTTATCCTACAACAATCATCAATGTGCAGGATAAAATGCCTTTAATATGTATTATTTTTTCGTCAGTTAGCTTCGATTTTTTTTTCAGGCGTTATCATGTACTTTATTTAGGCATGACTTAACGTAAAAGTATAATTATCATGGCTAAAAAATTGGAGCTCAAGTTCCCACTAACTAGACTAAATCTCCCTAGATAATTCTCTTTAATAGTCTCCATTAGTATCTATACTATCAAAGAAGAGAGCCTAATACATAAAAATATACCTCTATTCATCAGTATTTTTACTTTCATTGACTCTAAAGCTCATTTTCACTCTAAATCAGGTGCCAGTTTTGACCATGATATTATTCACAGGGCAAAAAATTATTATATTCCTTGCAATTGTTATATGAAATATATGAACCCATTGTTTGCAACTTTTTGAGTGCCTCACGCTGAGAGTGATGCGAACAAAATGCTCGTGGCACTTGGACGATAAGTTGAGTACATCTCTGGTTGGTCCACGAGTGACCCGACTGCGAACTCTACTTTGTAGAACTGCGTCGTAAATTTCTGTACTTTTTTTCCTTTTTTGTTTGAGTTTGTACCAATAACATAATTTCCAGAATAATTGTATACTTTAAATTTTATAGACTAATATGAGGTAATCATATTTTTTTTTTCTTTTCCCTCTGCTCGAGCTTAAAGCTCATAGAGGTCAAAACTATAAAATTGTAATTTTCTAAAATTGTATTATGTATTCTATAATAATGAATAAAAAAAAAAATCGTAACTCAAGAAAAAATATTTGTAATTTCAGAACAGGTTTGAAAACAACTTGCGTGATATATTATTGCTACCCATCATCATGGGCGGTTCCCCGTATGTAAATTGTATTCTTGCAGTCACATGCCATGTTGTGTCGATAGTAATCTTACTACAGCAGATACTAGAAGTTAATGTATTAACTTCACTATCATTGATTGGATGAGGTAATGCCATAAAATGAGTTTGCTACAGTCAATTTCAAAATTATAGAGGCCCTGAATTAAAAACAAACAAACAGAGTTAAAATTATTATGGGATTTCTTCGGTTGCAATATTTTGGTGTGTCTGCAAGTCAATATTTTCTTGACCAAATTGCCCCCCCCCCCTCCACTGCGTTCATGGTTACATTCTCTAATTTGAATATTAAGAATATATACCCTCTGTTTTTTTTCTGGCTACGTCACTGCAAAGAGTCACGTGTCACTGTCATCAATGATGCTGCAAACACAATGAGCGTGCACTTGAGTCCAACACGACGAGCATGCCAACACTCAAAGTCAGCTGCAGCGCGCACTTCACTCCGGGACTTAGAAATGTCAAGCATGTTCGGTCAAGTTGACACACAATGTTAGTAAGTGCACACGGAAAAAGAAAGATAGAGGATAGAGCTCTATGAATCTCCAGAATTTTTTTTTTATTAAATTATCCATTATGTCTCAGCTTTTCATGTGAGACGTGAAATTAAGACTAATTATTATAATTATGAGTATTCTCCGGATCATTTCAGATTTAAACCTTACCTCTGTGATTTAATTGAATCCATACCACTAAATATTTTTTCTATGAATCCACGAGATACAATTTCAAGTGATGTCAGAGATTACTCTTGAACTGTTCTGGTACTCGCTCTAAAGCGTCTGTGTTAAGAAAAAGGCAGAATTCTGCCTTTTAATTTAATGTAACTTATTTGTCAAAGCGCTCTGCCACACGAACGAAAAAAAAAGAGGACATTTGAGCTCACTCCAAGAGGTCAGACTCTAATGGACCAATCATAATTCAGGACGATTAACTTCCTCTCGAGTTCACGATTATTAAGACTTTTGCAATGTTTGCAATTTGTGAATTCTGTAGCATTTCTTTTTATTGGTCTCAACACTAGCCAGCCGTTCACGTAACTACGATGACCATCATGTAACAAGACGGCAGTGGTGCTACACTAGCACGTAATGGCCCGACAATTATAATGTTCTGGCTAAGAAGATAATCGTTCTGGAATGGACCATTATTGTGAGACGTTTTTGTGAGCCTATATGGCTTGCTATTCTTGTTATTTAAAAAATATATGTGCACATATATATATATATATATAGGCTCAAATAGGCTGTAATCTACCTCAGTTTGATATAAAATCGTTGAAACTGAATTTGTTAGGTAAGATATTGCATTTGACTTTTTTTGGGGTATGGTGTTTTTGTTATACTATAATTGAGCTAGGTAATTATTTAACACAACTATACTACTGAACTGGATCTGATGCAATTGATTGTTTGATGCAAATTTTAATTGGCGTTAGGACAAGATGTTCCATGCGGCCACGTAATAATTAATTAAAAAATTCATGATGTTTTTAAAACTTTTATATATTTTTTTTATTTTACTGTTTTTACCGAGTCAAAAAGTCAGCAGAAGTTGTGTAGATTTGTAATTATGATGATAAAGAACATGATCCAACACAATGAATCATGTCCAAACTGCTATTAGTGTTGCAGCTATGCGTCGTCTTTGTAAGATGGAAGCGGCGAAACGACGATGAATTCAATTTGGCGTTAAACACACTACAGGAGCATGTTTTACAGCCAAAGTATAAGTATTATAGAGGCAAGAGTGATGGTCGTAAGTAATTAACACAAGTATATTCACTGAGTTAAAACAAAACGTAGCTGATTAGATGAAGTCTTGAGTCTTGTAATATGGAGCACGCAGCCAAGTCAACAGTCCCGCCGAGCAGTCTGATGCAAATAACTTGACAACGACTGACATTATCCTAATGAGACTTCGTCAACTAGTTAGCAAATGAAGTCGTTCTTCATTAGAATATACCCTTTTCTGTTCAACGATTTTACAGTAAAGTATTTTAAATTTCTATTTATTACACTGTACTGAAGAGCTTACATTAATTTAATATCCTATGTCTTGCATGACTGCATCATATTTTAAAGATCGAGTTTTTATTACTTTTATAAATATTATTAAAAATAAAATAGTAATATAATTTTAAACTTCCTCTTCCTATAATGGCCTCCTCTATTTGCACACGGGCTCAGTTTGCAGTCGAGAGAGCAGTCATCCAAATTGCTCCCCTGTTGCGTCAGCGTCACCCATTAGGCTACACATTGAAAATGCGCTGGCTTGAGAGGCCGGGCACGCTCTCTGCAGCAACCACGGCTATATTGCTCACTTTGAGAAGACGTCCTAATGTCACCCTCATGCATCAAGGAAGCCGCACCAATTCTCTGAGATTCTCATTTATTTTCATCTAACAAACATCTGACCTTCTGATATAACACCCATCGAGAGAACAGACGTGTGAGAGTATATATCATCGTTATAACCAGGCGCGGATTAAAAAAAAAAAAAGGGGGGGGGCTGCCTCCAAAAGGCCAATGTTGAAAAAAAATGTTGGAGTGGGGGAAATGCCTTATATTGCCCATGTTAAATCCAAAATTTCGGGGGTGGGGTGGGGGAGCCTCCCCCCCTGGATCCGCGCCTGGTTATAACAGGGAAAAAGTACAGGGCCATGCTATAGAATTATGCATTTTATAAATTATATCAGTACAAACAATACATTTTTAGTTTAAAATGTTGAGTATACAACTAAACACTATATATATTGAAAATAATTCATTTTTAAATATTATTATAGTCAAATTAATTTTTATTGTCCCTGAAAGTTGCTGGAAATATAAGTTTTTTATATTTTCTTTGGATAATTTAACTGTAGAGACATTTGGACAGTAATTAAAGGTGTATACTTATAAGAAAATTAAATTAAAAACCAACAAGATTATATAATTATAATATATAAGCTAGTTAATTAGTAAATATATATGGACAAATATATTATGCATTTTTTTTTCAAACTAAAAATTAGCTATCACGCACAATAAAACAACATAATATACAGCATATAAAACCCATTTATAAAATAATATTAAATTAAGATTTTCAGTGCTTTTTACAACAGAATCTTGATTTGAATAAAATAATATGTACAATAATGGAGTTTTAAATGTTTGTTTTATATTTTCTATATTTACATAATATTAAATGTTGACTAAAACTTCTATTTATATTCTTTTCAAACACATTGTTTCATGAAAATATTATAAAAAGTTATATTTAATTTAATATTTCACTATTATCGTGTTATTTATGCTTTTATAAACATTAAAACACGTCTTCGGGCGTGATAATCACCACATCAACTTGATTTATTTTTAGTCAACGTCTCACCACACCTTTGTGTACGAAGTTAACATAAAGGAAAATAGACGTGAAGAATGATGATAAAAGTATTTAATAACAACCATCTTTGTAAGTGGCAATATTTTATATCTTCTTTGCACTTTGTTTTATTTTCAGTTACCTCACCCCATGAAATCTAATCAGTCGATGTTTATGTTTGTGCATTATCTTTGTTTTATAATATATTTTAACCCTTATAAGAGAACCGTGTGATGGAAACTTTTCTTAAAATGGGTAGTTTTTTACATCTCCCGAATATAACTCACATTTGCAATATTTTTTTAACTACATTGGGAGTTCTGTTTGTTTTTGAACGACTGATATTTAAATTAGAAGTCAAAACGTCAAAAATACTGCGATTCATTACGATTAAATTAAAAAAGGTATAATTACAAATTTTAGTGTGAAACTTACTCAAGCGTGCATTTAACTAAATGAAACACTGTTGGTAACAAGTGTTCTAACTACGAATCCAACATTTGGTGCCTATCAATTTATTTATGTACCGTGTGCTCTGGGCGTGATTCTGCAGGTATAAGCTAATTAGGTAATTACCTTCGTTGTTCATGAAATGTGATTTTAGTAAAATTTTTGTAGCTTTGATCACGTATTCATTCATGTTTGCATAATTTGTTATCCCTATTAGGCGCTTGCGTGTGACGTCAGTGTGACCTTGGATCGGGAGTTTCAACAGTCGTCCGCCAGTCGTCGATGGTGGCCTGGTGGAACTCCGCAATGTATAAGCATATAGGAGAAAATATTAAAAAAAATATTTAAAAATATATAAAGAAAAGATTCTGAATTCTGAGGTGAGCAAAAGTTTGAAAATTTTAATTGAAACATTTTGTTCACCTCACATTTTTTATTTTCATTTTAAATAATTTATAATGTATTTTTTTAATCTTTTGCCTGCATGCAGAGTTCTCTACCACTCCACCGGCATGGCAGAATGCGCGCGCATGTTTTCACTCAGCCCCTGTAAAGTAGACTGATTGCGTTGCTCATGCAACCGCCTTATAGAGTATATATACAACTTGTGTATATGTTTATATGCAGTAGTAAATTTCAAACCTTCGTAAGGTTTAATGTTATTCTGATCAAAATGAAAACAAAATATTTGTAGAGAGAATTGTGATGTCAGCTTATGGTAACACTATATTAAATAACTCCCATATCGTGCAAAAGTAATATTACTATCGACATAACTATTAACTTTAAATTTTATCAATTTAAAGATACAGGCAATAACAATAACGTTGAAATTGAAAATATAATGTTATAATTAATGGCATGTAATAATTATGCTTTGCTTTGCCTAACCAGTTTTACCTTTAAGTAAGTAAGAGTCATAGAAAGCGACTCGTTTGACTATAGTTTTAAGTTGTAAGCATATTCTTTCTTCACTTTGCCATCTGAATTGTTCAAAATAGTAAAATCAGCCAATAAGCGAGCGATTAAAGAATGAAATATAATTTGAAATCAAAGAAAGAGTTACGTAACAATAATGCGTATTCAGTATAAATATATATAATTAGATGAAAATGAATTGAATTTATTGATGTATTGATTTCGGGGCTGTGGACCAAGCAGTCATTGCCCGTAAAACTGAGATGAAAAGTATTGTAAAACTATCATAATATGTGATGTATAAATTAATATTATTATGAATTATTTTTATTAATTGGAGTAAAAATGCATAATTATGCGCATTGAAAGCCAAGATAATATATTGCTAGACAATTTGCTTCTCGCGTCAGTTAAGTCAGGCAGCTTGTGGTAAAAATAAAAAAAAGTAAAAAAAATACAGTGGAGAAAAAAAAACAGCATTCTTTCAAATTTAACAACTGAGTTGCATCGCTGGTTTTTGCTATGAGAAGAGGTGAGGGTAAAAAAGTACCAATCTCTCTTCTACACGGAGATAAATTATAAGGACATTTTAAACCACCCCTTCATGCCCTACGTAACTGGCTATACATAAGGGCACATCTTTGCTTGCACTCACCTTGATGTGGCCGATGCTGGACTTGTGTTCCAGCGAGCACACGGTGAAGGGCACGGCGTCCAGGTCCAGTCGGTGCGACAGTTGCCGCTGGAACGTCTGGTGACGTGTGGGAACTGAAGGGAGCGTCGTCTGCCGCAACACCTGCAAGGACACACGACCCTGTGGCTGTAGTCACATCTTATTCAATCTAACCGAGCAC
Organism: Siphlonurus alternatus; assembly: GCA_949825025.1. Lineage (NCBI taxonomy): Eukaryota > Metazoa > Arthropoda > Insecta > Ephemeroptera > Siphlonuridae > Siphlonurus > Siphlonurus alternatus. The sequence goes on along the minus strand of OX463779.1, from coordinate 18,605,476 downwards.
TGATGTCTATTTCAGGGTGAATGTGAAATGTTGATTTATCGTCTGGAAACTTAACACAAAACCTGGACGTCTACAGATCGAAAAGTTTAAAAACTCCTACTTTGAAAGATAAATTTAAAACAGTTTTAACTCTCCAAAGTTAATCTTATCTTGTAACTCTCTCTTTTTAATAAATTTTGCTCTTTCTAAAATTTTCAAGGGAGTTTCCAAGGATAATTTTGTAAATTTAGTGGTGATTGAGTTTATTTTGGTCTATTAACATTACATTAAAATTCAACTCTTTTCTCTTATCTGAATCTGATAAGAAATTGTTTTTCAACTTACAAATTGCTCAATTTAATTTATTATGGAATCTAAAATGCCTTTCAAAATATTTGAAGAAAATGGAGGAGTAGAGGGAGTATAATTTTGTTAAAAACACTATTGTTAAGAAAATCAGTTATAGAATTCTTAGATTCAATCTAGCAAGGTATCATACTGAAAAAAATAACAATAATAATAATAATAAAAAAAAAAAATGTCAAAATACTACACAATGATTCCCCCTCCCCCACGTTCCTTAGAATTTTACAAGAAAAGGTCGTTTTGCATGGATATATATTATACATTAATGGATACTGACCTTTTTAATTTCTCCTGTCCGTGGCTCTGGGACGATTGTCTTAGCAGGCACCTCATGTTGAAGGTCAGGCAGGGAGTGACTGATGCGCACCGCGGCGGCGGCGTTCTGCGCACCTCCAGCCTCGACTCCGCTGTCGCCAGTGGAGCCCATGCGCCAGCCGCGCATGCGCAGGAACTTTCTCCAGGTGGCCACGGCGCACTGATAGCTTACAGCGGCGACCAGCACCAGGGCCACCGCGCTCAGAAGCACGCCGCCCAGCACGGCGGGGAGCACAGCGGAGGCTGCACATAACATAATATATTAAACTGCGCATGCGTTAATTGAGGGACTACTACGCAGCTTGCTTAACTTATTTCAGCAGTCTGCGCATGCGTGGAGCGTGGAACTACTGAGACACTAAATACTGGATAAAAACGTGCGAAATGAGAAATCATTGTCTACGTTTAGATCAATGTAGGAATAAAAATACTGAATATGTCATACGAAAGTAATGCTCAGCATTCAGTAAATTCATTTTTCTAAAGCCAGAGTAAAAATAGCTCATTTATAGACAATGATTTTTCAGAGGATATAATATTAGTTAGTAAAACAACGCCACTTTTTCAAAAGGTGATTTAATTTTCAAAATCTTTTTATTTTACTCATCAACGAAGAGCCAAATAAAAAGTTCTTGATTACCAAAAAGTGTATGCAATTAAATGATTAAATTACTACTGGTTAATTTAATGCAATCTACAGTATATATATGTAAGCTACCACGATGCAATGTTGTTATTAAAATAAATGTCTGAATACTTCAAATTGGAGCCTCAATATGAAAATAGCGAGCAGGCAAAATAGAAAAAGTTGCGTGGGATGCAAAATCATTATTAAATTATTCACTCACAATCATTACACTTAAACTTTTTTTTTTAATTAACAGCGCCTCTAGCGGGAGAAACTGAAACACAAAAATTGAAAATACATTCAAGAAAATTTATTAAGAAAGTCTGTTAGAGAAATTAATGTAAATAGTTTGTATTGATCAGAATATTAATATTGATTACTTAAGAATTATCGGAGGTAAATATTGTTTTTACTAAAATGTATTTTCAGCAAATAAATTTGCTATAAAAACAGGTGAAGAGAGACCCTATAAAGTAGCCTTTAAATTTAAAGGTACTTAGCCAGTGTTCAAAGAGCTTAAAAGGTAATATATTATATAAAACAGTATAATTAATATTCCGTGGCTTATTATAAAAGAGAATTGCTAAACAAGTGTTTTCGTTATCCTATATTAAAATGGTAGGCAATAACTTTCAGTATATTTTATATATCCATAAACAATATGTATAATGTGTTGTGATGTATACTTTGTCATAAAATTTGGTGCAAGGGTTTGATACCTCTATGTATTAGACTACCATATATATTATGAAGTGTACAAATTAATTGCGAAAATTGAGAAATACTCTATTCAGTGCTTTTTTGTATTTTTCTTAATGGGAGATGATTTTAGGAATTTATTGCAAATTTTGTATTAATAAAGATAAAGATTCTCTTAAATATTTTACACGTTATAGTGATGTAGTTGCCAGAAAATTGTAAGAAACCATCGGAAGCCTATCAAATAGTCTTACATGTGGTCATTACTGCCGGAGATTTCACATTACTTGGGCCTCTTGATACTGTTTGATTGATTGCTTTCTTATCGACTGCATGGTGCCAAACTTTTCACTCTAGAAACTTGGGTTGCTTCTTTAAAATTCAGTCAACATGAGTGATGTGAGCTACTTCATTTCAAAGTAACATATTGACATAAGATGTAACAAAATAAAAGCAATAATGCCATGTTAGTGACAGAAAACACTAACATCAATTATTCATGAAAACAAAGCTTGTTTGAAGTATAATGAAGAACAAAGAAAAGTTTATTAGATTTGTTAGAGAGGGAAAGTTAATGGCTAAAGTATTAGAGTAGAGAAGATTCCACAGGAGTTAGTGACATGACAATATCCTTTAGCTTGAGTAGAATTGACCTTGGCCTCAGTGGCTGCGTTAGGGGAGAAGCTATCAGTTGGTTGCCGGGCAACCCGTCTGATGCCTACCCAGCCGCTCGTGGCGACACGCCTAAGTGGTGATCAGGTGCGCCGCGCAGCCAGCCCGGAACAGGTAACGTACTAGAATGGGGCTAACAAATCCCAAGTAAAGTTATATAGGACTGGCTGGCGTACTACAACCCTTTCTACCCTCGTATCTCTCTCTCTCTCTCTCTCTCTCTCTCTCTCTCTCTCTCTCTCTCTCTCTCTCTCTCTCTCTCTCTCTCTCTCTCTCTGTGAAAGCACCAAATTCAACGCACGACGCTCAAAGCATACAAACGATCGTTGTATTAAATCCAATAAATATGATATTCTATAGAACAAAATATCATCATCGCAAATAAAATTATGGAAAATATTTCTGCTTGCATGCGTTTCAGGAATTTTATATAAAGTATTATAAACTTGTATTTTATGGGTTAATATTTTACGTATAAACTATAAATTTATTCATTTATTCAAAACAAAACTTGAATATATATATGTATGTATATATATATATATATATATATATATATATATATATATATATATATATATATATATATATATATATATATTATGTATATATATAAATAACATAACATTAAATATAAAATTATTATTTTATCAAAATTTTTAAGCTTATAAACTTTTAGAAAAACCCCACACTGAAAATACATACATCATTATTAGTTTACGGTAGTAATTTATTTTTAATCCCTGTACATTATGTTTAGAAATTAGTTTTTCTTTTCATAATTTGTAAATATTTGCTTTAAAAATTTCAACAATAATTATTATTTGTAGAAAATAACGAATGAAGGTAAAATTTTTTGTTTGTTTCATCTTTAAAATCATCAAGCCAACACAAAAAGTAGAAACATCACATCCAGGAACACAAAATAAACTCAGGTTATATATTTTTTATTTTGTTGTATAGAGCAACAAAATATTTTCCTGAAAGCGGTGAGGCAGGGATCAGTTCTTTTGCCGCGTGCTGTACTTGTCTCATTAAAATGAAGGATGTACATTCATCATCACGGTATACATTTTCAAAAATATAATAATGAATAAATTGTAAATTCTGACATGTGAGCAATATGAAATTAAAAACACATGATATTTCCCAAAATAATAGAGGGAGAGTGAGTAAGACAGAGAGAGAGGGAGAGGGAGAGCTAGAGAGAGAGAGAGAGAGAGAGAGAGAGAGAGAGAGAGAGAGAGAGAGAAAGAGAGAAGAGAAAGAGCATAATTTAAAATGTTTTACATCAAATGGCAAAGGCATAAAATAGCGCACAGTTGTTTTCGCTGCAAATTTATTGTGGTATTTTATAATTCAATATTCCTTAAAATATATAAAAAGAGGGAGAGAGGGATTAATAATAAATCTTAAGTATGTACATCACAAGGAATATTAAGAAACTCAAGAAGAAAATTTATTCGATTTTCGATATGAAACTTCCCTACTAAATACATACCATTAAATTTTTTTGTTACAAGTACCTAAAGAAGTAATGAAATATCGCTTTTCTAGCAGAACCGCACATTCTATAAAGCCGTCCTAATAAATGGAATGATTGCAATCTCCAATGATTGCTTTTGAAAAAGAAAATTGACAGTAAATTTTATATAAAAAGAGGCTCGAATGAATAAATTTTAGCTAAAAAAAGTTTGAAATTCTAGCTAGAGTCGATATAAAAAAAAAAGAGAGTCTGGAATTACAAATATAAAAAGGTTGTCTGCTTTTTATGTGAGCGGTCAGAAGGATTCACCGGAGACGTGAAGAGCTACTCACTGCACACATTACACGAAGCTTTCTAGCGTTTTGGCTCACTAGTCGCCGCCGCGTATTGATCGATGGTGAGAGAGATATAGAAACTATAAGAGAACAACCACCTCATGCGAGGAGCAACAATGTATTGTCCTGACTGCTCTCTGTCATCGAGATCAAATTCCTTCTGACTGATCATAAATTTAATAAAGTATCCTCACAAACTGTCTGTTTCAAAAGTGATAAAAATGAGTTACAGTTAACCATTATATAGGAACAGAACTCTATAATATATATAGAGAGAAAATGTAATATAACGGAGTATATACTCTATATTATATTCATATCATTCAGGCTTGTATTTACACCATTATCTCACAGCACTATAATGTATATCAGATTGATAATGTAATTTGAAGGCAAAAGCATTAATATTAAAACAATGCATACTCTAAAAGACAATGCATTTTAGTAAATAATTTGTTTTATACATCAATCTTCATATCTCAAAATTACATTAACAATGAAAAGACGTTACAAAGAAAACAACGAAAGTGAATTTATTATTATATTATATTTTGAGATTGTTCAATCTGGGAAACCATACAACACCATCAGAGTGATTGCGATCGATTACCTCGCTTTGTATAATATAATAGTTAATTTAATCTTGTAAATGTAACACAATAGAGTGTCTAAAGTGGAGACATTCTCTATATAACTAACAAGTAAGTAAGAACATAACTACAAAGACTTCGGTAAATATTGAATGTATCTCACATTTGGTTAGCAACTTGATAAACTATATACATCTCTCTTGCTACTTCAATGGTATTATTTGTTATTTTTCATAGATATGATATCTGAGCCTTTCATACTACTACAAGAGTCAAATATAATAATGCTGATCTTGTTATAGTACATGTATGCTATAATGATGTTATATTATTCACCTGTTAGATAAAAAAAAGAAGAAATATGAAAATTTTTATTGCAGAAATAAATACAGTCTGCCAAATTATGATACTTTTTTTTTTAAATTATTTTTTTGAGTCCAGGAACTAATTTTTAAAATATGATTGAAAGTGAAATCATGCCCCCTGGAGGTAGGCGTTAATTGACGTTTAGGCCCTATCCTCTTTTCCTCTTTATTAAGGATCCAGAGGGGAAGGGGATTGGGGGGGGGAGGCACAGAACTTGCAACATTTTCACTAACATTTTAAAAATAGTTCTGGGTTTAAAAAAACCCTGAAAATTCATAGTAGCGTAATTTGGTACCCTCTATTTATTTTTGCAATAAAAATATTTCATGTAGATTGTTCCTTGCAAATGCATATCCTTGTTAAAATCAGCTTCACTTGACTCGAAAAGCACCTTTATTTAAATATCGGGGTAAGTGGCTACTCTAGTAGAAAAATATATTATAAATATTTTTTAGAAATAAAACATTCATATAATAACGAACCTCTTATACGTTCTTTGATCTTGATCTTCATTTCAGAAATACAAGGCTACGAAGTTACAGACAGGGTTCACTTTTTCGTCAGCATAATTTGGAATTTGGGAGATTTACACGTTATCACATTTTCGTGTATAATTTTATTTTTTTAGCTACTTTCCCATATTCCATAAGAGTGAAACCCATATAGACAGAGAAAAAGGTCGAAACTGACACATACACCCAAGGATATACGATTATATTACGAGGTTACTAGGGTAGAAAAAAGAGCAGTTGTGCATGGTCTTGTCTGAGGAAATTATTATGTTTAATTAGTACATTCCAATATTTAAGAAGCGTCACCCATGCCAGAATATACTGCCTGAAGGTAACTTGCCAACATAAAAATGAGGATGCAATGGGAGTCAAGTGACGTTTTTAGTTAAACAAGTTAGGTAACATCCGGTTCGATGATCTGTGAGGACGCACATTAATTATTAGGCTCATGTGGCAGTGAGGGACTGTGAACCTGACTCTCCGCATTTTTTCTCACATCTCCGTGTTTCATTCAACGTTTTAGATTTTTGTAACACAATACTCAAGTTTTTTCTAGTTAGGGTTTTTTATGGACCAGTAAGGCTCGGATCAGCTAACATTTTGTAAGCGAGGATCAGTGACCGGTCAAGGAGAAAAAATGAGAATGATTTAAAAAAATATTTATGCATACACCTTTAAAAAAAAAAAACAAAAAAAAAACAAAGAAATATATTCATATTATTCACATCATAATAATATAACAATTCAAACTCGAGGAAAATTGTAAGTAAACACACGTTTCATTTTTTTTTTTTTTTGTAAATTATTATTTATATATTATACGCATGCATTTTTTTTATTCTTTTATTTTTATTCTTTTCAATTTAATACATCAAAAGTTAGCATCAAATTATATTCTCCACTGTAAAAGTATTTTTTTCCTTTCTAATTTTCGTTCAAATCTTTCAAATTCTTTTACCACAAAATATAAAAAAACTTAAATATATACATAAGAAAAGGACAACAAAGTTTTCAGTGCTCGGTAAACACTTTTTTGTGCACAAAATGTAAAGCTGCTAGGACGCGTGTGACAGACGACAGATGTTGAGAGACGTGATCAAACACACCGTACTTCGCGGAAACATCCCTACCTACCCTCGTCAATTTGATATCGGCAGCAAACTGAAGATATCTATAAAATGATAAAAATATAAAAGACCAGAGAAATCTTTTTATTTGTTCGTTTAGTTCTGTTTACAGAAAAATAGCTTAGTAATATCGAACTTTTGTGGTGACAAACTGATGAAGCTCGAAAGATAATTTCCGTTGTGATAACATTAGTTTGTTAATTAAAATGTCAGTGCTTTGAATCAAAGTAGGATACTGAGTATGAGAGAGAGAGAGAGAGAGAGAGAGAGAGAGAGAGAGAGAGAGAGAGAGAGATAGAGAGAGAAGTGACAGGGCGAAAGGTAGATGCTGGGAGAGACATGGAGAGAGATCAAACTAATGAATTTCCTTAGCAAGTTGCCTGTATATACAAAAGAGGAGCGAGATTTATGTAATTTATTATACATAAACTATCAACTGCAAACACGTGTAAGTCTAAAATAACATTACATGCAATAAAGTCTGTGCATCATCAGACAATATTGGAACATGGATTATCTTATAAATTACATTTTTTTTTATTATGTTTATAAAACTCCCTATGAACACCAATAAAGATTTATTTTATGTATTATTTTTATATGTTCAAAGTTTAAATTGATATTGTAATATTACGTCGTAAGATTTCAATAAAACATAGCAGTCATGTTTTGTTTTATTATATCATTTGATATAGAAGTTGAAGCGTCTTCAAAGAATATTATTATTATTCAACTTAATAACGCGTAAAATAATGTCATATACACACTTATTGCAAAAAATATCAACATTTTGAAAATATCATCAGCAGCTATATATTTTTTTAAGATTTGTCTTCATTTTAATTATAATAAAATACAACGCATTTGAAAAAGAAACTAATTAAAAACATCTCATTTTTTAAATTTGAGACAAGGAAAAAAAATCATTAAATAAAATAGCAAGGAAAAGCAAGTTCCATATTAGATTGCAAACGGCGTCTGTATAGCCCCAGCTGCCAGGAGACTTAATTAGCACGCCCTTCTCTCTCCAATCACGATCAGCTGTTCTCATAGCTGGTGGCGCTGCATGTCACACTCGATCTGTCACAGAATATGGTGGGACAGATCTCACCAACATCAAACCCTCTAGCTTTGCATAATAACTGTCGATCGCCATACCACTGGTATAAAAATTATACTTTATGTATGACATTGGGTACTTATGTACGTATTTTTTATATGATAAATATTGGTTTCAGCTTTACTGAAGGATTTATGTACCGTATTGTCATTGGTATCAATTTATTAAATGGGGTTAAAAATGCAGAGTAATAATATTGAATAAGAGAGAGAGAGAGAGAGAGAGAGAGAGAGAGAGAGAGAGAGAGAGAGAGAGAGAGAGGAGAGAGAGAGAGAGAGAGAGAGAGAGAGAGAGAGAGAGAGAGAATAAACCAATATATAATTAATTGAAAAGTTCATATTTTTTTAATGCAATTTTATTTGTGTTTCAACTCATTGTTAAATAAACATAATACGAAAGATTAAAACAGTAATGCAGTAAAAAAACATAAAATGACACAGTTAAAGAGAATGTTACTAAATGCAATCGCAAAACGCATAAAAAATTAATAGCATTTTAAATTTTATAACATGAATAATATAAAGGGAATTTATTTTAACTTCCCGTTTATTTAAAACAAAGTTCAACGGGTAATTTTTTTAAAAGTTAAAAATAACCATTTAACTTGTATGTAACATTAAAATAATTATATTTGAGTAGTAGTTATGAACGCTCCCGTTGAGTATTAGTTATTATTTATTATAGTAATAACACACTATACTATCTAATATATTCGAATTGGGAATTTCAACCTGTTTTTATAATGGTGGGATGTGAAAGTGATAGATTTGCCACTTACGTAACTATAATACTGCTATTTTTTTTACCACCCGCCGGGTCGCGCGCCTGCAGGAAAGATATATAGGCAACCAGATGCATACATCTGTTTGCCTGGTTGCCTATATGCTTCATCAACTTTTTTGGGGGCTTCGGCGCCTCGTATCTATTATTTTAGATGTAAAATGTATACGCACTATTAATTAAACAGGAGCAAAAACAACAAAATTCTATCAATCTCCCGGCTGCACAATTTCTGTGGTATTTATTAGTGACCGGAATTTGAAGTTCCAATAATCTCATATATTTCTATCCGTTGAGGTCATTAAAAATTCACTACGAAATGTTTTTTTTTTAAGAAATATGACGTTAAAAAATGTCAATGCATCGCTTGCTTGTTTTTTTTTATACTACCATGCATATAAAATATAGCAGCTGTCGTTTTATATTTCCAGAGGTTTTATTGAAGGAAGATGAAATTTATAGGAACTTTAAATCACATATTATATCTCTTGCAATAAAAATACATGTAACAAAATTTGATTTTTCACTAGATATATATTTTTTTAATACTTTGACAACAAATAACATGATTTCAATTTATAGTAAGTACATTCTTAATTAATTTCTCAAGTTACTACATTAATTGAATCTAAATTATTAATTAAAACGAAATCTTGCGACTGTTATTGATTTATATAATTAATATTTACTTTTGCCGTTTGACATAAATATTAAAAAAAAAATGGAACTAAGAACACTTCTGTTAATTATTTAAAATAAAAAATATTTTTTTGTATAAGACCGAAAAAAAGTAGAACTCTTTAAGAAATTGCCACTTTCTTATGTCGTATAGACCTGTTGCACCATTTCAACAGTTGGTATGCCTGTTTTTTTTTTCTAGAAAACCATTGTTCGTAACAATAATCGCAAATTCTTTGGAGACATGAATTAAATGTAAAAAAACAATCAGCAAAAAGCTTTTTATCTGAATTTCTGAAAGTTACGACATTAACGTGAATCAATCAACGTCGTCGTCCTCTATAAGTTTGAAAGGAAGAAAGATTCGCTTATCAACACATTGAGAGGGAAAGATTATTCACTTTCTTATGTTTAATATCATGCAGGAGAAACTGGAGAGGTAATTTCGTCTCCTTGGTGGTTGTAACTTGATTACATGTCATCGCACACACATAAAGCTGTGATATAATAAACTAAGGGTAGCCTTGAAACCGCAGCCGTAACAAGGTGTCGGGGGTACACTGAGAAAAATGTTTACGATCGTAAGTTTATAGTTCAAGTTGAAAATTTTTTGCAGGCTATTTATAAAAAATATAATACTATGCAACAGCAACTAGTATAATACATAGCGAATAGCAATATTGTGAACATATGATAGATTATTAAAATAAAGTGCGCGCTAGAAAGAAAAAAAAGTTGAGTTAGTATTTTCTAAAAATAGTTCAAGTCGTCCTCCATATCAAACCAAAATTAAAAAAATTCTATCTCAAATAGGTTTGCCAGAAAAAAATTCCAAAGTCAGAGTGAACGCGTCGCTTAACATGGGGCCTTACCTGACAAAAACCCTCGAATATCTCGAAAAAATACACCGTTAGGTGGTATGAAAAAAATATAGTGATGTTCTATGACCCAAGTTTTAACCAAAAACCGATTAAAAAAAAATTCGCTCGAATCCATTTTTCCGTAAAAAAATCAAGAACATCTACCATGTTAATTCCCATAAGATTTTTTATTATTTTTTTACGGAAAAATGGATTCGAGCGAAAAAAATTTTAATCGGTTTTTGGTTAAAGCTTGGGTCACAGAACATCACTATATTTTTTTCATACCACCTAACGGTGTATTTCTTCGAGATATTCGAGGGTCTTTGTCAGGTAAGGCCCCATGTTAAGCGACGCGTTCACTCTGACTTTGGAATTTTTTTCTGGCAAACCTATTTGAGATAGAATTTTTTTAATTTTGGTTTGATATGGAGGACGACTTGAACTATTTTTAGAAAATACTAACTCAACTTTTTATTCTAGCGCGCACTTTACTTTAAGAGTACAGGCTACTTTCAGAAGAAAAATATTTTTGAAAAGAAGTGAAGATCATTGAAACATAATAATGAATTATTAAGTACACTAATAAAATTTTATGTTCAATTTATATGCGGTTACTCCACCTCCTCATCTTTGCTCTATGGCTTGTGATCTGAAGAAACCATGGAAACCTCAGATAAGATGGTCTGTCTTTTTTATTTCAAAGGCTAACTTAAGTTCTTAGCCTGCACTTTAAACTTACAACATACTTTTCACATGTAATTTTATGTAGTTTTTCTTTAAATTCAGGATTCAATTGCTAGTTGAGGAACTCCGTATTATAGATTTGGAAGCTACTCTGGGTTTAAAATTATAGTCATTTACATAAAAACGGAATTGCAATGTCTACTTACTTTACATTAACAATAAATTGTCATGAAGTAAAACGGGCGTGGTGAGCTCTAATATTTATTCAAGAGAATGCAAACACTTGTTGTCACATAACGTATTTGAATAAGAAAATATTAATTTATTTTTACACATTCTGCTGCTTTGAAAAAAATACCTGTCTTGCATCGGCTAGGTTAATCTTTACTTTATCGAGGCGATCTCAGAGCTTACTTTTATAAAGAGTATGAATTAATTTATAACAATGATAACATGCAGTATAGGCTCTGTGAGACGTTCACTTAAACTTAAAAACAACCAAAAAAAAGCTCTTTATATACTTTTAAAACAAATATATCTCTATACTATTTTTTTTTCAGTGTAACTAGATAATATGAAATAATATTACATACATTTTTCCTTTTAAGTTCATCTATGCAACCTTCTTCTCTCTCCTCAAACGGTACAGGTGAAAAGTATATTGAGTTAAATTTTGAAAACAATGTATGCACATGCAATTAAATAATTTAAATACATAAAGGTACATGATTTAATATTATAAACTTATGCATTAAAACACAATATGAATATCTATGTACAGTACAGTCCCACAATGTTGTAATACTAACGAGCAAAATTTAAGCACGTAGTTTATTTTAACATCTCTAAAATAATGCAATAATATAAGGTATTCAGTGTATGCTTTCAAATAATGAAATTCAATTTCCAACATAGCAAATAGAAAGGGGTTGTTTTAAATATTTGTCTTTGCAATAGGATGCTCTCATGTTACCGCTGTTTATGTGAGTGTGTGTAGACAATTGATTATTCTCTTTCATTAGTGTTGACGTGCTCATCAAAAGTGACCCTCTAGTTACGAGAGAGATGTGATGCAACGTTTTCGATAATTGATTTAATTAATTATTGAGCAACTAGAAAATTATATTCTAAGGTAAAATCAACAACATTAAATAACACCCCATTAAAACGTGTTTAGTGTATTATGTTTCATGGATTTTAAAAAATATATATTTATAGTAATTATATACTTTTTATAACGCCTAATATCTATTTAAAATGCATACATAGTGTTTATGTAATCATTTTATAGATATTGGAAAACATAGAAAAATACATTAAAAAATAAAATGTTGAAATTGTTATTAAATTATTAAAAGAACGATAAAAATTGTTATATATAAAAAAAGGCATATAAACTGTTAGCAACACAATTAAAAGCTGATTTCCTTTTTATATGAAATAAGAAAATACTGTGAAAAAAATACAAAATTTAAATTAAAACTTATTTAAAAGAGCTTTAATTTGAAACAGATTTAAGGTCACAAACACTTAATTTTCTATTTACTTCTCGTAACAATTAAAATTTAATTACACTTTTAAACTTAATTTCTTTAACCTTTCTTAATTTTGAGGTGCATTAAAACTTTGAAAAGAAAAGAACTTTGTAGGTGGCAACAAATTATTTTCCTAAGAGTCTTATTTTCTGAAGAGTTTGTAATCTGGACGAGGGGACTTTTGTGTCCCGACATTTATCTTCCCCAGTGAGCCTAACCTTCGTGACACTTGGAACTTCTTAAATACAAACTCGCCTTTTTACTGCTTGCAAAATAATGGGAAAAGTTTTAACACTTCGTCCTGTAATATAAACTTTATTAACCATAACATTTTCAAGACTGTGATATCATAGAAATTAATCGGTAAAATATCATGCGATTTGTATTAAAATATAATTATTATCCAGTGAGGTGGAAATATTATTACAATATAATATTAGTTACAAAAACCTCAGTAAAATATGAACCTTATCAGAAATGGAAGACGAGGGCTTTTGCAACTAACAGAGTTACGAATGTCTGCAAAGTTTTGCATGCTACATAATAAAGTTAAGTGACTTCGTTCTTTGCTTTCGTCACCTTGTTATTCAAGTCAAGGAGTATCATTTGCAACTTTCAAGGTGAAAATCTATTATAATTGTACATTGTTGAACTTGGAAAGACAACTTTCTTATGAGAGAATTCAGTCTGCTTTACATTTATCTGTGATGGATTCAAGTAGAATTTTCTTAGTATTGTTCTCTTCTTAAACTTGAATAATACATGACACATGTTAATTTTAAAAAAAGTCATAAAAAAATCAGAATTTAAATTTAAAATTGCAATAAAGACGTTGTATTTATTATTAATAAAATGGCTTTTCAACTTCCAATGATTCATAATAAAAGTTAAAATTCTAAATATAATAAATTAATTTATAGAAATTAAAAGAGGCATTTTTTTCACAAAAGTTATATTTAATTAAATTAAAACTTTATATTTACATATTTGATTTATTTAAAGTTTAAAATGAAATTAATTTTATACATATTACATCATAAATAATTCAGAATATAAGTTTTCACATAAAATAATTATTTTTAATAAAAAAGTTGAGATTTTCAAAACCATTAAAAAAATATCATGTACATATATTTGTCAAAGTAATGAAGGTAATTTCATTTAATATTAAATTTCATTATAACGTCAGATCCTGCTTCATAACTCATGTAAATTGTTTCCTAGAGAAATGAAATTATTTTTTTTTTAAATCAAGCTAGTTTAGTTATAAAGTTATTTAAACAATATGTGATAAAAAAAAATGAACATTATTTTTTTCTTGTTCATCGAGCAAAACATATAACACCATGAAATAAAAAATGATGCGACAAGAGGGAGAGAGAAATAAATGCAGAAAAAAGGTGATGATGAGGTTTGAAAAATGAGAAGAAAACGAAATTTCTTGAAATAAACAAAAGAAAAATCGCACTGACGGACACAATGAGTACTCACGAGCGTCGGCGTCGCCGCCCAAGTGCTGCTGAGGCCGGTGCGGAGGGAAGGTCGGCGAGCCGGAAGGTGTGAGGTGGCGCGCGAGGCCCATGAGATGACGGTGCCGACTGTTGCGGCTGTCTCGGAGCTCCGGACCACTATAGACACGGCGCCTCCACCCGCGCACGCGCAATAACACCGAGTAGCAGCAAGCACGCTCACCTTACCCCTGCTTACGTGTGGGGCAACTGTTGAGCTGTTGCAGCTGCTGCAGACCTGTTGCCAGGCACAACATCATGCAAGCTTACGTCTGCTCTTGTAATACTCCTTAATCTCCGGCACGCAGCACTAAATCTGGCAAATATTGTTCATGATATATTTTATCCCTGATCCCACACCATAACTTCCAATCATTTTCTCTCTCTCTCTCTCTTCGGTTCAATAAACATATAATATTATCATGTATTGTATGTTATATCAAGCTTTTTAACCTTAAACTCACCATAATAATTATAAATTAGTTTTGTTTGTGATATATACATGCATAGTAAAACTCACATTTTTTTTTATTTATTTTGTATTTTATAAAACACCACATTATTATTGTATTACCATATGATTTTGTTATTCACTTATGCATGTAAAAAGGAACAAAACGAAACAGTTAAATATATATAAAAAAAATGTCTGCCAAGTTGATTATTATTGCATGTTTACCATAGAATTTATAAGAGTGGAATAGTTTTAGATAAAAGAAGGTAAGATAAAGTGAAATTTATTAATTTAGATCTTATAACATAATCCCTTAAATACAGTTAATAATAACGGAATCAAGGCAGAGTTCTGTTTCAATTAATATCTTAATTCTTGCATAACTTTTCTATGTAATTGAAGGACACATTAATAATAATATAAATTATTAATGTTTATTGAAAAGCAGAAAAAATACATAATACATACTATTATACAAATATCATAAATGTGCTCAATGGGTGACTAAAACAGGCGATCACATTCACTAAATGTTCCAATTAAAAGTAAACATAAATTTAATGAAAATTTAATATTAAAATAAAGAACAGAAATGACAATTTTAAGAACATTCTGTCCAAATATACAAAAAATATTCTGCATCATATAATATTTGTATCATTGTACTGAAATATTTATATCCTTTCAGCTTTATATAACTTTTTGAAAACCCATTGAGATTGTTTGGTGAAAGAAAGAGTGACAAGAAAAGCGAGCGAGAGAAAAAGGGAGATGTAGAATTTAAGACGAATTTTATACATTTTTTCTGTTTTTAAGATACATCATTGGTGGAATTTTAGTACACAATGCACTTCAAGTAGAAAGGATTTAAGCATCCCAGACACAAATAACATTTTATACGTTGCACAATCGAGGTGTCTCTACAAAGAAGATAATATATTCATATCTGATGTTACTCGGAACGGACAAAACTCTTCAAAGGCAAATTTTTATTTTTTTATTTTAGGACGTTGCTGGATTTTTTATTACTTTACTGTAAGATATTTGAAGATTCAGATAAGGCTAAAAAAAAAAATTGCAAGCAACATGGTGTGTTCAAAAAAAAAAAAAAAACTTTTTAGGAAATGAAATCAGTTCTCTAATTTATTTTTATAAAAACTGTTTTTCCGGGGAAAGTATGAAAATACACAAGAGCCAAAAAATTAAAATTAGTCCTTTCAATTTTTATATTTTACACTAAATTCAAAAACCTCTTTTCTATTTTTAGTAAAGCTACTTATCTCATATTTTTATTAATTTAATAATGACTTTTGAAACCAGTAGATGAGTAATTAATATATTTAATATTTATAATATTTCCCATTTTTTTTTCTTTTTTGTACTTCATGTGGGCTTAATAATTCACATATTGAATTAATTTAAATGGACTAGAAAAAAATCCAATTATTTATTCATTATATAATGACGTTATTTAACTTGACATCTCTTTGTTTGTCACGTCAGATGCAGCTCGTCTCGCTCCTCGTTTTTCCGCTCCGCCGCACGATGTTTTTATCGCCGCAGACACACGAGCTAATAGTTGGGAGCAATTTACATTGCAAAAAAATATCCAGTTATTTATCAATGTTGTCAGATATAAATAAATATTTAAATAGTTTTTTTATTTATTTTACAATGTTAGCCTACTACAACATATTCTGCTGTTGGTGTAAGCATTCAAATTTAACAACAGTATGGATACTATAGGATAGGGAAGGAGGCGGCTGTGGCCTTGTGTTAGGAACTGCCCCGGCATTTGGGAGTGACGATGGGAAACCACAGAAAACCATTTTCAAGGCAGACGACACCAAAATGAATTTTGGCACCTCCCGATACATTATTTGACTTGCACGTTGAGAGGCCAACTCGCGCAAGCGCATTCGAGGACGCTCACAAACTGTATAGTCACCGGCTAACCCAAGCGTCTGGAGACGATCCAGATTACAAGTCCGACACAAGACTTAGCCAATCGTGCCACACGGTAAATTAATTTTTGAATATAATATATATGTAATGTTATATATTATTGTATTTGTGCCCATGAAAGAGATAATAAAACAAAAAGTAAAATAATTTTTTTTATTTATGTTTGGTAAGCATATTATAATTATTAGCATACATTTTCCTGAAATGAGACACATACAAATTTATTAGAAATAAGTGTACAAACACAACGTTATATACATTATGCCAGATACTGATTTGCTTCTCTAGTTACAATAGACAATAATGGTTGCATTTTTTTATTTCATAATTAGAAAATATACCTAAAATTATGCTTTTCTAAATTTTTTCAGATTTTTTGGAGTGCGGGAATTAATTTTAAAAAAATATTTAAAATCTCTGAATTTGGGTGGTACACCTGATGGGACAACCGTGACGTCATTTGTCGTGCTGTGATTGGCTATTGATGACATCACGGTTGTCCCATCAGATGTACCACCCTAATTCAGATATATTAAATATTTTTTAAAAATTAGTTCCCGCACTCCAAAAAATATGAAAAATTTCAGAAAAGAATTAATTTTATGTATATTTTCTAATTATGGAATAAAAAAATGCAACCATTATTGTCTATTGTAATAGAGTAACAAATTCTCAACAAGTAATGTTTAATGTATGACTTTCATTATTTTTTAAAAGTAAAACTTATCTAAATGTTAAATTAACATTGTAAATAATGAAAATTTGCCTATTTTTCATGAAGATTTAAGGAGATGTTACTCCGAAAGGCAAACACCTTTGAAGTCAGAAACTGCATGGGCGGATGAGAGTGAAAGGTCACACCTCCCCTCTCCTTTTCGTCGACTTCTTCAGTTTCACCAGAGTGCTGCTATTACAATAATTTATTTCCTATATAAGTTTGTTCTTCCTTGACCTCTTTCTTATCTTTTACTTTTCTAATTGAAATCTAATTATTTATTTGCAAACTTTTAATTAAAAATGGATTGAGATTTATGATTTAAAATAATTAGTTAGAGAAGTGTAAATTGGGAGTATGACATTTTGATTAATTACCAATTAATAAACAGTTTCAAATGTCGTTAAAACAATACTCTTGAATATTTATTTGACCTTTCATCCCGCCTACTTACTCATCTAGTTCTTCCGATGTTTTTTTAATTGCCAGTAAATGACCTTTTTTTGTTAAATATGTTTGTAATACACAAACAATCATGAATCATGGAGTTGTTTACCAGCTTCATTGTCACAAATATCACGCCCACGGATAAACATTAAAACGTTCAGATTTTATTGAAATGCGATTTTCGTTGCCTCCCACGCCCGCCCACCTGGCTTATCGTGCGATGTTTTGCTGAAATAACCACCCCCGCAACAGTCTAGAGTCTCCCCGCATATCCCGCAGTAAGAAACCTTTTTCAAACCATATACGAAAACTAAATCTGTATTTTTTTTAACTTGAATTCTCAAAGCAACTTATAAAATGAATTGTATGTTCAGGCAAAATCAACTTTTGATTTATTTTTTTCAATGAACCTTTGCCCTTTAGTTAATATGATTTAGAGGTACTCACAAGTGACAGTGACTTCAGGCAGTGTGTGGAAAGGTTTAAACAAAAAGTGAAGTAATAATAATACAGATTTAAACCTAATTCATGTTTTTCTAAATCAGAGAACATAACACATATATGTTCGCAGTTCGCACATGATATAGCTCCAGCTCTTTTATTTTAATTTAATGTTATCTCTTGCATAAATGTTAAATCATTTGTACACAAGAACGTATTAGTTTTTCCCCCCAATTTCAAATAAGTTATTGTTTTTCTACATTTACATTTTTTTTGGGAGGAGGGAGGGGATGGAGTGGAGTATCTGTCTAATATGCCTTATATTTTAAATATTATACTATTTTCGAATTATTTAATTCTTTTTAATGGTGTGCATATCATGGCAGTACAACAAGAGTTTTAAATACTAGATTCCGAAACTGATTTATTTAATTTTTTAATAAAAAAAATCTATTGGTTGATTGGTTTGTATTTTGGGTCAATTGACACATTTTGGTCATGTATGCCTTCAACAAAAAAATCGTTGACTTACTGTACTGCTGATACGGATAGAACTAGTGGGTATAGGCTTGACAGGTCTATGCATTGCTCCGGCTAGTATCCTGACCGTGGTTGTTGTAGTGGACCATGCCATACAAAAAGAATCCCGGGACAGTTCATCAATCCACCGCATACATTCATCCATTTCTATTAAATCGCACATTGTTGTGTAACAGAATTCATTTTCATTTTTACATTTTTTGCTCTCAATACTCCGTCAGTAACTGTGTCAGTACAACTCTCACTAAATCTTGAAAACAGCTAGCTCTGCAAGTCGCCTATTGATTAGTTTCAAGACTTATCTCATGGATTCAAGACTTTTGCAGAACGGTGCTAGCGGTGACCTGTGCTGTATCACTTTGGCTGATTGCTCTAACTTTTCGCTGACACAACAAACAAGAGACCTTTAATTGAATATACCTGACGATGAATTAACTACTATTGTGCTGCACTAATGAGTGCAAAATAAAAAAATACTGCTGTGAATTTTTCAAATTTTTGTAAGTTAGATTCTTTTTTATTCCGACTTTGATTTAATTATGAGTTTTTTTAAAGAAAGTTTTACCCTGTTCATTACTCCTGTTAAAAGTATAAAGTTAGGCCGTGGAGACTAATTTATTACATAAATTCTCTCTTAATAACTTTAAATATTTAAATAAGAGATGAAGGACACGTAAAGCCTTAAGAAACATTAAAATCTTCATCTTTGTAATATTAGTAAAAAAAAATTTTTTAGACAAAGTGCACTTTGAATTATTTTTATACATTTTATATTTCTAACTTTTTCTGGGCAGAATAACAAAGTAATCTTGTTCTGTATTTCGTTTTGAGGTAAGATTCAGATTTCATTCAAAACAAGATTTCTTTTTGTGAGACCAACAAGTTGCATAATATCCAGTGTACAGTAAGCTCGGTAACCACTTAATTATAGTCAAAAATGTCAAAGAAACTACGGTTGTCGCGAGGAATTATAGCCAATTATTATAGAAATTTATAGCCATTAATAATTTTTTTCGGTGAAAAAAAAAAAAGTCACAGCAAAATTGAACTTCTGAAGTTTTAGACGGTATTGACGGTAGGTAATATTTACTTTATTATCATTAATGAAAAAAGTTAGTAATCCCCCCAAATTTCCTTGACTTAAATTAAAAAAAGGCCAACGTATATTTTTATATTATCTCTTCAGCAGCTTATTAGAAATTCCAGTCATTTCGATTTGTTTTCTTCACTGCAACTTCACTTTTGTTGCCCGTGCTCGGAGATGCAAATTACGTTCGAGACAGATGTTGGTCCCAGCGTCAAGTCATAAAATGTTTCAAAGTCAACGTTCAATCGCATCAACGTAATATCATCGGCCTCATGAGCTACAAACTCGGATCGATTAAGCTGTCATTGATATGAAATGCTGGGGACCAACTGACATTAAAAATTTATCTTCAAAAAGTAAACATGTACTAAAAGATAAAAAGGATATTTGATTTGGAACAAATCTTCCACAGCTTAAATTGATCATAAAAAGTGGTAAAATTAGTTATGTTTATGAGTAAAAATGAAAATGTATTTTAGTTTGGTGTGAAAATTTGCAGCTGCAAAGTACAAATGCTTGCATAATATTACAGCTGAATGATATTATCCATATTTTGTTGACAACCTTTAAGTCATTAATACTGTTTAGTATGACTCACATCTTTACCGTATGACATGAAGCTGTCGATAAAAAATAGTAATTTTAAAAAAATTGGTATAAAATTGACATACATTGCGTATCAAGCAGTTGTGTAGCCACTATAGGAGGGTTTGGGAGTGAGTC
Source organism: Siphlonurus alternatus (assembly GCA_949825025.1). Taxonomy (NCBI): domain Eukaryota; kingdom Metazoa; phylum Arthropoda; class Insecta; order Ephemeroptera; family Siphlonuridae; genus Siphlonurus; species Siphlonurus alternatus. The sequence goes on along the minus strand of OX463779.1, from coordinate 18,584,861 downwards.
TAAGGGAAAATACAATGAAAATGAGTGGGTCGGTCTATTTTTCGCCTTCCTCTTACACTTACAGCAACGCTTCCCCCTCATTATTTTACATTACTACGCTGCTTTTAAACTTAAAAAATTGTGAAATCGTGCACTGAAGGCAATTAGTGTAATTATCTTCCTGTTTCCTCCATTAATAATTTGAGTGACAAAATAAATGCATGTTGTGATAAAAAACACAATTTTATAAGCGTGCAGTAATGTCATAAAACTTGTGCTACATGCAATCACATTTTAATATAATAATTATTAATAATTTTCTGAAACATTTTAATTTCACTAAAATGGAATTATTATATTACAATATTCTACCTGTTCTACCTTCTTGGTTACATACAAAGAAATGGTCTTTGTAATTTGATGTAAAACTATTGTTTTATACCAAAACAGATAAATTGAGTTAAGTTAATGCAATTCTTCTCGCTCGATTACATTTTAAAACAATAAAGTCATGCTGCTCCCCCCTCGAGTATTCGCCCCAACATTTCTTGATGATCGCACGGGGGCACTCAAGACAAGGTAACGTCTCAACCGGAAGTGCAATATGTCAAAAAAGCTGATAGAATAAGTATAAATATTCAAATAGGTAAATACTTAAAGGAAACATGAAATATACAGTTTCAGTGTAAAATAAATATGAATGAATGTATGACATTTTCTGTACTTATGACGTCACTTCCTTTGTGACGTCATCATAATTTTCTTCCCTGAGGATGTTGATAATAAAATCATATCCCTTATACATAATACATAAGGGCTTTTATAGTGAAATAACACAAAACAAACATTGGCTTTATAAATTGTGTTATTTTATGTGATAGCCTGCATAGAAAGAAAGGAAAAATTTAATATAAGAAAAGTAATCCGATTAAAATATAATGCAACCTGCTACGTAGGTTATTCTTGGTTCAAATTTTAAAAGAAAGAAGATTTTTTTTCTTGTTTTAGGAATTGGGGTTAAAATAATATTAAACACATTTTCTAAATTCTTAAAAACTTATTTTTATTATACATTGTATTTGCAAGAAGCCGCCATGAAAAGAGATAGAATATTGATAGAAATTATACTGTATAATATATTATAATGTAAGTTCAATCTTCAATTTTTTTATGAATGCCACTTAATAATTTATACACGTACATTTCAAGAAAAAATAATTAAGATCTATAAAATAGTCTCGTTTGATATTAAATTTAAAGGCGAACGAAGATTATATTAATAAATATTTTTTTATATCACATTTTTTACTTACATGCAATGAGTGTAACTTAAAAAATATTTTAACATTTTAACAAATTGCAACATCAGCTATCAGCTTCAAAGCCAGATAATTTTATATTTTTATTACATTAATTAAACAAAAATTACTTAATTTGAAGCACCTAAAAATTATTCACAAACTGTCAACTGTTAATTTTAGTTTCTAAATCTGAAGTATTTTTTACACAGGTAAAGAAGAAAACATAATACTTGAATTTGCACATTATCAAAGCATGCTCTGAAAGGTCATTTGTTTTCTCACTGTATAAAGGATACCAAAATGTACGTCTCGAGTTCAGTCGCGCGTGAGTCACGCCGACTGGTCAGCAGAGCACTCTGTAGAACTGGCGCCTGCTGGGGCGCCACATCGGGCGCCAGGGAGTTCCATTAGCGACGAGATTATTGCATTGCCTCTGGTGAACAATATCAACACAAAAGCAGTAGCTCAGTATAAGCGATACAATACCTATGTATTTTTAGATTGAACTATTCAAGTGAAATCGCTTTTTAAAAAGGTTTCTTTTATTATTATTTTTTAATTAAAATTGTATTATTTGATAAAAAAATAAAATCTATAGAATTGATATTAAAAGAACAACTGAATCATTTTACTTTATTGTTTTGTTGACTATTTTAACTATTCACGAACATGTTATTACAGGTTTAAGTATCACAATTAACGACAGCTGTACTTTTATTTAACTGTAGCTTGCATGTAACCAAAGAATTAATATCTACGTAGATATTAATTCTTTGATGTAACACTAGAAACAAATACACCTGAGCAAGGCTATTTCATACCTTAATTACCCAAGTATACCTTTTGTTTGCTAACTCCCTTGTGTTCTAGTTACGGTAGTGTTCAAGTACCTGGAAATAATTTAAATGCTCCCTCTTTTTTTTTTCTTTTTTTTTTTAAGAGTTTACTTTGAAGAGAATGATTCGCATTACGAATAATGTTAGCTGTTTTTTTTTATCTGACATTACTTTTTTATACTTGAATGATTAATTTAGAAATTTCATCTGTTATTGTAGCCCGAAATATGCCTATTCTAATTATACAGAGATGTAGCAATGAAATTTTTCAGGAGGACTTATTATTCTCAACTTTTATTACATTCTGCATATTTTAATATAGACTGCAGGAAATATTATGCAGTCATAAACTTATAATATTGTAACTAATTTGTTGATTTAAAAATAATAATAAATATTATATATATTTTTAATGGCTAATAATGTGTACATTCTTCTTGTTTTAAAGTAAATAATAAATAAATAAATAAATAAATAAATAAATAAATAAATAAATAAATAAATAAATAAATAAATAAAAATAAATAAATAAATAAATAAATAAATAAATAAATAAATAAATAAATAAATAAATAAATAAATAAATAAATAAATAAATACGCTTGAATAAAATATTAATTTCAATAAACAACTTAAAGAACTTAATTATTAATATATTATTTCAGATACCAGCATATCACACACATTTTTTATCAACTCTGAAAATTTTAATAAATTAATTGAATTTAATAAAAAATTTACATGATGTTTTATCAAGCGCAGGTTTTTAGTTACGTTTCCCTCGCTCACAATTTCATTAGATTTGGCTGTTTTTTTTTTTTTTATGAATCTATTGTCACAATGTTAACAACACATGCCATTAACATAATGATTGTTTGCATAATTTTAGACAGAACTGTACATGTGAAAATCTAGAACAGGTTCATGAACATACATACTTGGGGGTAATAATTGATCATAATTTTGAATGGAATTTTCATATTAATAAAATTATTAATAAATTAAGATCAGTAATGTCACAAATATATAAACTAAAATGTACTGTTAATGAAAAGACAATTAGAAACATTTATTTTGCTCTTGCTCATCCATTCATTATCTATGGAATAACAGCTTGGGGTTTTACTGAGTCTGGTGCTATGACTAAACTTAATAAAATGCAAAAAAGGTTGTTAAAAACATGAAATTCGGAGAAAAATTTAATGAATCTGATAATATATACAACTATTGGAAAATATTACCAGTCAAACGTCAAGCTAAACTCTCTTTACTAATTGAAAAATATTTTGATGAGTCACATGGAAAGCCCAGAGAACATGAACATGGTACTCGTCAAAATTTATTACAACCATTATTTGCCCCAAGAAGTGTAAATAGGTTTGGTGAGAGAACTTGGGAATTTATTCTTCCTAGATTATGGAATGAATTACCGAGTAATCTAAAAAAACTGGATACAAAAAATAAAGTAAAATTTAAAATGAAGAAATGGATGCTAACAACTTGATTAAATGTTAAAATTGTATGTAAAAAAAAAATTTTTACTGCACTTTAAATATGAATTGTTTCATGTGTTATGTTTCAGGTATCGGCTAATCATCAGTTCATATTTAATAAAATGTACATTTCATTTTCAGCTTTATTCAATTTTATTACTAAAATAAACAAGGTGCATTTTTGAATATGTATGTTTATAGTATTTGATAATATGATTTGATATAAGATCATTAGTTAGATAAATAAATTACTCAATTTCTGAATAAGTAAATGTAATTTTCAACATATTATTTTTGTGTTATGAATGGAAAAATTCCACCAAAGTTCTTAATATTACTTAATTTAACCTGCCGTAACAATTAACTCATATCCTTTATTATTTAAATTCAAGGTTCAGAATTTAAAGTACATGAATTAAGAATTAATATGAAATAAAAATTATATATTTAAATGATGAAGAAATTTGTTTGTATTTTATTATGTTATACAAAAATACTAAAGTCTGTTTGTTTCAGGTTATGGACATCAATGAAGATGTGCTAAAATGTTTATTTTTTATTCTATGTTTTGTTTCTAAAAATTGTCATGTATTTAAAATTTAAATAGGATATTCAATAATAGTATTAGAGTTTTCGGTTATATTTTGATTTTATGTGAATAAAAAATCTGTATTTTTCTCTTTTAAATTTATGTATCTATTTGAAAAAGTAATGATAATTATTAACTAATATAATATGTAAAAATTTGAAAACAAGTATAATTATGTTTCTAATTTCAACGGCAAATTTTTTATTCTGCTTTTGTTCAAAATAATATACACTCAAAAATAGTATTAGAGTTTTCGGTTATATTTTGATTTTATGTGAATAAAAAATCTGTATTTTTCTCTTTTAAATTTATGTATCTATTTGAAAAAGTATTGATAACTATTAACTAATATAATATGTAAAAATTTGAAAACAAGTATAATTATGTTTCTAATTTCAACCGTAAATTTTTTATTTGCTTTTTGTTCAAAATAAGAAGTTTGTCTTAAATTTTTTGTTAATTAAGTTAAAAATTATTATCAGCAAGGTCTTGAAGAAATTTACTTTCTTGAAATTTGTATCAGCCAATAAGGTTATATGTTATAACCTTGGCTGAGATGTATAGTTAAATTGACCAATAAAAAAAAAAAAAAAAAAAAAACATGATCAGGTTTACCCGTTGAGTGATATTTCTCTGTGCTACAGGCTTATATTTTGTTACAAACTCTTCTTGTTAATGTTCCCTTGTTTATTTTGAAGTGACAGAAGTAATGGATTTGACATTCCCTTTGAAAAAATAACCGGGAGTGATAAGTTTTTGGCATTTCATTGCTTGTTTTTGGTAGCAGGATGTAAGGATTTTTTCAGGATTGTGCATGTAATGTTGTGATTGAGTTAATTTTTTGTTTATGTGTGTACAAGAGACAACATGTCTTGATTAAAAAAAAATTAACAAGCTTGACGTATTGTCACAATCGAAAATAAATAAAGATATTGGGCACGATTTACGAAACAGTTAGCCAGGTTTCTAACCACTTCTAGCTTAATCACGTTTAACTAGGTGGTTTAAAACGTAAAACAGGTATAATGGATAAACGTGATTAGACTGATTAGAAACCTGGCTAACTTCTTTGTGAATCACATTGCACCCATTATGAATTATGTCCACGTTAAAACTTAGAAATATTATGTATGCAAAGTAGTATCCGTCAAAACAAGTATAAAAAGGGAAGATTATTACCTTCCGGGTAAATATAAAATTAAATTGACTAGTTGTAGCAATACAGATATAAATCTTGAAAGATCATCATAAAAGCATACATGTATAAACCTAATGGTATATATTACATGATCTGCAATATTATATGTACTCAACCTCTGGTCATCATGACCTCTAGAGCACGTCCAGTACAGTAAAATTAAGTTTAAGTTTAGGACCGGAAGTACTAAGAAGGAGAAGTAATTCTTCAAATTTCTAATTAAATTTAATGTCGATAGAACATTAACAAATATTTTTTTTATCTCGAAACTGACAGTTCTCATGTAAATTCAGGACATTTTTATTTCCGTGAGAAGACTTAATTTAATTTTACAGTAGTTTTCAAATGTCTAGAACTCTGCATGCAGTAAAAGTATCGAGGGCAAATCGTGCATGAAACTCATCTCTGTAGTAACTTGTTTTATCCCAGCTGTGAGGCAATTTAAACAAACTTTATATGTATGAAATATAATAATGTATATTGCATTTACAACAGGGAAAAATGTTGTAATGTAGTATTATCTCAACTATTGCAGGTAAGTTAAGATTACTTTCAAATTAATTATAAATTAGATTGAATCATTTCAATGATTTTAATGGTTTGAAAATATATAAACATGTTTTAATATTAATTTTCATTTAATTACCTAATTATAAAGTTTCTAAATTTAAAATAGTTCCATTACTTTTGTAAAAAAAAAAAAAAAGTAAAAGTGGATTTTTCTATTATAGGATAAATTTTCATTTCATTACGTAATACGGTAAATTTTCAAAGTTAAGGTATATATATATATGTTATATATTTTTAATAAAAAAGTTTTGGAAGATGTTGTGGTGTTAACGTAAGAGCGAACAGCATTAAGTGAGGCGTCAACTTCACGTCGCTTCTAGGCCAGGTGTAATAACGTCCGTAGGAGGCTGGCGGGAAGTGCGAGAGCGGAGGCGCTTGCTAGCGACCACGAAATTGGTGAGCAGCAAAATTTATGCTGAGCGAGCTGACACGAGCTGAGATTTACGACGAGGCGGTGACGAAGAGAGAGTGGGGGGAGAGGATGGATGGTGAGAGAGAAAGAGAACAAAACAGCAGCGCCATGGCGCCTCAAATTGGCCGAGATAAAAAATGCCGGTGACCTATAGCTAACCACCTGATGCTGCTATACTCTTTTCCAATCGATGCCTGCCTAGCCTTTCTGCAACTGAATATTCTGACGCTCACAACAAACCAAGGTGTGCCTTAAATTGTATCAATGCTGCAGGCTGGTTAAGCTCCTACTGCCTGCTACTGCTGTTTAAATTTACATTGGCTGGTTTAACGCTGACCTCTCTTTGACGGTGGCTTCTGTAAATGATCCATTCTCTAATGAGAAACATAAACTTTAAATTGGAAAACATAATTATACCACAGTGAACTATAACATTTATGGAACATTTAATTTAAATATTAAATGGAAGATTCAAGCCCAAATTATAACATAATTTTGTAATAAATATTTAATTTTAGAGGCTTTATGTTATGTACAGTACGTACACCTCGGAACAGCTTGAAATTTACTCCAGCATCATTTGCTGAAGCAACTACAGGGAAAAAAAATATTTTTTTAAGTTCACCACATCTCAATAATAAAGCCCACTAACAGAGCAGCCCGAGAAAAATTCGTGTGTCCTCAGGTGTATATAAGAATACACATTTCAGCTCGATGTTTTACACGATGAACCAAATTATGTATACTAACGAGAAAATTCTTAGAAAGAAAAACTCAGTCTTGTTTTTTGTGTTCCACTATTTTGGAATTACATTATTACGTAATATATCGATCATCCTTACACTATTTCACTCTATTACAGATTGAAGAATGAGGGAGTCCAGCTGCTAAACCAGTAAATGAGGGACATTATCACTCTGGTCACGTTGTATGCGGTAGACACGTGCACGATGACACACTTATTTCAACACGCGCCGCTCTCATTGTGTGCACCACAAACCCACGTTCGCTGCAGTCACTGTGCTGTCACATTGTTTTGTAATTTTAAAAAAAAGTATGTAAAGTTTATACAATAATGTGTAAATATAAACGTCAACAAGAGTTTTGCGTAATAAATGTTTAAAGTATATACTTTTTAAATCCTTTTTCTTAACTTTTTCTTGTTCTTTTCATTACCGAAAGAGCTATACCGAAAAAGTTTGTTGAAAAGAATTATTGTACAGTGTGTGCAAAGCTGCAAAGTTTTCTTTTCGCGAGACTGTGGAGAGAGGAGTGTATGAGAAACAGCAGCAGCTGGATTACGATCGATCTTAACAAGTGAATGCATCGTACCAGCTGTGTACAATATGACCGAAAATGTCCACAAAAGTATTACATGGAACCTGGTTGGAAAACACTGCGCGAATATTTCGTTCTTACTGGAGAGTTTTAGAAGTTGGTAAAATCTAAAATATGAGCTTTGAACAAAAACGATGAGCGCGACTGATATTAAAGCTTGCCTAAGAGAAGCTAAATGCTCCTGATCCTCATTGCCTCACGGTATGGATTCTTCTAAAAAATACATCAAAATTTTATTCTACGTTTTATCCTGGTTTATTCTTTGATTTTGACGGTATGTAAAGATTACTGCAATGGAGAACATGACTACTATGGACTTTCCAGATTGAGCACCAAAATGGCACCAATTCAATCGCCGTCCATGTAAATCTAACTTTAAAAATCAAAATTCTGTTAAAATTGTTCACATACGAAGTTATTCCAAAAAATTAAATATTTGAAGCTTTCTGAACATTTACTATGTATAATAAAATTTCATACCTATAAATGTGTATTACTAAATTGAAAATAAACTTTTTTTTTAGCAGTCAAGGTTGTCTCTCTTTGACCTAAAATTTAACACGGTTTACTTTCAAAAATACACTTTATTTCATATTTATCCTGGCTGAAACCTATATAATGTTAATTTAAATAAATAACAAAGCAAAAAATTGCAAACAAACAAAAATTATTACAGACTGACTGACAGGAAAAAAATCAGAATAATAATCTCAAAATAACTAAATAACTAATTAAAATACGAGCACTTCAGAACCAAAAAAATCACAGATAAGAGAAACTATTAATATTGTCTCGTACCCAACTGTACTGACATAAATACTTAATGAAGAAGATAGTGAGATAAATTGTGTAGTGAATTGTTCAAGACTTGCTTGTGAGTCGGCGTTTAATTTCACGACTATAAATCACACCTTAATGTTGCGAGATTAATTATTTCATATACAAATGTATAACAACATTTACGAAAATTATTAAACAGAGAGAATTTCAAAATGGAAAGTAGTTTGTTCTTTTGTTTACTTTCTAAATTAATTGAATTGATAAATATTATAATTAAGCTATAGGTATATACTAGTAATTTAATTTTGATAATAATATAAAACTATGTTGAGCAAATTGAACATATTCATTGTATTATTGTGTTCTGAACTCCTGTAATGTATTGATATGAAAAATAACAATACTGTAAGAAAAATCTAGAGTCAATTAATGAAGAATTTATTTCTTTTTAAATTTAATATTTTAATTAACTTTGATATGTCATTGTTACATAATAGAACAAGGAAGCTCTAATAATTAAATTGAAGTGATTACAATGATTTCATACAAAACACTTCTGTGAAATTTATCAAAATTTAAATGGAAATTACAAAGGACGAGACATTACAAACAATTTTATCAAAATTTAAAATAAATTTTATCAAAGGCTGCTTTTTTACTGGCTTAAATCCAATTAGTGACATCTAATAAATGAATATTTAAACTAAAATGTTTGTAACTTATTTCGAATTTAATTTTATATGAAACAAATAAGGACAAAACCTTTTATGATGATGACTATTTGATTGTTTATACATCACTTCTCTCGTTAAATTAATGAATACACGTGAGTTTATAGTTGCTTGTTTTTTTGCTGCAGTGTGGCCCATTTTCTCTTGCAAATATATAGAACGAAAAGGATTCGACGTGGGCGACTTCTTTGAGCTATACAAACTGGAGCTGCTTTATCTCAAAATTAGGTCACTGCTTTGCTTTATTGCCTTTGAAATAATTAGCTGCGCAAAGGAGGAGGAAATCGAATTTAACTTTTAGTCTTAATGGATTAACTTATAAGGTATTAATTGTAATGTAGCCAAAAATTTTATTATACTATTAATCTAAAAACTGTGGTTAATTTTATTCAGTTCATTTAGTTCTGTTTATTTTAGTTTTTTTTATTGTAATAATACAAGTGCAGATTAAATATTTATGCATAATTTGTTTTAAATATGCAACTAAAATGTTATAATTTCTTGTATTTATAAGAGATAATTAAAACTTATATTGTAATGAAAATCTTGAGATTGTTAACATGATTCTTGAAGTACTTTTGTTTTGATAACAACACACGTGAACACAATGTCTATTTACTTGACTTTCTTGTGCTTGTTGAAGTTTACAACAATCAATTTACAGCACGTGCATTAATTGTATTACATATAAACAAGAACACGTGGATATAACGTATACAATTATAATAAATTTTTTAGTACGCCCCATCCACCCTATTCACCTGATCTGGTACTCCTCAGAATATTATCTCTTCCCTAATTTGAGAAATGAACTTGGTGATAAGAGATTTGCCGAAAAAGAAGACCTTCGTCAATGCATATTTTAAGGACCTTCCAGAATTGCAAAGTTAGAGGGAATATTTTCGACGTTATTATAAGATTTGTTCTTAAAAAAATTAAATCATAACAGTTAAAATTTAAATTTAATTTATTGTTACCATGAGACAATAAAAGAAACAAATAACATCCTTAAGCTGCAATTGTTTCCAAATATCCCCCCCCCCCCAAATATAGACTGATATTATTTTCACTTTTGATTTCACAATTGCTAATTTTTTCAGTTTTGTATGAAATTTTTAATTATTTTATTAATATTTTTTGTTTCAACTGGGATATATATTACTTATAAATATTTATTAAAGTAACATAAAGATCCAATTTAAACTGACGATAATATAATGTTATATTTTTTTATTTAACAAACATGACGTAATATTTCCTTTGTGATTCATCTAGACATGTTCATTTGAAACATCTCCAATTAGCGTACCACGCTTTTCATTTGTTTTGCTGCTGCGAGGCGAGTAAAAAATGACGTCATTCCAAACAAATTTTTTTCTGTTACAACTCACCGTAGGCTTGACGCAATACACGATTTACCCTCCCGTGATACCACCAGCCCAATCCTTGTCCCACACAATCAATATATGGAACCATAACCCTATCACGTATATATACCCCACGAGATTCAATCTGCTTTCAATGGATTTCTCGAATTTTGTATCATATACTTTTTACTTTTTTCTGCTGAGAGGTTCGTCGTCTGAAATGAAAGAAATCTCTCCAATTGTAAGGAGTGAAAATATATTGGAGATCTTTATTGATTTTTTTATTGTTATTTCTTACAATAATTGCTATGATGTTTCATACATTTTGAGTCTTCGCTGAAAAAGATATATCCACTTTTATATAATGTTGAATTTTTAACATTCGTGACATTGTGCCTGTATGTATATGTTTCGAAAATGAAAAAAACAAAACAAAAAAACAAGAATTTAATTGAATGATACTTATGGTTTGTGTCTATTTTTAATCAGCAAGCCCTAAAAAATTCTACAATATAAGGTTATAGTTACACAGTTCTATATGTATATTGTTTTTTTCTTTATATCAGTATCGAAAAGAAAATGACATTGGAATTAAATATGATGCTTGAAGCAACAATAACAAAAAATTGTTATCAAGATATTTTTTTTCCTCTCACTAATATGCATAGACAATCTCAAGTAAATTGTATATCATCAATTTGTATATATGATGCTAAAATTTAATTTAAATTTCACAACACTGCATGTGATAGAAAATATACTTTAAAGATGAATTCTATATTTTTTTACTTTAGAAAGAATTGAGAAAATACTCAGTCATTCAGCAAGCAAGGGATAGAAATGCAGTTGAAAACGTGTCATTACGTTCACTGTTGCACAATGTGTTATACATATTGCAGTGTAGATTTGATGCAGTTCATGACTATAAATAGAAACCTTTTTGCTTTCATCATATCTTACGTACTTTTTCAGTTCTTCACTTTTTCAACGTTAGACACATTCAAGTGAAGTATACAAAATAGGAAAGTAATGGGGTAAATTCAACTTGTCTCTGTATGAACACTACTAGAACTATAGTTGACACAAGTTGCTAGGCTGTCACTGGGAGTGACGTAAGAATCGTTCCTGTAAAGTATGCAACTGTTGAAGCATGTCAGCAAAGCGAGTAATCTACTTGGCTGCAGATGTATGTAAAAGCATTTCTTTTTGTGCAAAAGAAGTTTTCATTCTGTCCTGGTGTATGGGAATTTCATGTTTACATTTTGGATAGTACGGAGATGCCCGAAGATCTTCGGGATGTAGTCAGAAAACCCTAAATTCCTATGCTTTGCGTGTTAACGTAACTCACAACATCGCTTTCTAATAATAGTTTTGGTCATCAAATAATTTTTTTCGCTAGCATTGGTTCCTCTTGTCACCATATATGAAAGAAAATTCTACGAAAAATGATACGAATAGTCAGGAGAAATTAATTTCGAGATCAACTTTAACACGTATCTGCGCTATGCTGCTGTCATGGCAATGTTTTGCCTACACAATTGTGAGTCATTTGTTTTGTGACGTATGGTGAAAGAACCGTATCCCTTTTATCTCCAAGGTATCTGCTAATTAGCAGCATTTGCATTAATTATATGGAAATTAATTTGTAATAGAATAATATAACAATATATATTTAATTGTGTAAAATGTAATTTTAAAACATTAAATGAATGTAAAGATTTTTCAAATTAATTGTATAATAATTCTGACAACTTTCAGTCTAATAGAAGGAATAATAATACATAAAATAATCCTTAAGTTCACAACTAAAATATGATATCAAAATTCTGTAATTAATTAATACCGAAAAAATTAAATAATAATAATAATAATAATACTTTATTTGATTAATGGCTGTACAATACAACATAAATCAGGTCATTCCTAAAACTATACAACATTAGCAATGCAAACAAAGTTCTTTAAAATAAATTATATACAAAATTACAATATTTTAAGAGTCATATATTACAATATATATCCATATATATTATGTCATCACTATATACTGAAACATTACAATATCAAGTTTACAATTATTTACTCTACAAGACAATTTTCAGGTAGCTTATTAGCAAAAAACATTTTCACTGAATAAAATTCTCTTTTTATCAGGATAGATTTCAGTTTTGCTTTAAACAATTTATGACTATCAATGTTTCTAATACATGCTGGTAAAACATGCTGGTAAAACAAAAATCGATACTAATTTCTTTATGAATACCCCGTAATGTAATAAGTAGTTAATTATTGTATGCTTGTTTTTTAATTTAACCGCCATAATTATAATAAATTACAGTAATACGCATTTTAGAATAATTTCCAAATTGATGATATGAAACTAATTTACCATTTTTCTTAATAGCATCTTACGTATCCTGCTGCATTTATTTTCAGCTGAAACAAACTAGATTTCTTTGAAAGTAATTAAGCTTGTTAAATGATTTAATTACAAAAAGGAAGGTTATTATAAACAAATTAATTTATTTTAAATATATGAAGTACTACTTATTATTTTACTTGAGATCTACATAAAAATAGTAACTAATTATGAAATCATGTTAAATTATAATTAAATTATTTAGCCACTATTTTCAAGCCCTTCTTTTCCTAGCCCCATATCTATTAAAATTAGAATTAATTATTTTAATTATTTATCAAACATCTTATTTGCTTATTTATTTCATGCAAATAATAAACTGCAATAAATTAGATTTAATTAACATTTGATTTAAATTTAAAAGGACAGAACTCTTTATAAAATTCTTTAAAAAAAATGCTTCTTGTTTTTATGTTTACAATTTTTTATTTAGGATTATTACTGACTTTATTATATTTGGTACTGTGGTTATGTAACTGTTATTGAATAAATAAGAATTTGAATTTTAAAACAAATTTAATACAGCAAAAACAGTATACAATGAAAAAATATTTTTAAAATAAAGTGCCCGTAATTTGTAAAATCTATTGTAAAATCTATTATTTGACTTGTCTATTTACTATAACATAATACAAAGAGATGTTATGAGCTTTTATATTGAAATTTTATGTAAATATTTAACATGCAATAAAACAGAGAAGCTTTTAATTATAACATTTATTGCAATGATGGACGCAACATAAATATATTCATACGCAATATTAATAAGCTTTCCGCGTTTTCTGAGCTAGATTAAATGGATGAGTGGGTGCTTCTGGTTAGCGTGTGGGAGTCACCTGTCTAGATCAGCAGGCCACAACATCCGGTGAATTCCTCCTCGCACCTACGCACTAGTACTTCAAACGAAAAGTGCGTTGATCTAAATAATATAAACAACACGTATGTTTTGTAAAATATCGGACGAACTTTTTTGTTTGATGATTATATGTTGTTGTTTTTTTCATGATGAATAAAAATGTCAGTTGTTAAATATTTAAGAGAAGAATTCTACAGAATTAAAAATATTAAATATTCCACGGAAATACAACAAAGAACATTTTAATTAAAAACGAAGTTGTTTCAAATTCTGAGATTTTTTTTTTAGTAGCTTAGTAGCAAACAAAATCAATTTTATCATCAGTATTTATTAAATATCGAGAAAAAAAAATCATCAACAAGCTAGAACGGAGTGGAAAATATATTTAATGGGAATTAGGTCTCTATATATCATTCTGGTATGGTATGAAATATATTATAAATTAGTTAAGAGATCATAAAAGGACACACATGAGAACTTAAATTTAAATTAATATTATTTAAAAAAAAACTAATATTGTATAATAAAAACACATTGACGCAATTGTAATAACATGATGTGCTTTTTTACGATCTCATTACCAGTGGATTTTTGTTTATGTGAAGGGGAATTCACAAAGTCTTAAGGCCACATTTAGGGCTCGATAATTTAAGACCAGAAATTTTGGGTCTAAAAAGCATGCCTAAAATCGGGCTTTAAATTATCGAGCCCTAAATGTGGCCTTAGGGCTTTGTGAATGCCCCTTAATATCTCTTAACTTTTAGTGCTCATTTCAAGCTACCACAAAGCAATACACATTACATGTAATCAAGGTCAAATTAAATCGTATTGCAAAAATGAAGAGTCAAAGCTGATACTATTACTTATTTTACATAGTCTGAGTTTATATACACATATTAGCATTTTTAATTAAAAGAATCTCAGTGTGGATATAAAACATGAAAAGTGATTAAATTTATTCAATCTCAGTCTAAACAAGAATTTTAATTATCAGGAAAGTTCCATAATACATATAATATGCTTGATATAAAATTATACACGTATATTATAGTTAATATAATATTCAATTATTCAATACGTGACATATTAATATACAATTATTATATTATCCGCGTGCAATTTATATGCTACAAATTCATGAGCTTATGTAATTAAGCAGCATGTACAATAATAATCGAATATATACAGTATATTGCCTATATTTAAATTAATTCAAATAACGTCAAAAACTTTATATTTAAAGCTTAACTTATTCACCGATTCTGTTGGAGTTTGCCTGGAAAGGAAATTCGTGCTTCCATAGATTCCATCTGGACTCCAACAATATCACGTAAGCTGTATTTGAAAATTTGTAAGCTATATACGACTTGGGAAGGAAGCGAGCGATATGTTAATATAACCCTCTCTCTCGCTCCTATTTTAATACCTTTCTCAGTCATTTCATTGCTAAGCGCATTAAATGTTATGTTCATTGCATCCACCCTTATTGTATTCCAATTAGCTCAATTCGTGAAATTCCGTGATAATAATGCATGAACAATACTCAAAATTAATATCGTTTCACTTGTTGTATACCTCAACCCTCAGAGTATGCAGAGTTTGAACAAATTTCTTTCATCATTATTTCATATATATCGCATTTCAATATTTCTATTACTTCCTGCTTTTTGTATCTCTATCATTATTGTAAAGCCAGTAATACCATGTGTTATAATATATAATGATTCGTTCATCAATACTATTTCATTTTACTTAAATTTTCAAATAATTGCTAATTAGATAATTAATATAAATTTAAATTCAGAATCATCAAAGACTTCTTTCCTTCAGGTTAGGCAACTTGTTAAGCACAATAATGAAGTGGGTTGCATAAATAATATAATACATCGTCAATTTTGTCCGTTTATAGCTTTTTCTATTAGGGGACCTGACCAGCTGCTTAATTTGAATATTTTTTAGATATTTTTTTATCTTACCTCTCCCAAAATAACAAATCTACACTTATAATACTTCAAATATGCTTATTAAATATCAATCTATGGTTATATTGTTTGTTTTTGGTAGGTTTTGTTGTTTAACTAATACAGTTATTCGCTGTAAATATATAAAAAAAAATTGTAATTAGAACTTCAGGAAATTAAAAAAAAATTGTTAATTTTTGTTACGCCTATTTGGGATAATCACTTGATAAAATGTCTTAAGTTAGAGAGAAATATATATGTTACCTTGTAGAAATATTATCATTCAAAAATAATTTTAAATTATAAGAATTAATTTTGTCATTTGACAGCATTTTAATGTAATGTGCACTGGAGTTATAAGGACACTACTGTATATATAACTCAATGTCAATAATAATAAAAAAAAATGTTTAAATTTTTATAATAAGGAAAAAAAAAATCAGGTAGGAGTACCGTTTAAGCTGAGCTAAACATTTTTCAGGTTGTATACTGAGCAAATACCTAACTTCACGGGATATATAATATACAGGATATGGACAGTTTTAAATTGATTAAGTGTACATTCGATATAAAGGGATGTAAAATGTCATATTTCTTACGGAGAATATTGTACTGTCTTGTCTATATACCCGTGATCCAAATTGACAAGACTTATACTTGTCCATGCCTTTATTTTTGTATATTGTTTTCGATGTAAATTAATTGTGATGCTGCAGAGATTAATTAATTATGCATCCTAGCGATGTCATATAGGTTATATTTGTTTATTAAACACAAAGATAGTAACATAATAAATTTAATTAAATGAGAAAAAAAGAAAAAAAAAAGAGAGAGATTTTGTTGTTGTAAGAAGTGTACTGAACCTATTTGTAATGTGAACGTTGTTGTTTTACTTACGATACTTCTTTAGTTTAACAAAAAATATGAAAATAATCACTTTTCTTGGAGGTGAGTTTATGTATAATATACTTAGAGAAGAGAGAGAGAGAGAGAGAGAGAGAGAGAGAGAGAGAGAGAGAGAGAGAGAGAGAGAGAGAGAAGACAGACACAACGTACACTCCCAACTTGGACGTTTCTGAGGCTGGAACAAAGGCAGCAGCAACATGAGCCTTGTCTTCACAATCAGCGGAGCCAGATGCTCCCAAATCCCCCCCCCTCCCCCCAGCGGGCTTTCATCCATATAGTAGTGATGTAACAGTTAAACTTTACTGTAACCTCTATTACCAGCAAACTTTAATTTTACAGAACACACACCAGAAATAAACAGTAAGGATTCATATAACAATACGAATTAATTTAGGGTAAGTTATAATAACTTTTTACGTATAAACGAAGACTTAAGCATGAAAACACAGCTCCTGTAAACTAAGCAACTTTTTTAGCATGAAATTTGTGCTTGATATAACTGATGTAAAGATATTTTTGAAGCTATAGCTTGTCTAGACTGGGGTATGGCTGCAAAAACCATTAATGTTTATTCTACAGCTCTACTTAATGTTATAGTACAGCTAGATATAATACCCAACCTGCAAAATAGCAACACATATTATATGAAAAATTACCTTGCTGTTGTAATTCTCTAGCTGATAAAAAAAATAATTTTAATGCACAGAAATTTACACAAAATATTATCTTTTTTGTAAATTTTATATGAAAGTAAACTGCAATTTTTTTAATATATAATCTTAGTTAATTCATAACTTTACTAATGCTTAAATACTTGTGTTTCTGTTTGTTTACTGCACAATCCTCTAGTTCATTGTAAATAAAACATTTTTTATTTTATTAACAATGTTAGCTTACTACAGCATATTCTGCTATTAGCATATAATCTCGCTTTCCACCCAGTGCATTGATTGTGTATCATGGTTCCCCAGGCTTTAAATATATAATTTTGGTTCATTGGTATAAAGTAGAGGCGCATGTCCATCCTGACTGAGGTTTTCCATGGTTCTCTCAGTCTCACCATAGCGAATGCTGGGTCACAAAACAGGCCGTGGTCATTATCTTTTCCCCTCCCTTTTCCCTATCCACTTAAACCCAGCTCATACTTATACTTATAGCTCATAGGGGTATCCTTGAAAAAAAAGATAACTGGAAATACATCTCTTTGTCTTATGGAGCTGCAGATTCACAGCAAATCTCCAACAGAGTGCACATTATTAACGTTCATTATATCGTAATGGACAACATACATGTATGAAATTTTTTTCTTGCAGAAATGAATAGAAGGTACCAAATTATGCTACTCTGAATTTTTCAGTTTTTTTTTGAAAAACAGAAATATTTTTAAATAATTATTGAAAGTGCAGCCACGCCCCCTGGAGGCGTCAATAGACGTCTCGGTCCTATTCTTTTTATTAAGGATTCAGGGGCTCCAACTTAAGGAACTTTTAATAATTATTTAAAAATAGTTCCGGTTTAAAAAAAAAATCTGAAAAAATTCAGAGTAGCATAATTTGGTACCCTCTATTCATTTCTGCAATAAAAAATTGTCATATATGTTGTCCATTTGTGGGAAGTGTGACGCAGTGCGTTTTACCGGGTCTCGTCAGTTTACCGAAATCAAACAACGCCGAGTTAGTGTGGTTAGTAGTTGGAAGGGTGACCATGATTTTCAACAAAAACCACGTTTCCACCTAGGGGTAAATCGTTACACTTTTCCACTGTAAGTCACTTTATGGTTCCCCTGGCTTTGGACCATTGCACTTCTGGTTCATTGACAAAAACTGTGGCGTCCGTCTTGGCTGAGGTTTCCACGTTTCCCTCAGTCGCAGGCAAATGCCGGGATAGATTGCAAGGCGTGGCCGCCCCCGTTCCGAAAGAGCCCGCGAAACGCTCAAGTTAGAGTTTCGGAAGGTTCGGGGTTTCAAAATAGTATGTAATTAGTAAGTAGAAGTACCCAATAGGGTTTGATATGCAATAAAATATAGTAATTTGCCCAAGGTACTTGTTGAACTAAATTATATATAAATTATATTAAAATAATGTTTCTTTTTTAATTATTTTTTGTTTGACTATATGATAAAACAACATTTATAAATATTATGGAATTTTCTCTGTGCATAATTATACATTATAATTTAAACAAATATTTATTTTAGTGAAATATAAATGCCACCAGGGTGTACTCGTATTTGCATATAAATTTATACATATGTATAGTAAACTTAATTGTTGTTCTACGTTATATAATATAAGTTTTATCATAATAATATTTTGTTTCATTTAACATTTTGCCTATCAAGTATATTCGTCACAAAATTGGTATTGTTATAATGTGTGAT
Source organism: Siphlonurus alternatus (assembly GCA_949825025.1). Lineage (NCBI taxonomy): Eukaryota > Metazoa > Arthropoda > Insecta > Ephemeroptera > Siphlonuridae > Siphlonurus > Siphlonurus alternatus. The sequence goes on along the minus strand of OX463779.1, from coordinate 18,565,744 downwards.
ACATATGACACATCTGCTTATGTACACTCGTCACCCTGGAAAATTTCCCTTTGCAGTCTTGTTAATCACCAAGCCCTGTGTTATTCTTACGGGGCATGGTGATTATCAAGGCTACAAAGGGAAATTTTCCAAGGCGACGACTGTACAAAGCCCCCACCTATGCACTGGGTTTATTGGGGACTCTCAGATATATAAATTTATGTAATTTTTCGAGACATAAAAATTGTGGTGCATACATGTCAGTAGTGGACAAAAAAATTCTTCAATTGCGTCTGTAGATATTCAGTGGCACAAGAAAGTTTTAGTGACAAATAAAAAAAAAAAAACAACAACATATTATATGAGTTTTTGGTAGGAGAAACTCCCGAAAATATTTTAAATTCCAATTATAATTTGAATTGAGCTGCATCAGCTACACCTCAAGAGGTTGATTTAATTCAAATGTACAGCTCAATTAACAAAATAAATTACAATCAATAAAAAAAGCTATAAACCCTTTTTGACGACACCTAAAACTTCCTTTGTCTTGAATTGGACAAATGAGGAGAGACGTTACGAAATTTCAACCAATGAGAAAAAAAATTCTCAATACGTTTCAGTGAGGTGGTCAGGTGAGGTCGGAGGTCGAACTTGGAGCCTGGCGCTGACACGTGCGTGACGTCATCGCCTCGTGCGCTGCAGGCCGCGTAACCATGACTACCGCATCCCATTCTCTCTTTCTGCTGAGCTGATGCTTTGTATGAGAGCAGCAAACGCCTCAACAAAATACTCATCCCTTTGTTTCTACGCGAAATGTCAGCAATTTTTTTTTCTCATTTTTTCATATTTTCTTCTCTCATTTCTAATAAAAAAAATATTCTTAAGTATTTTTTTCACATTTTCGTAAAAAAAAAAACAGAAAAGAAAATTAATAAGCTGTAAATAAATATTATAAGAAACTAAACAAGTTTTATTTTTTTAAGACTTCGTTATATTTTTAATTTTTAAAGAAAAAAAATTATTGATTAATACGTGTACTATAATTATTAAATTTCATTGTTGAGTAATAAAATTTAATTTTTACAAAGGAATATGAATTATTTTGGTAAAACATGATGGGTAAGAGATAATTATCCTGACATTCCACGTTAATTTATTTAAGTGGAGTATCGACCTGATTTTTTTTTATTGCATCAGAAATAGATAGAGGGTAAAAAGTTATGCTACCCTGATTTTTTTCAGATTTTTTACACAACGGGAAGTATTTTTAAAAAATTATTGAAAGTCCTCTTTGTGACGTCACGCGGCGGCAAGTCCTATCTTTTTCTTAAGGAGCGACGTCTCGTGACGTCACAAAAAGAACTTTTAATAATTTTTTAAAAATAGTTCCCGGGCTCTAAATAGTCTGAAAAAAATCAGGGTAGCATAACTTTGCACCCTCTATCCATTTCTGTAATAAAAAAAATTGAGGTTGATACTCCGTTGGCTTGATCATTGTAACGACCTTAAGTATTACACTCAAGAAAACAATAAATGTCCACCGTAATAGAATGTCTTAAAGGTAAGCAACATTTAAATTAAATAGAGATTGGTAAAAATTTTAAGTCTCGATATTCTTCTTGATGCTGAATAAGTTGCCTAACCTATAGGCGAAGTTATGAGTAAAAAATGAGCAAACAAGTAATGTACAACAACCTGTATGATTTTTTTTTTATTCCAGAAATGAAGAGAGGGCAACAAATTATGCTACTCTGATTTTTTCAGATTTTTTTTAGAGTCCTGAAAGTATTGCTAAAAAGTTCGGCAAAGTTCAAATTTGAATCCACGTCCTTTTTAATTGTTTCTTTTTATTAGGAAGTGATTTCCTTTAACGCCTCCCTTTGTATTTTCAATATTTTTTTAAAAAAAATAGGATCTGATTTCTAAAAAATCTGACAAATAAAATTGGAGTATTATAATTTGCAATAAAAATTTGCCCTGCAGGTTGGCCATTACTAGTAAAAAAAGAGTTGAATTTTGTTAGTCACCAATTAAGATGAAATATCTGAAATCGATAAAAAATACTTCGATGTATATAGAGATAGAGATGATTATAATAATTATAAAGGTAGATGAAGGTTCATTATCTCACTTTTAAATAATAAATGTATTTTTTAAATATATTCCATGACTTAATTTTAATATTTATAACTTAATTGATATGAGCTTAAAATGACTATATCAAAGCGTACCATGCAAATTAATGCAAATATAATGAATACTTTAATTTAATTTTATTGTAAAAAATTTGTAATTTGTTTGTTATAAAAAGTAAAAATGCAGACTTTATTTTTAAGTTTCTTTAATAATCATTTTATTACATAACACAAGCAAAGTTACAATAAATGGCAGATTTTCAACATAAATGCGCGCTTCTTAAAATGTAAAAGCTGCTATATAATGCTGCTTTGGAAGCTGCCTCATAATTATTATTACCAAAGTTATAGCTGAGGGGCCTGGATGGAAAAGTTTACAAAACCAAAAGTTAAAAACAAACATTATTAAATTATAACAAAATAATAAGTCTAAAAAAAGTTTTTTTTTTGTATAACCTTAAAATATAAGATGTTTCATCATAAATCAAAACCGCAAAAGATTTTACTACATATTACCTTTCTTATGATTATATTTAATATGCTCTAAGTAGCATTGTATTAATAATTCAATTTAGTTAAGATGGAGGTTGATATTATTTCAACATGTAATGAAATATATTTATCATATTTTTGGACAGTAAAATAAAATATTATTATTATTTTTGTTTGCTAAAGAGAAGTTTGTTATTAAACAACCAAATGATACAACAAGACCTCATCGTTTTAGACTGAAGCTACAAAGGCTACGTCTCGTCTGTTTCCAATTGATGTTGCTTCATCAGCTTAACAGCTGACATAATATACATGATGGGAAAAAATTAATTAAATACATTTTGTTGAAATAAGTTACAAAACATCATAAAATTATTCATGCCTTTCTCAAAATTATAGTTATTAAATTACTGTGAGCATAAGAGAGAGAGAGAGAGAGAGAGAGAGAGAGAAACATGATAAAACATGTTAATAAACAAGCATAGTGTAAAGTAATTAATTTTAACCAAACAATGCATTTCAAAGGGAGGCTTATTTCTTGTAAATTAATATGTTTGACATTATCGTATATAATATAGTGATCTAATACTAATCTCAATTTTAAAGCTTAGTTTTCAAATTTAAATATAAATAAGTCAAATAGTTTGAAAACAAAAAAGTATTAGGTAATTTTGTATTTAAATGTTTTTTTTTGTCATTTATTAAAAAATCAAGTAATTTTCTAGCAACATAATTAATTATATTGCAATTTTCATAATATTTCTAAATTTTTAGACATGACATATGTATGTTTTAAAGTTATTGCTATTAAAATATATAATTCCTTTAATATGATATTTTCATCGTATTCCACACAAGTATATAAGTCCATTTCCCAGCATCAAACCCCCAGGGATGAGAGAAAATGCGATGATTTATTATACAGTCAGTTCAGTTCCTCCAAAATGACTCTCATCACGTCATGTAAAACGGTAGGTCATCACTCCTCGAGTCTCTGCATTGCTCGTCTCTTATTCATCCACTTCTATTGTATGCATGGAAGTGTTACACAGTAGATGAGGTCTGAACATGCATTGAGTTGGCGCAAGAGAACTTGGTGGTAATAATCGTGTACCAAATTCAATTATCTTAACATTAACATCTATAATTGCCTTATAAATTATAAGAATTTTATAGAAAATAAGTATTTATTTTAATTGAATTTGGAGATGTATTTTTTTGTTTATTTTCAAAAAGCAATTTTCATTTTATATTTAGTTTTATCATAAATTTTTATCCAGTTTTCCAATGATTATATAATGATCAGGGTACCAGGTGTGTATATAGAATTTTAAAGATTGGATTTTCTAGGTAGCCGATATAATATGAATTCAAATTTAGAGGGAAAAAAAAAAGTGGAATTTTTATAGTTCTCTATAGGATTGAAATTCCTTTGTGAATAGCTGTTTAGGACACTAAAGATAGCATTTTATTTTGACAACACAAATTTTGTCATATTTATAAACAATGTTACCGCTGGACAATTTTGTGATCATGAGATAATTTTCATAACGTAGTACAGTAACACTCTGGTTTAGAAATTGGAAAACTAGTTTTACATTTTTGCTTTATTTGTAACAAGCATAGATAACAGATAGATACTAGAGAGATTACGTCATAAAATTTTCTTTTTTAAAGTATAGGCTGCAATACTAACAGTCCATAGATAGCATTCATTTCAAAATTTTGTGTCACATTTCTGATGGTGCAAGTTGTTAACACATTAAACAGAAAAAACATTTTTTTACAGGTTATTATTGCACTATCCATGTATTTTAAACCATAATTAATTTAACATTCAGCACCAAAATAGTGTACACTTAATATTAATAACATATTTTAGATTATTTAAGTCCATAGGGAGAAGTATACACTTTCTGAAGCTATTTTATTGCATATTAAAAAAAAAGAATACAAGCTATTATAAGATCAGAGTATAATGACATAAAAAGAAAATATAATGCTGTTTATATTTATTTTTGAAATATAATAGCTTCATTATTTTCTATTATTATTTATAATAAGCAAATTGAAATATAATATATAACTAAAAATATAACCAATTGAGCTCATAATATATACACAGTTACAAAGATTATTATAAATAACATTACAACAATAACAAAATATCACTTTGCGTCCTCGCACTTCTTTTGTCCTAACAGACTGTTGATAATCTTCTGGACTGTGGACTCAACTGCAAGCGTGGCAGCGCATCAGTCCGGACTCATCGCAAGTCATGCACTTGAGGGCAACGAACTCTGCAGTGAAGTGGTTGCGGTGGACGGACTTTTTGCTGCCGTTGCAAACGGTGCAGGGCAGTAGTCGGTAGCCCCCGCATGCTCCGCAAGGCACACTGACTCCCGGACACTGAAACACGAGTAAACACATTAGACTGTGTTCCTAGTTATTTTGTTAGTGACATCATAATAATATAGAGTATTTCTTAGTACATCATTGCAAAAAGAAAGGGGAAAAAAAAGCGTAATGATTTATGAACAAATCAGTTTCCTCAAGGACTAATTTCATTTATATCACCCAAATTATAAATTTAAAGAAAATTATTAAATGACTTGAATTTAAAAATACATAAAACCAATACAAGTATATTGTATCAGGGTGGGAGATACAATATACTTGTTTTTTGTTTTGTTTTACCAGAAGCATCATTATATATACCACATATTACATTGTTCCGAATTGACTTTATTCAAATTCAATTTCAAATTAATTTATTATGAATTTGAATAGTGTCAATTATTATGTACATAATGGGAGCTATTCACGAAGGTGTTATTCAGAAAATCATCCAGCTTTTTCACTAACCATGATTAGCGCCCTTGATTTAAGCTGTCACAAAACGTGATTAGTGAAAAAGCTGGATAACTTACTTCATGAATCGCGCTCATTATAATTATATAACAGGAGATGTAGTATAAGTAAATATTAAAAAAAAAAAAAAAATCTTGGACAGAAGATTTTTTTTTTAAACTTTCATGAGATCATCTACAGAAGTAATAAAAGTTACATTAATAGGATGTTTGAGAAGAAAAACTTCAAGATTTAATTTAAGGCTTTGATTAGAAAAGTTCATCCACAAATAAAGGGTGCAGACAGCGTCAGTAAGTGATAATGTGATCACCTTTTTACTTTGCAAAAAAGGGGATTCTCACTTACAATGCACTTTTTTCTGGTGATAATTAAGAGAGAGAATTATCGCAACATATTGTCATAAAAGAAAGTTAATTAAGAGGAAGTACAGTTGTTTTATTACTTTAATTGTTGTGCTTTAATCTAAGGCAAATTGGCAGATTTTGTATCTAATTTTTAGGACATTTTACACAATACATAATATTATGTAAAGATAAAACAGTCTGCATTGTATTTGCAATAATTTTTCAGGTAAACACAAGATTACAATTTGTTCTTGACATTTTACTTGAATTGGCACTTATTACAAAAAATGTATGACAAGAGAATTCTAACAAACAATTTGTAGACAAATTATTATATGTCACATTAAACGGATAATAATTATAAAAGTCATATGATTATTAAAGTAAAAAAAAAAAAGTCAACCTTTAGGAACAAACAAGTAGTCTTCATCGGTTGGTCTAATCATGTCTAATGGTCTAATTAGTGCCTTTGGATGGTAGACTTATATATATAAAAAAAGTTATAATGAATGTATGACTGGGACAACTTTTTTTTTTTAGCGGAGGGACTTTTTTTAGCGCAATAAAAAAGAATACGCAACTTTTCTTACATTCATGCTGAAAAGGTTGCGTACATGTAAGGATGACGGTAACTTTATTTTCTTGAAAGTTTTGAAACAGAATTGCTCCGGTTGTTTTTAGTACTCTTTCAGTTGAGATTTATTATAGTGCTAAAGCAGGTGGAGAAAAGTTAGATTCTCTTTGTATGCTGTGACATGCGGGCTCAGTCACAGGATGAAACAAAGGTGATGGTAATCTTGTGACAACAAATAACTGAGCGTACATCAGGGAGATAAGACACGTTATAAATATACTAGTAAAAGAAAATGAGACAATTTATAATAATATTGAGGAGGGTTTAAATAAGTTTTTGTTGTTTAATAGAAATTTTGGATTGAGTTAAGCCAATGAGATAAGTAATTATTAATATAGTTAGGGATAGGAAGTTATAAAAAATAAACCCAATATGGCAAATCCAGCATCAGCTAATCTTTGTGCATTTAACAACACAATTTACATGTATGGATTTCATCCATAGAAGTACCTCCATGGCATGTGTTCTATCTCAGCACTTTATACATTATTTCCACAGTTATATATACAGCAATTTATAATATGAGCCAATTTGATTTGAAGTGATAGTGCCTAATACTAAAAATGCTGTATTAATCCGTTGCAATTACAATTAGTTGATCAATTTCAATATCATATTAAATATTTAATAAAAAAAATTCCACATCATGATCTTCAAAAATTTAATGAGAATAATTCTTTAAACACTGTGTTTTCCTCAGAATAGTATTTTCGTATATCTTAATGTTGTATTCTTGGATTCCTTATATTCAACTCTTTTTGTAAGTTAAAGCGGGTTTGATATGACCTTTAGTTCATTTTAAGGGTATCTTATTATTACTCGGACATTAAACTCGCTTTAGCTTAGGAAAATAGTTAAATATAAAGAATCCAAGGATACAACATTCTGTGAACAGATTGTGAACTCATATTATGTGTTACAAAATACACGTAATATTAATAACGTTGATTTATTTTTGCTGTGGAAATAATAAAGGAAATTTCAATATGTTATGAAATTGTTCCATGTAGTATTAAAATATAAATTCTAATGTAAATTGTATAAAAACTATTCATTATATATATATTATATACGTAGTAAAAATTACCTTATATCTTTCGAATGTAAAATTTTATTCTAAATTTTATTCATTTTGATACTATAACAGAACTGATAATTTAATAAAATATTGTATTATATTATTCAACCATAAGAAACATATGGGAAGATATGCTTTTGTTTTTTAATATAAAATAATACATTCTTTGAACAAAAATTTAATATTCTTTGATAAAACGATTTAAACTGCTTTTAATGTATAAAATCAATATTTATATTCAAATGGAAAGCTTTTAAACATGGATATTGATTTCTGTATATATACATTTTTTCTTTTCTCTAATCTTGGTATTATAATACAACGTAATAAAAAAAGGATATTCAACAGTAAACGAGTTTTTACCAAGAGAGGTGTGGTATACAAAAAAGGAAAATCAAGAACATTATAATAACTCCAACGAGACATACTGCTTATTATGTACGTCAAATTATTGCAAAGTGTAATTTACTGGCAACAAGGGGGCAGTGTCCTTAGTCCCTGCAGTCGATGACCCCTCCCCCCAAACCTGTCTTGCCAGTATGTTGTCACTAAAACTACGTGCCTGCATATGCATGATTTTACAAGGAAGGTCGTTGCTTTTATCATCAAGCATTGTAGTTGCAATTATCTCAAAATAATTACACCTAATGTACAAATTATAAGCAATATACCTCAATTTTATGAATAAATTTGTACCGTTTAAAGACATTTCCTTAATTAAAAATTTATCCAAGTATGTTGGATAGTAATTATCACTCATTAAAAAAAATGTATGAAATTTATAATACTGGTGGTTATGATATTAAAAAAAAATATATAATGTTATTTACTATTTAAGCTTACACTTTTGAGAATAAATGTGTATTAATTTTTCATTTAAAAAACGTAGAATTTTTAAGATTTTTTTAAGTCATAAACTAACAGGTTATTTCAATTTTATGCAAAACGTAAAGTAAAAAAAAGTAATAAAATAGACAATTTATTGAAGTGAAAGAGAATTTAGAGTAGTGACTCTTTTTTTCTCTCTCTCACACGAGGACGGTCACATTTATTCTCAAGACACGGGGGTGGGTGTTAGAAGTAGGAGGATGTTTCATGGCCAAATTAATTCTCGTATCAGTAGCAAGGTGATCTGAGCTAGGATTAAAGCATCTTCTCTTGGCTTAAAGCATCTCGGAGAATTGACTGCTGGCTGCTGCTGCGTTGCCCTTACGGATTAACGAGCGTTTGGCCTTTGGCGTAAGTCGATAAGATGAAGAAGCAGAGAGAAGCATCTCTGAATTTGAAAGCTGCTTTTAACCCAAATTTAACCTGTAATAATTTGGTCATGAAGTGTTTACGTTACCTTCAAGTTTACTCTAATTTAAGAAACAAACAAAAGTTATATAAACTTGGTTAAGAAAAAGTAAATAATGTTTGGTAGCGCTGATTAATTAACCAGTTTAATTATTGTTTTATGCAAAAATAAAACAAAAACACTTATTAGATCAATGTAATAGACGTCATATCAGCATTAATTATAACAGTTTATGGAAGCTATGCTGGTGTGTGAAATACTGCAACGCTCTTTAGTAGCATAATTATGACAAAATAGATTAAAATTTAACATTAAATTTTGGAGGTGAGCAAAAGTTGGCAATTTTAATATATAATATAATTAAAATATTGTTCATCTAACATTCCTCTTTATATAATAATAATCTTATTTTAATTCATACAAAGTCATATTTTTAATTTTTTCCTTAAAAAAAAATCAGTGCAATGAATAATAAAGGACAAATAAAAACTATTTATATAAACTTCAATTTAATCTAGACTGTAGTCAAAGGGTATTTTACGCGCTATTTTCGGCAGCAACAAATAAAATTGATAGGAAATTTGAGCTTACGTGTTTAAATTGATCAAATCCATCTTCTCTTTGAATAATTTGTGTCTTAGAAATTGGTAACTGGATCAATGTAACTTAGACCACCTTTTTGTGATCAAATTTTGTGTCATTTAACGATTTTATTCGGAGAAAAAGAAACAATAATATCTCAAATAAAAAACATTTTAATCATCTCTTTATACAAAGGAAACACATTAAAAAAAATGGATTTTAGTTCACTATAAAATTCTTAGTATATAGCAATTGTAATAGCCTGTAGAAGACTCCATCATATTTCATCTTTCTGATGGTATGTTCATTTCTTACATTTTTATGCTGCCACAATTTACGGAATGGTAGTAGCTCTGTATACTGTCGCTACATTAGAGGTGATGAAATGCCTTCTTAATGAAATTGCAACGACCGAGTACCGTGTTATAGGAGAAGGAAGTAGTATAGAGAGTAGGAAAATATATTATGTGTAAAATCAACCTTTGAACAGTTCTGGAACTTTCTATCACTTACAAATATGATTAAAATTCTGCTGACGTAAAGGTTTCACAGATAAATTATCTGTGAAACAAGGAAAAAATACACATATTTTTTTTTTTTGTAACATGCAGGATACTGCATTTTTAACTTAGAAGGTGCTTTTTTTCTGCTAAGCCCATCTAAAATGTAAGATGATTGTAAAAAAGCACCTACCTATAAGGCTTCCGGCCATGGTAGGAATGTATTGTTGTTTTTATCAAAAAAATCTTAAAAAAAATAATAATATTGTTACAAAACTATACTTCTGTTCAGTAAAATTTTACTAGCTTGTACAATGAATTAACTTTATCTTAATATTCACACCCACATTCAAATATCTTTTACTTACAATTTAGAATTAATTCCATCTCTTTCCATTATATTTATGTATAGTACATACTTTTATTAGATATTTTATTTTGATACTGAATATTAATAAAACTAAGAGAAAAGAAATCGCCAAACCAAATAATAAAATCAATAATTACAAAATTGGTCGACGTCACGTGACTCACCTTGAAGGGCCTCAGCAGTCTCCTCAGTTCCCCAGATTCATTAAGTCGCTCCATGGTATCGGCATCCTGCAATACAAACAAAAACAAATAAATAACACCGCAATTGAAATATGATATAGAGAAATGGGTGGTCGTGCTTTTCTTTTTTTTTTTTAAGAAAGAAAGGTTTGGTTGTCATGGTAACGACACGATCACGTGACCAATCATCGCTAAAATATGTTCCACGGTAGCAGCAACCCCTTGAGACTTCACATTGAAACAGGAGCCGCGGGATGCCAAGCCATATAAGCCTCAATGTTGTCATCCGATGCTATCGCGGAAACTTGATATTAATTCTCACGCAGTTGTGTTATTCTTATTCAGTAAATATTAAATATAAAAAAATACACACGTTATACAGAAATGAAAAAAAAAAGCTTTTTGTTTAATTAATTATTAATTAAATTTTTATTTAAATAATTAAATCAATGCAGGAAAAGTATTAAGGTTATATTTGTGCAGTTGATAATTTAACGATTTTTTTTATAGATTATTAAATTAATAATTAATTATTAGAAAATGAGTATTGAGTTTCATATTATACTCTTATGTACTAACGTAAGAAGCAAGTTTTTATAAGATGCTTATTATTTATGAAGATCTGTTGACGATGCCTGTTATTGTTATTCTTACGAGGCGTTCTCAAATACGCCGCATTCCGTCATCAGCATAGTGATTATACTCTTGCATTTTATTCTCACATTACAAGATTAATACAAAAACTTGGCATTTTGCTATATAGAACCAGAGTTCACATGATGTGATCGCAAGATCTGATTTCTTACTAACGCAGCATATATCAGGGAAAAATGAAATTCATAAGAATGCTTATAAAACTTAAAATAAACAACATTTTTTCCACCATTTCCCTCTTATTGTTATAAAAAAAAATAATAATTTGAAAAAATAAAGTTATAAGCATTTCTTTGAGGAAATCTTTCCTTTTGAGGAAAAGAAAAACTATAATAATATAACTTTGATAAAGTTTATTGTAATCCGTTCAGAGCTTCAACAGAAATAATTACGGAAGTACATTAATGTCATTTATTAAAGTTCATCGTACTGTAGTACTGCAATGCACACGGAAGTACGACGAATATTAAAAAAAAATAGTCATACAAAAGTTATAAGTAAGAATTTATTGAAGAGGTAAATATGAATTGATTTGTACTCCTCAAGGAAGTGTTGGATTAGAGTGTCTTCCATATTCTTTATTATATGGTGTCTTTTTGCAATATTTGTATAGGTGGAAGTGGTGGAACCCGCTGAATGATATAATATATGTATGTATAACAACACTGTCATATCCAGGAGGTAGATAGGTCTCTTTCTCTCTCTCAGCAATTCTATAAGTTCTATTTCTATGTAATAATTGCCATCATATATCTCATTATTTATGATTATTTTATTGTTATTTTATTATATCATTAAATATTGAAGTCATGATGATATCTTCAATTCGTATTTCCAATTCTAACAAATGGCAATATATGTTTTCAAGTGGATATTAAGAGTGACCTAGTTTATAGAAATGATTTTCTATATATATTATACGTACGTTCTTTATAGTGTACAACAACCAAAGTCAATCGAAGAAAACAAATGAAAATTGAATATGACTTCAATATATCTTGACAATGTATTGAAATAGAGTGGACAGGACACAGAGAAAGAGACCAATATATCATAACGTCAAAAACTGGAAGGACTCTTGGTATAATATATATTGCAATATATGACACAAATATACTTGTTTGATAACTGCCCAAGGCCTGCGGAAATCTTTTTCATACTATACTTAGTCTACACGTGTCGAACTTTTTAGATATGTCTCAAGTTACTTCATATCCAGGATTTGTCCCCACCTCTCTGTAGAAACCTCGTTAATCAAATCACCGACAGTATAATGTTCACGAGAGAGAGAGAGAGAGAGAGAGAGAGAGAGAGAGAGAGAGAGAGAGAGAGAGAGAGAGAGAGAGAGAGAGAGAGAGAGAGAGAGAGAGAGAGAGAGAGAGAGAGAGAGAGAGAATGTTTGATTAAAAGTAAATTTCCGCATCCACACTAAATAATAATAAAAGGGTCAAGCTGTGAGATAAGGTTAATTGAGATAGCGCTAGCCAGTAATGTCTGGGTCAACAGGTGTCGGCAAATCGATCGTGCATGTACAAACTACAAACCTAATGTAACAGGCAACAAGGAAACTTTGTAATAGCTCGCTTAAATTAGACAGCTTTATCTTATAGTCCCTGATGGACTTTTCATATTTATCGATTTGCAAAACTCCCCATGCACACTATTATATAAAGTTCATGAAATAGCATAATCTCTTTGTGTCATTAAGAACGACTTTAAAAATTATTTGAGAAAGTATGTCATCTCATTTACATTTGTTCTTCTCTTTCAACTAATTTTATTTGGCATTGAAGTTTAAATTGAAAATATGCAATTCTATCTCAATTCTTGAGTGCAGATGTGATGATAGCCTTATTTATCACGTGGTGTGATTCCGAGTTTATTCAGAGATTCTACAAAGGTTGGTATAAATTTAATCTTAAAATCCCCTAAAAGATTTTTTTACATTTTTTTTATGTAAAAAAAGTTGCAAGACATTTGTACCGTCACATATATAATTCTGATTTTAATGCTTATGAATACAAACTAGAAAATATAACTTAGTTAACATACATGAATGTTAAAATAGTAAAACACGAACGCTAAAGACTTCATACTTTATTAGCCGGTGCAGTCGACTGCAACAGGAATGCTAATTGAGCTGATGCAAGTCAAGGACTAAGGTGCTTGTCTGCCTCAGGCTGCACTTATAATTTCACACGAAACTATAACCTTGCTCATGTTCTAATTAACATATAAAGTTGTGAATCATACCTTACAAGTTAGTTTTGTTTAATTTTAATTAAGAAGCCTGTTCACTCATGTTTAAACTTATAGTTTTCCTGCATGAGTCAAGAAAAAAATAAAAATAAAACGAAAATTACATAGAGAAAATTCAATAGAGAAAAAAAATGAATGATTCCTTGTTAACGTCTTTGTAAATAGGGTTATTTTTTACTCTTGAAAATAAAGTTATATTTTTACTTTATTTGTAAGAAAAATGACGTTCAATTGTTACGTCATGTCTTGTTAAACGGTTGAAGATGTACGCTGACAAATTCGCGATGTTGTGATGACAGATTCTCAGACCGTACACGTGCCTCCCAAAGACCTTTGGTGCCTCCTTTACCGTCTCCGGGGATGGATTTAACTACATGTTATGTCACATCGTGGAAACAAAGAAAAATATTACATTACATTTAAATGTTTATATGTTAACATTTTTGAATATTTAAAAATTCAACTCATAGACGATTCCAGAGATCCTTCACAAATATGATATAACTTTAATATATTGATTTTTAGAAAATATTTTAGAAGTTTTGCATTATTTTCTTCCTTATACAATGGAGAATGTTCCAGATGTGTGTGGAAACATTAACAAGACCTTAAATTATTAAAGTAATATGTTGATTTTATTTTCATCATTAATTTTTGCTTACATTAATTATTATACAGTGTACGTGAACCTATAAAAGAACTAAAAAATATAAAATAAATTAGCACTGAAATACACGTAAAAAAATGCACCTTTCTGTATACAAGGAACAGTAAATTCTAATAAAATTTTGTAGCCTCGCAAGGATACTGACCTTAAGTTCACTATAATTTGATTCTATTTATAGCTTGTACCTTAAAACTAGTACACGGTATGTTTTTAGCGTACTTTTGCATCCCTGGAGGCTTCCATGTTGTTGGATTCAAGACAAGCGCTGAAAGCTATTGTTGAAATAACTCTAATGACGCACGCGGCTTCGTACGTGGGTTAAGTTTTATATAGTTTTCATTTTGTAATCCTAGTTTAATACAAAACACAAAATAAAGTATTAATATTATTTCATATTATTATATTTATTTTGTATGCAAAACATTTGCAGCGAAGTTGTGCTATACACTAATCAATCATCGTATATTAAAGTTATATAGTTGTGGTGTATTGTAAATTATATAATTTTATTAAATGAAATAAAATAATATTGTATTTATTTCTTCATTGAAAATCTAAAATACTAATTAGGTTATTAAAAAATTGTATCATGTGTCATATTAATTTATTTGTATCAATTTTGCGATGTAAAACAGAGTTACAAATAAAATAGAAAGATGCAGTTTTATTTAAATTTGTGTTTTTGCTATTAAAATTACAATGCAAAAAGCTGCGTTGAAACTTATTGTTAAGAAAATTAAAAAAAATAATAAGGAAAACACGAACGACAGTAAAATAATAATTTGCGGTGCTTTAAAACGGCTTTACAGATCACACAAATGTGGTCGGAAGAAATAACAAGGCTGCTGACCTTTGCAGTAAGCTGCTAGCAGATACCGAGGGTTCGTGCTGACTTACGTGCATGCTTCAATCAATCTTGAAAATAATAATGACAATCCTCGTATAGAAGAAGGTAACTTGTTTCAAAATAATTGGATATTAAATTAAATAGTAATGAGTCTAAATTAAATATTGCATAAAGATAGCAACTTATATAACAATATCTGCGCCATCAACTCTTTTTACCAATCATTTCTTAGTAAAAAAAAAAAAAAAAAAAAAGTTCGTTGTTTGACATAACTTTTAAGATCAAAACTCCAACAAATCTGGTTACGCTTAGGTTACTGATTAAACATCTAGGAAAAAAACAACAAAACATTTCTAGGTATAAACTAACTGTAAGATTTGATGGACTGAATCAGGACAGATTTTGGTATTATTTCTATTACCACAACAATAACGTTTTTCATTTGGTCATTACTTACCCCTAAGTGATGTCCATCGAGGAAGACCTGTGGTACGACGACTGCGCCGGTCTTGACGCGCATGCGCACCTCCTGCTGCGTGTCACGACTCATGAAGACGTCTCGCTCCTCGAATTTGACCAGCAACGTGCGCAGGATCTGCTTGACTTTGACACAGCGCATGTAAGTGGAGCGCACCACGCCCATCGTTGTTGTGTATACCACCAGCTTGCCCTGCTCGCGCTCCTTGAAGCTCTGCAACAAAAAAATATACGTCACACAGGGTTCAATCAAATTACCATCTGAATTCTGATATATGGGGGGATTTTTAATATGAAGTTTATTACTATATTATATGATTTATTTCATATAATAAATGTATAATTGATCACTCTATATGTTTTGTCAATGTTGTTTTGCAAAATATTGAATTTTACATTCTTAATAATTAATAAAAATTGTAAATATATTGGTTAATAAAAACGAATTTATTTAGCTTCGTTTTGACTTTATTTCCATAGAATTTATTGCTTAATATACATGCATGTGTATTTTGCCTGATATTGTGAAACATCTCTGTTATAAACCTCTAACAAGATCATTTCTATTAAATAATTTTTTTTTCTTTCTAAGAACGTACGCACGAAAGGATAAATATTAGTTCTGCAGAAATGTATGGAGCTCAGAATTCAATATTTGATTTTCTGGGAACCTTTACCTTACACTGACATGTGAGCCTTGTGTATGATGAAAAGTTCAAACGTCTCTGTGGACTAATTTTATTAGTAATAACATATTCCAAATAATTTTACTTGTGTATATTTAGTAATTTCTTGCTTTGCTTCACAATTATTAATCGTGTAGTAACATGGTCTGCAAGTTATTTATACAGATCTTGCTTAGCCAGGTTGTTTCGTCAATCTTATTAAATACTCACTATCACTAATAATGACAGTAAAAAAAATAAAAAAATGACTCTTTTCTATACTCAATACACTCAATACGCATTAAAAAAAAATCCATAAAAAAACAAGCAAAGCAGGGCAACAAATTTTACTTAAAATTATTAAATGTATAAAATAATAATCTTTTAGCAGTTTTAGTAGACTCTTAAGTATGCTTTTAAATGGGTATTAAGTTTTTAATTTACCTAAATGCTATTAACAAGTTGTTAAAATATTTTAAAAATATTTTAATAAAGCTTAAAGTTCCTAACTTTTATTTTATAAGCATTTATATAACTCAAAGTCATATAATCTTTTTTTTTAGCTGTAAGATGATTTTCCAGATGTACTGACGCTTGAAAATAAAATTCTATTTCAGTACTAAATAATGGAAAAAGTCTCGGGTCTCTTGGGTGTAAAGTTTCCATGTGTCTCGTTAGACGAGTTATTTTCAACAGCTCAGACACCAATATTGAGAAAATAATATAATCTATAAATATATTTATAGGATGTCGATATCTGGAAATAGAATTCAATGATGTTATTTATTAAAGTCGTACAGTACATTGTACATTTATCATTATTATACCTAGTAAAGAAATCGTTTTTGTAAAAGGTGGAAATATTTTTTAATTTGATATATATATTTTTAAAATATTATAAAAATATAAACTTTTATAATTTGCTTTCAATCTCCAGTGTTGTAGCCTATTAATAGCAGACTAAAGACTAAGGCGCATTATTTCAGGACAAAATTTAAACCAAAATTAACGAAAGATGCATGCATGGTGTAAGCTCATTCGATCAAATTTTTTGTGTGTGACTCATTTGCATTATGAAGAAAGGAGACAAATTCGAGACCTTTTAGGCACTTTTTGACATAATTTTGGACAAAATTGCATTTCAATTGAACGTAGTAACTTTACGTTAAATTGATATTAAAAATCACATTTTCAACCTTGTATATTGTAAAATTAATGTACTGTTTTTAGTTGATGTTTTTAAGATGTGTATGTAGGAAAAAATAACATACAATTACGCTCCATTTTTATTCGAATGTATAAGCGTACAGTACAAAATCTTAGTACAAAGAATCTGTCGCAAGTTGATGTTTAATGAAATTTGCTCGTGAACTTTACCTTCACAGCATTAAAATTATTTTATAGTAAAGAAAGAAAAAAAAAATGAAATAAAGCTATGACATGCTTCTCATTAAAAAACAGAATATTTAAAACATGTAAATTTAATTTTTGCTACCATAACAAAGTAGTATAATAAAGTTTTTTTTTTGTCACAAACGTGTGTATGTGGCATAAAAAAACTTTTAATTCGTTATCACTCCTCCTGTATGTTCTGTTAAGCGAATCATTTTGTCGTCCACCATGGCTTAAAAGGGAAGTGAAATATTACTTAAAAAGTGTCCAAAGTTATCTGAATCTCCATTAGTTAAACCAGAACAGAAGTTTTAATACTTAATTCTTCTGTCAGTACTTTTTTTATACTTCTAAAAATTATAACATGAGTTTCAAAACTTTCAAAATTAAGAAGATTGCTCATTCCTTTGCCATATAGTTTTAACAATTTAGATCAATTTGGAAGGGCGAGGGGCTTATTTTTCCTACTTCTCTCTGAGAGTTTTCGCCAAACCAGGTTGAAAAGTTTGAAGCTGCAAAGGATGGTCTTAAAATAGTTCCTCTATTAAGATGCCCATGATGGTCATACTTCCGGCTAGTTCCGGCACTGTGGACGTGCTGTACAGTCACACCTTGTTGAGAGGATCTCGTGTGATGACGTCACGCTCGATGGTGAGCCCACACCGTTAGTAGCCGCATGGTAGAAGTGCCACAGAAGGCTGCAGGGCCGCCCGCTCTCTCGGCCGAGACGCTCGACCGCAAGCGAGCACGCCACACATGCACGCACAAACCGTTAATTACCAAACCACCACAAACGAGGCAGTTTTTAATTTTTAAAAATGTAAACAAATTATAAATCTCTAACTTAAATGTGGGGAAAAAAAATAGAATTAATTTTTTTTATTTAAAGTAGAAGTGCCTGTTTAAAGAGTAGTTAAGATTATTTTTATTTTAGGAGATATACGCACGCATGTATATACAATAGCATGTATAGTTGACTTTTTTAATATTTTTTCTCAGCAAAGTTGAGTTAATTGTATAGATAAGTTATTATTAAAATATTATATTTACACTATTTATTAAGACTCTCTCTCTCTCTCTCTCTCTCTCTCTTTCTCCGTAACTACATGAGCTAGAACAAAATTAATAAATATTATTTGTGACTTGAACTCCTTCACTAAGCTTTTTAATCCTAGCTGATAAATTCACCAAATGTTAAAATATTCTTCTCAATCATAATTTGCAGGAAGATTTAATTTATTATCAAACAGATTTTATTCTCAGAATTCACACTTGCGCAATGAATTAATTAATATTTTCTATTGCGGGGAGCGATAGTGGGATTAAACCCATTCATCCTTTTAAATTAATTTGAATTAATCTTGACTTATCACAAAAAGATGGTTCTTAACTCCAAAACATTTTTTTTTAAATAATATCCACCTAAAAATAGAGGAGAAAAAGTTGTACATGCTAAAAGTTACAAAGAAAATTAAAAAACATTAAAACTTTAGGAAAATAATCCATGAAAATAGAACATATATATCAATAAGTCTGCATGATATGCTGCAACGCCAATATACATAAAGAATAAAGATAAATATTCTGTTGGTAACCCTGTGCAGTGTGCACTTTCTGCTCTAGATTGCCCTTACGTCCAAGTGCATTAGGAAATCGAGTACAAAAACAGTCCATAGATTACTAAAAGTAGGGTTTACGAACAGACCGATAATTGCAATTTTTGGAGAGGTACGAACTAACAATCTAAATTAAACAGAGCAGAGGAAAAGTTCATGGTGTAGCAAAGTTCAGTCTTAAATGCAATAATTATTTTAAGCAAATTACCAATTAAATTTAATTCAAATGTTCCAATAATTTTTTTAAGCAAATTACCAATTAAATTTAAAGAAAATTTTCTTTCTTTATACTAAATTGTGGTGTATTAAATTGAAATTAAATGCATCAGACTGCAACTTCTCTAAAGTCATCGATGCACTGATCGTAACATAATTGACTAGAGCGCATCAATGCAAATATTGCGCATTATTTCTAAATTGAGGTCGAGGATGTTGGTAATTTGACTCGGATCATCTTCACTGTAAGGTAGACAATCCATCATTTACATAACATAGCTAAGCAAAGAGAAAGGAATATTATATTACTATTAAATTGATATTTGATCTTCATTTGAAATATATAATTTAGTTTGATACGTTATTGAAAATTGTAATATCATAGTTTTATTTTTTTATACTTTTAAACAAAATATACTATTTGTTATTTATAAAGAAAATTTTATGTTCATATAATACTATAAAATTTCTATATAGACGATCATGATATTATAATCAGATGTTGTATAATGGAAATACAATATTTTTGTATACAATGTAAAATAATATTTACAGAATATGAAGCTTTGTTGTACATCATGTGCCTCATGTGGAGGAATATAATATAAAAAATGGTTGAATATTTTTTTTTTAGCTTCAAATTGGTAGTTCAATATTTCACAATGGGGAGTTGCTAGTCGTGATAAGCTGTTAGGAAATAAAGGTACTGGTAACACATTTTTCATTTAAAAAGTTGGCTTTTATTGTATTCATTAGAGTGTAAGTGATTTTAAAAATATTATAAATACTTTTTTTTTTTGTTTACCCAGGAAATTTGCATTCAATTTATTCAGTAGAAGAAAATAAATGTTTCATTTTAATATTTTTTTCGTTACACTTTGATCAAAATTTTATCAATCTTCCTTGAATTTAACAAAGTTTTATTTGATATACGTCTTGTTATTTGATGAAGCGAATACAAAATATATTGTGTTTTGTATAATATATAGAAATATGTTTCCATATAATATATTGGGTGTTTTTACTTTTTAGTTCTTACAATTTTATTAATGTTATTCTACTTTAATTAATTACTTTGCGAAGTTATTGTGACGTTTACAAATCGATCGACTTGTTGGCATATTTCATTATCATGTTTCGAGTTTCTCTCTCCACTACATTATTCTATTTACTTTATACTGTATTACAATTTGTTCATATCAGCTAAAATTTAATTTTTTGTATTTATACGTGATGTTTTTGTTTCATCTCATGACGTTCTATTTTAAAATTTAAAACGTATTTAGAGACCCACAAAAAATTCTAACTTAGCAATCCATTTAGGTTTAATAGATAAAATATTTTTTATTAAAGATATTGATAAACACCGTGAAAATTGACTTAAGTCACAAAAAGTTGAAAATCGATTTATAATCACGAACAAAAACACATACTTTAAAATAGGAAACATTATTTTTTTCACCTCATCACTTTCAAATCAATACTTATAATAGAAAAATTACTGAAGAAAATAAGACAAGTAATGATGATTTTTTACTTCTAAGACACCACATTTTGAGTATAAATGATCGATTTTCAGTGACCTGGTTGTCTTATTTAGAGACTGTCTATGGAAATATTTGAGCTTGTTTCTCCCTGCGGGTATCGCGCGGTGTCTTTTTTACAATGGTGTATAGTTGTATATACATACAAGTTACAGAGACGACGGAGGAAGTTTCACCGACGAGGTAAAACAAAGCAAACAAGTGAGGTGGCGATGAACGCATGAAAATACAACTCCTCAATTTGCTCGAACAATACGGAGCTAGTTCAAATACAGTCTACAAGTTTAGATTCATACCGGAAGAAGATTCTGAATTAATTTTTTAATATTTTCATTCTAAAATCTTGCAGATTAAGCTGCATTCAAATCAATTAATTCATAATTTTCATAAATTAAAGGCTTCCGGTTACATTAAGAGGGAACATTATTTTCTGTTCGACTATATATTATCTCAGTAATATTTGTGCAATAATTGATATTACTTACAATTTTGTAACCGTATATGTTATTTTCCTTGAGCCCATGGAGTAATAATGTTAGCATGTGTATTCTAAAGCGAGATTAGCAAATACAACTGCAGACAAGGTTATATAATTTTCTTTGCTTCTGGTTTAAAAAAACTTGAGAGACAGTTTGACATTTCTGATGCCCCCCATAATATTGTTACTCTAGGTTCTATATTATACGGTCTATTTTTTTGTCACCTGACCTTATTAATTTGGGGTTACTACTAGACGGTACTGTATATTTGCAATAGAATCGTTACTCTAGGGAGTCTAGGGGTTCTATGAACTCTTTTACAATGAGAATCTTAGGTCATATTTAAAAATATAAAAACAGCGACAGTTCCGCCACCATGTGGTAAATTTGTATGAACTTGGCAATGCACAGAAAGTCTCACGAAAACTGAGCCTTGTAGAAGATGTTTTGTCACCGTGGGAGTCAACTTCATAAGATTCAGATTAAAATATAAGAGAAACTACTTTATATACTTCCCAAAATTATTATAATAATTTTTTGTCTGTGGTATTTAAGTTGTCAAAAGAAAAATACATACACACACACATGAGAAAAAAGTGTTTTAATTCAAAAGTTTGAAACATGATTATTAAAATAATTTTTGCTTTAATAACTTGCGAATTTTATGCTGAGAATGTAATGTTTGTTTATTTAATTAAGGAAGCAAACTTTAATGCTTCCGGAGGCAGTGTTTACTTTGAACCGGACTCATGTCTGTTTTAGTCATTTATATAGTTTAAAATTTAGACGCGCTCACTCATATCATATTAGAATAATACAAAGCAAATTCACTTTAAAGTTATATGTATCATGATGAGTGTTAACTGCATGATGTGAATTTTATTACCGTACCTAACATTACACATTGCATGAGTTTTGTAAATATTGTGATAGCTTTGGACCTGGACCTGTCATTAATTAAAGAGGTGATGGATTTTAATGCATGAAAAGATTCTGTTTACACACTTTCCACGTCTATTCAGACAAATAGATGATGCATGATAAAAATAACTGATTACAACATGAAATGCTCTAATTTTCTTGTTTTTTTTTTATTTGTAGATTTTTTTTTGCATATTTTAAGTACAGTTCATGTCTCTCATATTTATAATTAGAAAACAACACATTAGTATAAATGATCCATTCTTTAACAGACGATTTAAAGAATCGCCTGTGTTCTCTCTTCTTTAGGTGTTACTTAATGGGCTTTAATCAACTTCTTGCTTATTTTAAGATACGAAGTTCATTCACTCTATAGAAATAATTAAATTAAACTTGCAAATATTGTTGTAAGCTTTAATTAGTTTCAGTTAATTGCGAAGGCGTTATTATGATCATGCTGCGACTAATGTATGGAGTTGTTGATCAAACCATGACTGCAGGCAATCTGCTTCAACACAGGAAGTACGATTATTTACTTTTAATAATGCACTGACCGGAAATATTAAATAACATTTCTGGATGTGCAAATTTCATTGTTTTATTTTTATTATTTTAAATTTTAAAACTGAAAGATTTTTATTTTAAAACAATAATTAATAGAATCAAATAAAAGAAAGGTTAATATACTTAAATACAATTAAAATAAAATATACTTGCCATCACTTATTTACATCACGTTTTGACTATTATAATTTACAAACAAAAATACCCTTATTTTTCCCTGTAATAATAGACATATAGTATAATATGACAACATTATTATATCTTAAAATGGTAGTGAAATTTTTTCCACAATTCTCGTATGAATTTTTAGATAGAAAGCCTTAGATTTAAATACTGGGTGCTATATACAGCTTCCGGCAGTATGTGTGCAAGACTTTTAGGCTGCAACGTGATAGAGGCTTTCTCCGGCCATGTCGATACTGAGCCTTGTGTCGCCTCCGTCGACGTGGGACTCCCACTGGTCTGGTGTCGTTACCGATTAGACTTTCTCTGTTCTCCTTCATATGCAAACTTATTCTACAAACAACGTTATCTCATGGGATTACAACCATGCTGCATCATTAATGATACTGTTTATATTATATATATATTAAGCTTTTTATATTATTATGTAATATAAAACTGCAGAATATGCACAATTGTGTTTATTTTATTGTATAACATCTAGATATAATGGATATTCATGTTTATTGAAGTTGGATGGAAAAAAATTCATATTTAATAAAAAAATAATAATCCTGTTAAATGTATAAAGTTTTAGTTAAAATTTATTCAATTTTCAAAGAAGACAAATTTAATATAAAAATGTTAAATGTAATATAACAAGAGTTCATATGCAATCGATATATTGAATGTATTTGTGGGTTTTTCCTGTGTGGTTCTATTTTTGTATCTGATATAAAATGTATTGTGTGTTATACAATTTATTCTCCAATTTTAATTTTGTTGCGCTCTCCATCACCAGAAAAGGTATGTATATTAAATTTATTTCATATTAAAAATATATGCTCTATTATTTTGACAACTTGATAGATACGCATATAACATATAAATATAACAGAATATAATTTACACTATCTTTTTCTTCTAATAATAATTAGAACCTTTTATTTATACTGTGTACTTTTAATCACTGCATTCTGAATGTAAAAAATGGACATTTATACAAACAATGATGAGGCAAATAATACAGTTTTTTTATCCTTACATTTGCCATACGCTTGATTAACAATTATAATCAATTACAATATACATTTGATAGAATTGTGAAAATGGTTTTTGTATAACGATACGTCTGTTCTATAATGTAGCAGTTGGGTATTACAAAGCATTTGAAACGTTAATTTGCAATTACCTGCATGATTTATTTTTTCATTCGAATGTAAAATGCATAGACGATGATGTAATTGATGTACCGGTACAAGTGAGCTGTTTTGTTTAATTGATTTGATGGTACTTTTGTTAAAATCAAAACAAAGTGATCGTGTTTTACTGTAATATATATATTATTAGGTATATATATTATCTAATTTAGTATGAAGTCAATAGAACAGAGGTATTACGGTCATATTATATGAATTTAGTATGCTTTATTTATGTTATATTCCACCAGTATATAACAGCCAATAATTTTAATACTTAATTAAAATAAATACAAAAAAAAAGTGGTTAAGTCTAATTTTGTACCATGCATGAATTTATTTATTTTAAAGAAACATCTACAGAAAAAAAAAAAAAATCACATTGCAGTTTTATATTGTTCAACAAAATTTATAATTATTTTATGTCATATACAGTTTATAATATTATTTTTTTACAATAAATTTTATACCATAAAATTCTAATTATAATTTAGAAATAATAAAATTTCCCATGATAATTTTTTAGTGAATTATTTCCGCGTTAAAAATAATTTAATAGTCTTTGAATAAATTTTAATCTCCGGAGAGAAACCTTAGTTGAAATGTTGCTGCACTTATAATTTTCAATTTATATCACCAGACTGTGTATCCAAAGCTCCCTGGCCCGTGAAGTTCCATTACTTAACGTTGTGACGTCATTTGTGGGTAATTGGTCAGTGCATGCTCTACATGTCACCCGTATCAATGTGAGGTCATGTGATGATGCAATCAGACAATTGATTGGCTCGTTGTAATTTGCATATGATTGTCTTTGTATATGTTTAAACAGAGGATTTAGCCAATACCATCGCGTGTTCTGTATATAAAATATGTTTGAGTATTAGGGTAAACGAGCTTATCAGCGTATAATTTTCAATCTGTATGACTATAATATGTAATATCATGATGGAATGTCAATATTTTCAAAATTCTATTGAAATTTAATGAAGGAAAAAATGTCATATTATCTTTAATTTCCATCACTTCAAGTATAAAATTATTGTTAAACAAAGTTCAAAAAGTTATGGCCAAATTTAATAAAATAATTTAAAAAAGGCATGTTAAATTGATTTTACATAAAACACAGGGTATTAAGGGTACGTTATATAACTAAAAAGTCTCCTTACACAGTTTTGCATGAGATTACGAAGGTGAATTCATTGTTTATGCTGCAGTCAATTTTTTATATATATATTTATTATTCTCATGATATTTTGTGTTTCTTTGGTGTATTTTCTCTCGATGCTGATGGATTCACTAAAAGGGCGTGGGGTATAAAAAGTCAGTTCTTTTTCTACGCCCCCTATTTACAAAATTTTCTTTAAAAAACGTAAAAGTTTATCATTTTGCTAAAGGAATTTGTAGTTAAGATAATTTATATTTGAACTATCAATGGAGATATTTCTTCTTAAGTTAAATGTAGTTAGCAGTAAATGTTAAGGGTATAAATCTTGTTAGGAGAACTCGGGTTCAGTGTAGAGCGATTGTCCAGCAAGTAAGATAAATCTCACTTGAACATGGGGGGAACACATTAGTGCTCCTGTTTCTTAAGATGGATTACTCAGAATCAACACGATGTGTTGGTTTATCGATGTTAAGAAGAGGAAGTTAGTAACTAGAGACACTCCTTTAAAGTTACATTGCATGACAAATATTATACATTATTGACACAAAAAGAGAAATTTTTTTAGGAAAGTTTTCAAATCTTGTAATGACTGTATAATATTGAAATGTTGTATAACTAGTGACTTATTAATTATACCAGATTCTTCTATTTGTGTGTATCCGTTCTTTAGGATTCTAAGAAACTGCATTATGTCAGTCAAATGGAGAGTGCACGACCTACTTCCGGATGATGGTATTTCTTCTACTTTACACCTCAGAGGACTGCAATGAACGTTATCTTAGTATATAATGGAGGCGTGGTGAAATTGCGTTTTTTTTTTTTTGTTTTATTTCAAATGGACGTTATATTATAGGACACGCATAATTTTCTAGACTCAGTTTTATACACCCTTCATCTTTTAAAATCTCAATACTGAGGAAACCATGGAAACTGTTTTTATCCCGCAACAACTAACTATTCTTATAATCGGATTACCTAACCAGTACTCTGTTTTTGTTTAATAAATATAATAAATAATAAATCAATCAATAATATAACAAACACTTTGATACTCATTAGGGCCCTGGAATTCTATCCGTTAATTTTGTATACCACTGCACAGTGGGACAGTACCTTTCCTGGTTTTTTTAGAGCACGTGTTCATAAAAAATTTCCACGTTCACTGCATTGATATTTGGATGCAATACATCAAAAGTATTCAATGCAAAGGTGCTTGCACAATTTAGTGTTGAGACGAGTACACTATAACGCTAATCATTTATATAATTTGTAATTTTTTCCAGGATTGTGATGGTAATTGTACATTGATTGATCAGCATCAATATTTTATCGGCGTATAAGAGAAACAATTTCTGAAACAAAACGTCTAGACACAGTCAATAGTTCAAACAATGATGTATCAAGCATCACAAAGAGCTCATGCTAGTTGACCTGTCCACCGTGGAATTAGTCTCAATTCCCAAGCGTTCAGATCGGTAGCAAGATTTCTCTTGTGGCTTCACAACAAACTTGTGCGGGCTGAGCTTTAAGGCGGACACTTCACCCTTGCGACGTCAATACTTTTACACAGAAACGTTATTTTCAGAACTAAATTACAGAATTGATTATATTTAATAATATCCATTCTTGGTAAATAAGCTGGCACATTTTATTACATATTAATAATATCAGACAATTAAATATGATATATATTGCATTCTATGTACTGTAATCCTAAGATGATGCAATAAATATATAATTTATATGGTTCAGAAAAATGTCACAATTTTATTACAGATCACGTTACAAGAAGAGATATTTAATGTATAATATATCTCGATCGAGACGTACAGCATGAATTTCATTTCTGCTCTGTTTTTAGGTGTTGTCACAGCCTAAGGTAAAATTGAATAGTTAGGGGGCATATTAACTGGTCTAATTGTAATTCATTAATTATAATAAAACTTGTCTCTATACATTGTACTGTACATCTGTATTAACAACAACCCCATTACAAATAAATTTGTTATAGTTATGAAAGCGGAATTTAGAAAATATCGTATTATCGATAATTTTTATTAATGGTTATTTAACTCATCAGACCACATTTACAATAGATATTTAATACTCATTAAAAACAAATTGACAAATTTGTCAATTGTCATGTGGATGCTCCCCCTTAAAGCATCTGCTCCTACGATGTAAGCAGCAGCCCGCATTACTCTGCGGCCAGCAAGAATCTTGCAAACACAGAAATTTGCTAGCATAGCTCGCACGCACACCACCCAAATCACGTTTGCTACACGATTCAGCCTAGCGCAGTAAGCCTAAAACAACGTTTTCTCCACACCCATTTTTTTATGTCAAGAATAACAATTTCTACCAAAATATGTACGTACTTTTATTGCATCAAACGTCATAAATTAACTTGCGAGTATTTTTTGTTATAGTTATGCAGTAGATAGGGAGTTTTTACTTTTCATAAATTTTTTTATTATTATGAAGATAATAATTAATGTTTTCATGTTAACATTTCAAATTTTAAAAAAAACATTTATGACAAGAAATTCTTTCTAACTATGTGTACTTTAAAAAAAATACATTCAAATTTATCCAAGAACTCTTTATATATAAATCTTGTTTTCAAATCATTGTACACTCCATGCATGAGAAATTTCCACTCTTCAACAGATGGCCAAAATTGTCATGCATGCATTCGATAAGATGCTCACGGATGAATGTTTTCTAAAACAATAAGCAACAAAATAAATTGCATGCGGAAAGCGTACAATTTAATATAATCCATTAGGGCCATTATCATTACAAACCGTATTAATGCTTTCAGTCATGTTGTTATGTAAGTCAAAATCACATTCTCTCTGCTTCTACATAAAATCATTAATCTGGCAAAAGACACAAGAAAATGAAGATTTTCCATTTTGGGAGAGATCAGAGGAGCACAATGTGGCAATACCAAAAATGTATAAGTTCATCACGTCCAAGCGCGGATCCAGAAAAAAAAATCAGGGGGGTGGGGACTGCCTCCATAGTAAGGGTAAAGTTTATAGTGCAACAATTAACTGTTTTGAGTATACATTATACAATGTGTACTCCTTGTATTGTGTATTCCTTTTATTATTATGTATTGTACTGTACAGATTTTAAATACTTGCTGCTCTATATTTTCATATTGAATAAAACTTTATGATTAATGTGATGAAAGAAAACCTTGGCATTACAACTGTGTATTATATTATGTTATGGCTATTATTATTATTATTTTTCTTTTACGAAGGGAGTGGTACCGTCTATTGTCTTACATGAACTGAAAAGTGGAACCAAAATTTGGCTGGCATCATTAATATAATCTCCGTTCGTCCTAAAATTAGTTCTTGCATACCTTTAGCAGCTGACATTCAACATGAATTTAACAGCATTGTTCTTTTTTAACTTCGTTTCTTTATGCAATACTATTTAAATGTCATTAACAATTTGAATACAACGCTGGCCCATGAATAATTAATTAATTATAGATGAATAAAATTTCAATGGATTGTTTTTTACTCATAATGTACAAAAATTATATAATTTTAAATTAAATAAAGAAAGTTTTTAACAAAAGTAGTTTCAATTTCTTATTTTCAATTATCCATTTCACTAAATGGCATTTAAAAATTTCATATTACTTCAATTATTCTACTTAAGTAGACGTGAATTAAATTTTATTTTAAACTTTTCTTCAATAATTTTAATTAATATACTAATTGTATACAATAATACATCACACAACAATTTACAATTATTTCTGCGTATATATATATTATTGGTTTCACATTTGTTGTGTATTAGTTAATGCTAATAAATAAAATAAATAAATCGTATAATCTAAACTTGTTAATTAATTCCAGTAACACACATGAATTACATGATGCTAAATTTCAAGTTGAAATGTTAAACATAGAAAAAAAATAAAGAGCAAAGAGTTTTTGATAACATAAAATATATTAAAAAATACAACGAGTAATTTTAATGCATTAACTGTGTAATTACAAATTCTACTTTTTAATGAAAGCATTAAATGTAAGCTTATCATTTCTATATAATGTTATTATTACAAAACGTGCTCCACTCATGTAATACTTTCATAATATTAAGTGCAATAATTGAGCACACTTTAATAATTTATATATTTTTATAGAAACTTGAGCCTATCAAGTGTAAAAATGTAAGCCTAGTTGTAGCAATGAGATCCAGTCCCTGCATCATCAGTAATGTCCGGTCCGGATGTGTATCGCACATAGAACCACTACTTTATTGAGGCTGACATTGCTGCTACTGCTGCACTTAATGAGGTGGACTACAGACAAGTGCGTGGCAGTGGCCCACTTAGTAGTACCATCTGCCTGCCGTCAGACCAGTCAGTTAGCCCTACTTACCGCTCCATATGCTTTAACATAGCCATTCACTCAATCGCAACTAAACGAGAATGGATTAAAAACTGCATGGATAAATCTTGTGAGTCATGATTACAAGTTGTAAAAATTATTTCAAAACGTTTTGATGAAAGTTGTTTCATCCCATAAACTTTTTATTCAGATCACTAGGTTTTCAATCAGTTTATTATTATTAATTTTAATTTACATGCATGCAAAATAATATTGAATTTGACTAAATTAATAAATTTATATAAAAACTCCCTTTATATGTATTGATGTTGCGTCAAAGCACGTTATTTAAATAAAATAAAAAGGAAATTTAATTGCATTATTATATGTTGTTTATTTATTTCACCCATTCATATTATACAAAAGATACATAATAACAAGGAGGGTAAGGATAACAAACTACTTGTTATTTTGACATTCAGTCGAAGCTTCAAAATTGGTCAAACAAATTTTCATTAATTACATTTTCTAATAAAAAAAATTATCGTACAATAATTACTTATAGATAATAAACTGTATTATATTAAAATTTTGTATTTAAAAAAAATATATATATATATTATGTATCCTGCAGTATTTTTTTTATTTTATTTAATTATTTTTTTGAAGCAAAAATTCAGTGTTTAAAAGGATTTCAACAGAACTCTTTTTTTTTAAAGTCATATGATAAAAAAGAAATAATTTTCTCTGTTTAGGCAAAGAAAAAGTTTTACGTTTCTCTGTTGGCGATATTAAAGTGTAATTATCTGGCTTGACAGTACAAAGCTGGAACATTACAGCCACGTGGCACGCCCCTCGCGAGTGTGTCATTACATGGTGCTTTTTCCAAAACCCTCTCATGAAGACACGGTCGCATGTATAACCAAATTTCGCCATTAAAAGTAAGTTTCATTCGATATTTTTTTTTCCTGTAATTTTATCATCATTAAATAAAAAAATTCAATAATTTATTATAATCGTAGCAGGGATGCAGTTCACTAAATTTATCTTATTTACAACTCCAACAAGAGGCAAAGTGATACACATTTGCAATTTTAGATGACATAAGAAGAGCTCCCAGTGTATATAGTGTATACGTTAGCTATCTCAATAAGTTACATGTATTGTACAATAAATTTGAATAAGAATGTCCGATTTGGCTATATTTTAACATGAAATTTTTATTCAAATAGATTGTACTACGTGATAACTCCCCTCACAAACAAGGCCAAATTTCATGATTTCCCGAGGACGGGTCTTATAAAGAGTAATAATTTTATTTATAATATGGAAGAGGTTTGAAAACAAAACTATTCATGCATTGGAAAGCTGTTTATAGACAATACACGCTATGAGAACAACTGACCATAAGTTTACATGGACTAGACCTTTCACATTATACTGCAAACAAACTATTTAGGTGTAAAAACTTTTGGTGCAAACAGATCACCGTTAAAACAACACAAAATAATTTCTAATGTATCTAATGTTAACTGTTCCTTTCATTGTTTTACATTAATTTTTATGCATGCTATTATACATCGCTCGGGTGACATCGCAAGATAGCATGTCGTCTTCGACACGCATAAAAAAATAAAAAGAGAGACCGTTTTTCTACTCCAGTTCATCAGGAAAGCACTTTCCCTGGCTTCCCACGGTACCTTGCACCTTTCCCTGATGGTTGAGACCTCAATGAAAACATGCTTGTTCTTTGTCTTAGTAACTATTTTTAATCCCTGCTGGACCTTGGTGGACGCTGCAGCCACCGCTGAGCTTTCTACAAAGCATGCTCTAATCTTGTTCGATTTGCTTCACTTGTAAAGCGCGGGGAAACAAAAAGTTTCTAACTTTACATCGAGGTTTTTGTTGTCGGCATCACCATCGCATTTAATCATGTGTAAAAAGGCTTTTTAACTTTTTCGCCTCTCTCTCTCTCTTTCTTTGTGTACAGTGGTGTAATACATTATTTATATTCCTTTTTTTAACTCTGTCTCCATTAACTGTGACTGGAATTAAAAACATGCTGAATTGTCATTACACTCATTACAATAAGTAAATTTAACTTCACAACAATATTATATTTCCTAATATTAATTAGTCACATTTTACATATATATATTAATTATATATCATTATACTAATTAATTTTATCTTCCTTATTAAAATAAAAATCAAGTACATATTTATATATCATATATCATTAATTTGACTATAATATTATCACTTTGTTAACTATGTTAACTTACACTGTATAACGCTTTCAAGTTTAAACTTGTAAACTAGATAACTTTCAACATCATTTTTAGTATAATATATTATTTTTTATAGACGTCTACTTTGTAATTTAAATTATACGAGTGAAATAATTTAATGACCTTTTCATCTTTACTCTGCTGAGCGATCATTTAAGTCTTTTGAGTGAATTCTAAGAGTAAGTTTAGGAGAAGAGAGAAGACGACCTCAGGCGATAATTGCCCAGCCCTGTGAGTCTAGTCTCGCTTGATTACCGCAAAGTTGAAGAGAGAGAGAGAGAGAGAGAGAGAGAGAGAGAGAGAGAGAGAGAGAGAGAGAGAGAGAGAGAGAGAGAGAGAGAGAGAGAGAGAGAGAGAGAGAGAGAGAGAGAGAGAGAGAGAGAGAGAGAGAGAGAGAGAGAGAGAGAGAGAGAGAGAGAGAGAGAGAGAGAGAGAGAGAGAGAGAAATGGCACCACGGTTGACTGCTGGAGAACTCAAGGAGTTGTGCGACAAGATTAAGCAAATCTCATGGGAGCTTTTAATGAACGATCGCTGATACAACTGCGAAGTAGAGACTTGAGGACTTTTCAAGTGACTTTTGTTAGTACGTGAGAAGACTGTCAATAGTAATTGTAAATATAAATAGAAAACTATACGTCGTTCTCAACACTTCAATTCAATGTTTTGGTAGATAAAACTTTTTCTCCTTCTAAAGTAAAGAGTAGTTTTCTTGTCAGCAAAGTCACCTTTCCCGCTCACTTGGTTTGTTTAACAGTTCATGCGAGAAAAAGAGAGACAGAAAAATTCTCAACTGAATATGGAAGAAACGAGTTTTATATTTTGTAAAAGCCTTGAATAGATGTAACAGCGTTTTAATATCTATACACCAAGAATGTTTTCCTTTCAAACCAGAATTTCAATATATTTTATGCATACCTCTCTCTCTCTCTTTCACAAGTAAAGGCGAAGCACTTTTAAGATTTTTTTTTTATAAAAAAAAATTAATTAGTTTTTGAAAAATAAATAACAATAAATTTAAAAACAAATATTTCTATATTTCAATAGAAAAGAAAATTGAAGGTTTCTAAAGGTAAATTTTCTCGAGCAAATTCTATACAAAAAAAAGTTTAAAAATTTCGCAAGCGCGTTTTTCTTTTTCTTTTTTTTTTTTTTTTTTTTTTTTTACGTGGAAAGTGTACTGTCTGGTAAGTCTGACGGTATTTTATTTTATAATGTAAGTAAATATAATTTCAAGATGACAAAGCAATGTCTGGGAGATGTTTTATTTTGTTGATGTCGTCATAACGTACGTCTGCTATTCAATAACGTATGTGATTGTACAGAGATAGTCATGAAAAGAGGAACACAGCGATTGGTGCTGCGTTGAAGAATGAATACATTTCAGGATTAATCACTGCTGTATTATAATTTTGTTTGGGCTGCAGTCCCAAGGGAACAATTTTTGAATTTTGGGAGGCACATAAAAAATTAGTTAATACATGAAAATGTAAGTTCACCACATGATCTCCAAAGACTTCGTGCAGACAACGTCAATAAGCAGAGCATGGTAACATTTCTGCTGCCCCGAGGTGTACTACCTACATAAAATGTTTTTGTATTTACACGTTATAAAATGTAAACTAACTTTAAAATTAGATTTGTTCATTTTTATTACAAAGCCTTGCGTAACTATATAGCAATAATTTATTATTTAAAATAGTTTTTCTTAGAAGACAAACACACTGAGAAAACAAGACGGTAGAGAATTATTACTGCATGTTTATTTATTTTCAAATATGGTGCACAATTGTGAGATTCTGTAATAAAAATAATATATAACTTCACTTTATCGTGGTATGTGAATGTTTTTATATCTTTCAATAGCGACATAAAGTTTCTTAATAAAAATTCCTCATATCATTTTTACGTAACTATCATCTAAGAAAGTTATTTTGTAAAATGACTTTGAAATTCTTTATAAAATAGATGGTATTAATTTGAAATTTAATCTAAATTGTCAAGCTGCACACATCGATTGGTTTAGGGCAGCGACTTTATCGATCGCGTGGATGCTGAGGGCAGTATAGGTCACGTACTGTACCCTACTTTCCAGACAGCTCTTTATGGGGCTGTTGCGTCATTTAGCCGCTTAAGCCACCGCCCGCTCACCTCGAGGTACTGCCAGCTTACCTACAGACACCTTCGGCTAGCACTTGCCTAAATACCTGCCAAATACCTGAGTTTAAAATAACTTACCGGATTTGAATGACCTTCAAGCTCAATTATTTTCAAAGGCGTGTTTATTTTCTTATCGTTGATTTTTTTTTAATTCCAAATTGAAAATTCTGAAAATATATTGATAGCCAATTCTGATAAAAGTAATTACAATCGAAACAATCTTACATTTATCTGAATAATTTAGTATGCATTTGTTCTCTTTAATTAATTTGTTGATTTAAATTGAGTAGTCAGTCGTCTCACAGGTACATACCTGCTTATGTTCCACCTTTGTCAAACATTAATGAAAATTCATAAAATATAGCATGGATTTTAAAATAATTTTATGATTTATTACTAGAATTTGACATAAAATTTTGGTACTCAACTTTTCTAGACTAAAATCAGTGTCCACAATACATTGTTAATTAATATTCCTTTCAATGTACTTTTTTGTTTTCTTTATGCACTAAAGAAACTTTACTAATTACACTAAAATGACAAATGTTATTCAATTCATAGGAATATTAATTATTGCAACCTATAATCATTGATATACTTTTTTTTCCCCTTACGAAATAAAATTATTAATAATGATTGTCATATTTATACCTATGTATAAAAGTTTTTTGTCTGATTTTTTGTAGATATAGCTAGATATTGCAAAAGTTGTACTGTAGGAATATCTTATTGCTATACTTCTCAAGTTTTTGACCTATTTCTGAAATTGCAGCCTGCAAGGATGAAGCAATAATGGACATACACCGTTATTGAAATGTTTCCCCCATCTGGCGTCGTGATGCTAAACTAAGCAAACTACTCGTGCTAATCTTCTTATTACTTTAACTACATGTTGTGAACATTTGTCTATTTTTTCCTCCTTCGCTTTACTTCTCTCATTTTCTTTCAGCAAGTGTTCACTCGAGAAACGTAATAAACTGCCACTGCATTGTACAAAGTTATTATCAGATAGGTTGTATCAATGCCCACTCCACAAAGGCCTGTGCATTGCGAAGCGCGTGAAACAAAATAGTATAGTCCACCCCATTTGCTATAGCATTGTAAAATTCAAATTAAGTCCAATAAATTTTTCTTGATGTTTATATACCCCTAAAATAATTTCTAAACCCCATATCTTGCCATGTGTAAAGTTTCAAAATTTTGGAATCACTCCTTCCATGGAAATTTCGGGGTGAAATTAGCATGTAACTCAATGGGAAATTGAAAATCTATAGGACTACTATTTCAAAAAACAATCGAGATCGATATTATAGTGCGCAGACCTTGATGGAGTGCTGGGCATTGATTGTATTGCATGTTTTTAAAATGTAAGAGTATTATTAAAATTTAAAAAAAAAATATTTCATTCAGCAGAAAGAGAATGATAAAATTATTATTATTAATTACAATAGATTGCAAAAGTTAAAAATATATGAATAATTATAATGCAAGAAAAAATTAATGCTAATACGCCCGATTGTATAGATGAGCTCTTTCTTTAATCCAGGCTTAACTTTATTGATTTTTATTGCTGCAATAATCAAAATCAACAAATTGAAGCCTGGCTATAGCTTAACATTATATTTAATTTATGCAATTGAGCGATACAATTTAAACTTTGCATCTACAAATATAAAAAAGGAAACAACGATATTAATTTTAATTTAAAAATAATTTATTTTTTTAATTCATTTCAATTAATTAATTTTTAGTTGTAAAAAAAGAGGACATTTAAAGTAAAATATTAATTAGCAATTAAAATGTCAACCCTTTGATTATACATTTACAAAAACAAAACACGTTAGTGCACAACATTGAGGAAGTTTAGTTCACATGAAAATTTTGTTCTATATATGGAGCACCATAAGTTAATTAGTAATAAAATTAATTACTATGATGAAACACAAAGTTTATAACGAATGAGCACTGTTCTTGTTGTATATCCCATATGAAAATAATATATAACGTTATAGAGATAAAATTCATTAGATCTTAACTAAAATCTTATGATATAATAATCACGTTGCATGCATGGATTATATTGTTAGCCTATATATTATCAAAGTGTAACGGTCTCAGGATTATTATAAAGCTTCATTAATTACAAACTGCTACTAAATTAAGCATTGTGTATTCTAAGTAACATTGTTTACAAGTTTCGAACTGGATCAATTCACATCGACAGAAACCTTATATGACAATGTTGAAATATTTAAAGCTTGTGTTATGAAACCGTTGCAAAATATCGCAGAAACTCTCGTGGGATGAAAATTAAATCACTTCGAAGGTTATGTAATGCCACCTCCATGAATATCATAGATTTTGTACTTATAGGTCAAATATTATACTATGTCATCATTACAACATGAAACGTTCATCATTTCTACAAATCTTTAGGTTCCTATGAAGGCCAACTGTGGTATCAACAATAGATCTGATATACAAAAAATAAAGCTGAAAATTTACGAAGTAATCAAAAGATATGATGTATAGAAACTCTGATTTGAGAAAGTTTGAGAACACAATTTCAATTAATAATCATTAATAAAATTTATTGAAACACATGTAAAAAATCATAAAGTGTGCATGACAATTAAATATATCAGTGTGTATATGTGATTTCTATATATACAACTATATAATGTAGGTGGTTTTATAAATTTGAGACCAATTTAACTGAAACTATCATAGTTTTCTTAGTTTAAAAAATAACATTTATGGTTACGTGTTTTAACAGCCTCCTATAATAAAACTTACTGAGAAACACGTTTTGTCCCTAGTTGTATATACAAGTACTCAGACCATATATATGTCCATGATAGTACTTATATATGTACCGCACATTGTTGCGTCATGACTGAGCACAAAGAAAACAAGAGTGCAACAGACATATCGGCCGTTCTCCACACAAGGCCGTGACTCGACGAGGCGTGACTGCCACTCCCTGCAGTATAAATCTCAGGACAATCTCGAGGCGGACACTCCATTACCTTCGCGTGATAAATTCCTCCTCTTTACGTGCAGCAGCAGCCAATAATATTGACAAAGGATCAGAGTAGAACAGGTCAACAGACGATCAATATGATCTCTGATCTTTTGTATTGGTCATTGATAAAAAAGAAAGTACTAGGCACGAATTGGGTACACAATAAAAATTCTTTTTCATAAATTAAGGACTTTAAATGTTAAATTGTTCAAGAATTAAATTAAAAAAATATATACTACCATATGTTTTCACATTTCTTTTCCTTATAAAAATTCTTCACAAATTAAAATGAACACTTGCATAAAAAAAAGTAGATAGTAATGTTGTAAGTATATAAAGTGAGCATAAAAATGTGTTACAAGAATTTATTTTATAGCTTACTTTATAAGAGTAAGATATTTAACAAAAAAATCTAGCTTAAATATCAATTACAAGTAAATTAATATGAGAATTTTGTCTCTTTTCTGTATACAAGTATCGAGTTTTCTTATACAACCCACAGAATGTGTGTTGTGTGGGATTTTCTAAACAAGATTCACACTTACAAAAAAATAGTGTTTTCGTGTGGTTAAAGTAAAATTGAGCAATTTCTTCTTGTTAAAACTTCACCACAAAATACGGACCTTTAATTTCTTGATGATAAAAAAAGTCGCGCAATGACAATCCACTTCTTTAAGTTTTTTTGTGCTATAGTAACAAAATAAAGAAAAAACAGTAAAAGAGAGAGAGAGAGAGAGAGAGAGAGAGAGAGAGAGAGAGAGAGAGAGAGAGAGAGAGAGAGAGAGAGAGAGAGAGAGAGAGAGAGAGAGAGAGAGAGAGAGAGAGAGAGAGAGGACCTTGAGCCATACAATTAACGTAAATTACAGAAGTAGAAATTTCCATTAGTCTCTATACTAATTCCCAATCCCATAACGGAATATAAATATAAAAACAAATTTAAACTTAATTTAATCATACCATTACTTTAAAATACGACCATATATATAGTTCATTTAACACATTTTGCATAGTAATTAAATCCATGAAGCATTACACAGCAAAGACTCTATATAAACATTATATACGTTTAACAATATATTTATGGTGAGCACATAGCGGTAATGACGTCACAATAAAAAATTCCGCTATACTTGATTGTTGAACAGCTGACGAAGAGCACGTCATATACACATTGCATGGTTAAAGCTTGAGTGCTGCTGGTTTAAACCGCACAATAATGTAGCACGTACCCTTTGTGGTTATATTATGTATTGTAATTTACGAACTAAAACCAAGAACGCAACAAACCCTGACCACATTTGCATACTGGTTTGCTAAACTTAAGCAGAGTTAATTTAAATTTATTTAGCGTTGTTATTATTAAGCTTTAAATTAAAGTCTTAAGTTTGTGTTTTAACTTATGAACTTTTGGAGATTGCTCTCTCTCTCTCTCTCTCTCTCTCTCTCTCTCTCTCTCTCTCTCCTCCGTAGGTGCAAGTGAGCGGTCAGTAAAGAAGGTCACGAAACCACTGCAAGCAGCTCGTGAGAACATCGTTTTACTTCACATGTGTGCGAACAAACGAGTCGTGTATAGAACATTGTTGTGTTTAGAGTAAATCTTGTTATATTGTTCACGTTTAATTGCATTTGTACGACCTTAATTAACATGTTAAGGCATTAATTAACTCGTAATTATTTGTTTTCATTTCCATTATACATAGATCATTGTATTATCATATTATTTTCAATTGATAATAATTTAAAGAAAATAATAATAAATAATAATACATAACAGTATATAATACAAAGTAATAATAACTCGAGCCATATACGATGAATAATTTTATAGCAGAAAAAAAACTTCTTAATATTTCATCATACACCGCACGTGCAAAAAGCTTTCATAAAATATATTTAATTAAAAATTTACGCTTCTTAAGTTTTTTTTTTAATTAATTAACAATTTTTTCTTAGCTCTGTATAAATTTTTAGATGCTGTAATTATTGAATATAAGAAAATGAAATAAAAATACAAAATTCTATGTTTAATCAATCAATAAAGTCACAGATGTCTGTAAATGAAAAATAAAAAAGTACAAATTGCAAAAACAGAACGAGGTGGAGTCATTTACAAAGATAATCTCTACAAGACCATCTTTTTTCTTTTCATGAGCTGTTTTAATGGAGATTGCTGTTTGATTCGCCAGCGGTTGGTAATTTGTTTCTACGTCAAGCTGCAACGCGGAAGATGAGAGCAAAGTGGAGCTGTAAACATTCAAGCCAACTCGCTGAGCCGATAAAACTACCTGCTCTGGTTTTTCCGCCATTACCTTCATCACATATGCATACATGAGTTAGTAGCAAGAATATAAATAAGAAGATAATTACACTGGCTATGTATATTTGCAAATGTCACGTTAAAAAAAGTTGGTTGAAAAAAATTACTGTGTGATAAATATTGCTTATGTTGGTGACAGTTGTGAGGTTTATCATTGTAGTAATATTGTTGGTGCTCATTACGTCACCTGTCAAGTAGCTTTCTTATCATGTGTGTTATACTTTGGTGCTCATGAGATAAGTCGTGAGGTTTACCAAATACAGTAATATATTTCTTAACTAACTACTTAAATTACAGTGTGTTTCTCATAATTTTACTAAAAGTAATTAGAAATAAATTTTAAAGGTATTAATTTTAATTATGTGACAAACTTTTAATAATCAGGACGGGAAATTCAAACACAACAAACTTTGAAATAATCAATAAGTTTGAACGTTTGTTTAAAGGTGCTTGTTACACATTAATTGAATGCATGCTAGTAATGAACACATTCGTAATCAAAGTTATGTTATATGTAAGTTTGCACAACCAAGTTACAATTCCTACAATTTGCAACTTGAAAACAACTTGTAATTAAATTTATTGTAGTTGAGTTTAATGATTTTTATAGTAATTGAAAATCCGTGTGATCACTGGAGACTTCAATGCTCAACGTTTTTCTATCTTGAGATGGTCAATTAATTTAGAGCATAAAGTGCAACTCATGGGAATTAAAGCCGAGTATTCTTAGAAATTGCATTTAATGTGGTGTACACTTCAATGCAAATGGAACGTTACTCCTGTCTATTACTCCTGTCTAATTTGTTGCAATAAACCAAATCAAATGCAGTTATTTAATTTTTGAGAAGTATAAATCGAGCACTAAGCACTAGATATACCAATGAATTTACAGTTTTAAGTTCTCTATAACTCCTATGACTACTAGATAATACCCCAAACACATCATTCCAGCTTTCTCGAGGTGTACATTAAGTATTGTTGTAAGACTTTTTTGTTCTGTATACTCACCCTCGAGTCTTCCATTTGCAGGAAGGTCGCAATGCCGGCTCGCACGCGGTTCTTGACCCCTCGCACCGTGCCTTTGGCGCTCCTGATGGCGCTTCTCTCTACCAGGACATTTCGGACACCGGCGAACGAACTGTCCACCTCGTCTTCCGCTTTATCTCCGGGTCGCAGTTCGTCTAGATTCTCGTGTAAATGGAAGTCATAATGATGGTCGGATACCGGCTGTGAGGGTGCAGGGGAGGACTGTCGCTCGGCATACGAGCACTCCTTGATCACCATGGGCCGCTCTTTAATCTGAAGCCTCTTGGTCTGTTCTTCAAGAATAAAAGGTTTACTACTTGGTAAAATGGTATCTATCAACTCCGGTGGACTTGGAGGATTTACCATAGAATCACCATTTAATTCACTACTATTTAATGAATCACAACTAATACTATCTTCTTCATCACTTCCAGCAATGCTACTATGTGTAGTAACTGATGACACTCCACTATCCACTGATGGGGATGATAACTGTTGCTTCCGTTTTGGTAATGGTGGAGGTGTTGATCCATCAAAATCACTTCCGGTACCACTATCAGTAGTACTCTCACTTGGTGAAGATAATCCACTTGGAGCTTCTGGGAAGTAGAAGTACTGTCCTGGACGGACCATATTGTTGCTTGTTTGTGCTCCGCAGTTTCCTCCTAGACTGATCGAGACTCGAGATCCGCTTACTCGACCCACATCCCCGTTGTAGTTGCAGGTAGATGCTGCTGTTGCTTCTTCACTGGAGACGCGTAGCACGGTAGGAGTAGCGCCGCCACCGGAGACCGCCTCAACTTGAGGGTTCACGATGATACTAACAACGTAACCACGAGACTCGCTCGTCTCCAGTTGGATAGGAGACGAGGAGGATTTATCGTCAAGCCAGACTGAACGTGACGTCTTAGCAGATAGGGGGGGAGGAATTTCATATTGTATTGTATTCATCTTGTACAAAATATTTTAGCACAACATCACTTTCAATATTAGGGGTAGATAAATTATCTAACAATTTTAATGAGTTGAATCAGCACATTGATGAGGTAATTTTTCTTGTCTACTCGATCATTAAAGTCACCAGTATGTTAATATATCAAAGTCGCAAGGTAAACAGTACTGTCACTTAATATATATTTCACAATAACATTCCACGTTTAATAGATCATACTACTCAAGAGATTGTTTTTTTTTTTCATTCAGGCATTAAAGTCACCTCGTATGCTATTGTAATATTTTCATATCCAACAACACTTTCTCTTGGCCTCGAGGTGGGTGTGGTACCTGATTGATCTTATTCACTTCCTGTTTTGTATATACGTAACAATATAATTACTATTATTTTTACTTCAAGACCTTACTGTATTTTTTTTATTTTGTTTTTTGTTTTTTTAGGATGGATACTTAACGATGCGTCAATGACGTAAGCAAAACACCTGTTTTTATAAATACATGCAAAATTTTAACAGTCTCACTTTTTGCCACTAGAAGTAAAACTTGAAATCACAATGAAACCTTAAGAATACACCACTGTTGGTTAAGTACACTTTTGAGTAAAATCAACACACGCGCGGATTTCTTTCTGAAAACCCTTCTCTTGCGTGTCTGGCCGCTCACTGCTAGAGTTTCCTCTGGTCTACTTGAGAAACAACTTGCTGACTGTTGGAGTGGGAGAAAAAAAACGAACGCTGGGCGGCAACAACAACGTCGTCGGCAGAAAGTTCGCCTTTGCCTCCACCTATTGCTATTCACCGTACGTATACCTGTTGATCACGTGGTCTCTTGGTTCGCCCTGGGCACCTGATGACCTTCACAGGGCCTTCATGTGACGTCATGGTGGTCACATGCAGAATTATTACTTTAACTATATTTATTGTTACTAAAACTTATTACATTTTTGCATTGAACATTTTTTTTTACCGTGGTAAAAAAAGTTTTGTATATATTCAAAACTTTTTATTGTAAAAAAAAAGGAAAGAACTACATTTTTTCATTGAAGCATTGAATGTCATAATAAAAAAAGTAAGCTTTTAAAGTTAGTGAGTTTTAACAAGTTGTCAGCTATCAGCTGCAGATGGGTCCTTTTCTAGAAATACAACGTTATATTTCAATCTGAATTATAATTAACAACCATATATTTTAATTACATATGTTTTATAAAATAGGACCATATATACAGTAAGATATTTAAAGAACTACGTTATAAACTTGAGATTTAATTTCATTTTTTTTTCCAGCAGTCAGCTCACCGTTGTTTTCCGACACATGGAACTATGGTAATCATAGCCTTCTGTAACAACACTAGATAACATATTAAGGTAAAAAACAAAGGATAAAAAAAAATCAGGAATGGTGCCAAATAAACAAACGTCTAAAAACTGTTATTATTTACAAATTTCTATCAATTTCATTGTTTGAATTATCCTATTTCTTTTTCCTTCATCTAAAATTAATAGAGAATTCTTTAATATCTGTAAAAAATTATATGTATTTTAGTGTTTTTAAGTCAATTAATAAATATATTTGCTGTTTATTGTCCCGTTGTGGCCGGGTCAATTTCACCTCTGGGATTCCATATAATGTAACAGATTATGAGAAACCCCTGGTGGCTACATTTCTGCAGGTCTACGGTGCTTCAAGACAGCCTCGAGAGTTCTTCACTACTTGGTCCGTGGCGCCTCACTATCGGGAGACGTGCCGTTATGTGGTGAGAGGATCGCGGCTGGAGGCCACAGGTAAAAGTGCATTGGCTTCGTGTCGTAACATGTCGTGACGTAATACTATCAAAATGAATCGTTTAGCACTTCCGCTGTCTTAATAATAATATTATGTATCTAAATTAAGTAGTCATTGCGTTATCATTAATTATTATTTTTTAATTAAAGGATATTACATTGTTATTTTTATGTATGCTATTTATATTATATTGATATGACGACATAATATGTAAACAAACCATGTAATTTTGATTGTAATAAAAAATAACAATCGTGAGTTTTTATTCTTGAATACAAGAATGTTGATTGTTTTAATATGATGTACTCAATAGTATTTTAACCTGTACAAAATAAATTTAATCAAACTAACGTGTAGATATTTCACCATCGAGAAACACTTCAAGATAAAAGAAACGTTGCATTTATACCAGCGCTGCTTTAATACAGATACAAATTTAGAAATTCAATACAAGAAACAATATAATGCGTATTTTGGTAATAAGGGCATGCATATATTAACTATAATTATAATTACAAGGATAACACCTTTTGACTGTATAGTTATTTCAACTGCGAAACTGCAATGAAATGTTTTAATATCACCCAGAGGGTTTTATTGAGTATATGTATATGTTATAACAAAGGTTTACTCCTCGAGACAACACGACATGTAATATACTCTACGATTTCTATTTATGAGTGATATTATGTTATTGGGGCGTGATATTTTAAGCTTGATTTTTTTTTATTTATTTTGATTCCACTCTGAAATCATAAATCACGCTAAATCTTCATAATTTTCTCTTCCTAGCTGCAGCCCTAACAAATCAGGCAATATATTATAATTGAAGTTCAAATTATAATATAGTAAAATTGGGATAAATAAGAATCATGATTGAGAAATAGTGAAGATTAAAGCAATTAGTACTGATTTATCTTTAAGGTTATTGCATGTTTAAATATCGCGTCCTTTCTCTCCACGTAACGCTCGTCATCTCGTGCTAAACGTTTGGTCCTCGCTGGGGATTGCGATACTTATGCACAATGCTGCTTGTGTCACGCTAACGGTGCCAGCCTTGACCTTCGACCCACAGGTCACGTGACTCAAGGTGCGAGGAATTTGCGAAGTAAATGAGTGGAGAATGTCTCGCTTGGCAAAGGAATGTGAGGTAGGAAATAATGGCACGCCTCATTTTATTACTATTTTCATTAGTCATT
This sequence comes from Siphlonurus alternatus, assembly GCA_949825025.1. NCBI lineage: Eukaryota > Metazoa > Arthropoda > Insecta > Ephemeroptera > Siphlonuridae > Siphlonurus > Siphlonurus alternatus. Next base: position 18,521,337 of record OX463779.1, on the reverse strand, counting down.
GCCAGTTATAAAATCATATTTTGAAAAGCATCAGGCTTGTATGTGGCTTCGTCTATGCATCATGCGTAGATATATAAAATAAATGGTGTCCAAAATATAAATATAAAACAAAATATAATAAATTACATTGATTTATTTTTTTACTCCCACGAGCATTTAAGCTCACGAGGACGGGATAGTATATTATAATACAGACATGAAAAATCGTTGAAAAGGCAAGTTTTGTTAATTATACATTTTTATATGTATGTGCATTAAAAAAAAAAAAAAAAATGAATATATTTCGTGTCAAGGAGCAATTTTTCTTCACGTACTGTTTTTCATTGTTTTAAGTTTTTGTCATTGTTTAAACATAATATTGTTGGCATAATTAATTAATTAATTAATTAATTAATTAATTAATTAATTAATTCATACATTGCTGAAACCAGAACGAATTGCACACAAAGCATGTTGTCTGCAGTCACTCAAGTAATTAATTCCGTGCATAATTATCGTGACGAAGAAGTTTCATGCATGCGTCAATATTTGTCAATGTAATCACTGCATCCGTTTTCTTAAAGCACATTTTATTTAACATTTAAATTTCGCGACAGTTCTAAAATAAGGAAATTAGGTTCAACTTTCTGCTTGGCTTCAATGTCGAATTTCCATTGTTATACAATATTAATTATAACAAAAAAAATATAACATTCACGATGATAATTATTCAAACAATTAATATATTGTATCGTAATACTGTGAAATTTGCACTATCATTACATTATGGAAGTACATTCCTTGTGCGCATTGCTGATTTAACTGCAAAATATTTTACTTATTTTTTATTTAATCTTTTCACTGTATTAGTTAATTTCACTTGAAATATAACTTGAATAATATAAGCTATATTTAAATAAATCTTTACGTGTCCTGCAATTTTAATTGAAGCTCAATTTCTTATCTCATCTAAAGCTATACCTTCTACTAAATGTTGCGTTATATCAATTTTCCATTAAAAAAATTTAAAGCCCTATATAATATACGTTATACGTTAGATAAAAACAAATGCATAAAGTTTTTTTGATGAAAGAACTGAAATTAATTCGACCCACAAATTTTACTGGAACACTGGCAACTTTTTTTCACGTGACCACTTGGATATTAAAAATATAAATTTAAGGTGCCCTGTTCTTCATTCCTACCGCGATGATTGCTAAACACACACACAGAAATAATAGATGGTGTAATTTTACAGCTTTAATAAATTAATATGCGTTGAACAACAAAAATAGAGAGAGTAATCTTTTTCCCAAACATTTTTACATTGCAAAATGTTGTATTCTAAATTTATAGGAATATACCAGCATTATTTATAGCTACCGTGGGTTTGAATCCTTCTATTATATAACAGTAATTATATGGTAACTTATCTAAATTTAATTACTGAGCCTTTAAATACGTCATGTAATTATAATTATCCATGTGTTAATAACAGAATAATTTAATGAGAAAATAATATCTTCATCAAAATAATTTATTTTTATTACTCTTTGATATACAGTATTTTTGTATTATTATGTAAATTCATAATAGGTATAGGTTGATCTTGGATTACAAACTCTTTGCATAAGTAATACAAGACGAATTAAAGCTTGAAGTTAATAAGTATTGTCATATAACCTTGAGCATGCAATTGACATTACAATAGTTTTGCCGACAGAAAGTAGACCGCCAAGCTGTTACCATGAATGATGGTTCCTCTCGGTATGGTTGCCCTCATTAAAGCACGCAAATTTCTAGTAATGAACGTTGTTTCAAACTTTGTTTACTTTACTGCCACAATACTCCTCGGACTGCGCTATTGTGAAGCTGGACTACATTACGGATCATTATGTTCGTGGGAGAAGAAGCTTTAATTACAGCTGGACCTAGCTTAAGGTGGATTCACATGGCGATTTTTACCATGCGACGCGACGCGAATAATGCGCACTTGCTGTAACATCAATTGGCGGCCATATTGGGCGATTAAAAGAAAAAGAGCATCGTAATTAACGCGATTACCGGCGAATTCGCCGCCGCATAGGATTTCACAGCTTTTACGTTAAAATCGCGTCGCATCGCCGTTGTCGCCATTTGAATCCGCCTTCAGCTTGATGTTACGTGGAAAACGATGCTACCGAGGGAACTCGTTTTCTGTATGGAATTGAGTTTTATCGATTTTTTTATTTTATTTATTTGTTTTAATAACGAAGCAAGTGATACTATCGCATACTCACACACGAAAATATGAATATGGGGGATAGTTAAAAAGGGTTAAAACATAAAAGAGGCAAAACAAAAGGATGACCATATAGAGAAAATGAAAATCTGCACACTGAACTTTAATTATTTTATGAAACAGATTATCAAGTGGCCAGTAATATTTGGTGAAAACTGTTTTTCAATTTATTAATGTAATAAATACTAATGTAATTTTGAGATCGATACTCTATGCTGGTCCAAATGTATTAAATGCACGGCTGCGGACGGAGGTACAACGCCTTTATTTTTTCCCTGTACTTCTGAAGCCAAATGAGAAGAGTTTTGTTTAATTTATAATTTTATCAGCATGAAGTTTCACCCAATACGATTTGAACATCTATTAATCCTAATTTAATGATTTTTTCAATGCTACAAGATGATTTATGATAATATTATACTTTATAACAGCGTATACAACATAATTATTACTGTACAACCATACGTTATTATAAAACAACGCATGTTACTTAAAAATTTATCGTCCTAATAGTAATTATTACTGTACATCTCTATATAATTTTTTTTATATTATTATAAAAAAACATGCCTTTTCCAATTAGATGTAAGTGTTACCTTGCTAGAGAGGTGTGTTTTGCTTGATTGTGGGCGTTTACTTGAGTAGGACTTTGACAAATTGCATGAGGTGTTTCATTAGTATAGCATACAGTGTGATGTGATGCAAATACGAAACAAGTACATATATAATTAAATTAATTAATTTACTTTGTAATTTGCTCGATGTTTTTTTTTTATTATATATAGCATTTTGATACATTTTAGATATTTTACCATAAAAGAAGACAAGCATGGCATTCTCATCAAATACAGATAAATTCTACTTCCATAACAAAAAAAGCTTTCCAAATTTTAAAGTAAATATCACACTATAAAATAAAAATACTTAAGAACTAACCAAGCAATTAACTATAATACTTTTCCTTGTTTTAAATTTAAAACATGTAATCGCGGTCACTATTTGTACTATTCATATGGCTAACATTGTACTACATAAAAACTTTCAATGATTTAAAAAAAGAAACTGTTTCATCGTTGGTTTAATAGTCTTTTCATTGGCTCAAACCTAAGCCAAATTACTATAAGATTCTATTTAAACTTGAAAATAAAATACATTAGTATATGATAGCCATGCACTTGAGAGTCTCGGTAAGGCCAGCGCACCCGAAGACGGCGCCACCTGCTGTTGAGTGCTCGTGGTGCATTGTTGCAGGCTCGCTCACTCATTGTTGAGTCTATTATTGTAGGCACGCTTGGCTCGTTCTCACACCAGCAAGCTCCTCAAAGTCGCCACCAAGTTAGTTACTTCCGGGCAATATTAAGCTCACGCAGCTTACCAAGCAACAATGGTCAGCAGGCAAGTCAACGTCCGAGCATGGTATGGCACTACCTGACACGCTGAGTCAATATGAAACGATTATAACACTTTTATTTTTATACCTACATTTTGTCGCTTTGGTAGAACGGTTGTTATAAATACAAGAAAATTAATTTATTTTATTAACGTGATATATAAATGAAGAGAGAGAGAGAGAGAGAGAGAGAGAGAGAGAGAGAGAGAGAGAGAGAGAGAGAGAGAGAGAGAGAGAGAGAGAGAGAGAGAGAGAGAGAGAGATTGAATTGCATAATGATTGATTTTATTCATCTGCACTTCCAATATGCAGACACAGTAGTATAGTGCTTTCTCGTTATACTGTGGTGCATGAAAAATAATCCAAATTTGGACCTAAATGAGGGGGTGATGCTCCATGCTAAAGAGATTGAGCAGGTTTTATTTACATGACTTAGGATAGCGTTGGGAGGGTAAACAGTTCACCATATAGTCAACACTAACTTTATTAGAATGCTGAGTGTTTGTTTTATTTTAATTTGAAATTTCTGTGGAAAACATTTCAGATTTTTTTTATGATTTGAGCTGTGTTAATGAACATTTTAATTTCAGTATATATTATTGATGTTATATGCATAGCTTATCTCTGAGGCACATATTGTGTATGCTTTAAGCTTTATAATACTTAAATTTAATATTTAGTGCTTTGCGTAACAGTTTAAGTTCTTAAAATCAAAAAGTTTGAGACAACTTTAAAGTTTCGCAATATTAACTTCAAATACTTTTTTTTTTATATTAAGGTTTAGTTTATATATGGATATATATATATATGGATATAGCAACAGAATACACGAATGATCGAGTGACGCTGTCCTGTGTTTCTAAGTGAACATTAAATGTAATACTCTCTTTTGCACAGTAATTTAATTCAATGTAATGAGATTTCATCAAAAGCTTAAGAATAAATTACCAATTGATTACAAATTAATCTCGGATTAAATTGAGTGCAAATCACAACCCTTTTAATTGAAAGCATGGCACTGAAAAAAATAATCGAAATAAATAAAAAGGATAAATATGTTCAAAGCAAGAAGCAAGTCATAATTAAAAACAACCTATAATTATATGTATGTATATAATTAGAATATATTGAGCAGAAAAGTTTTTATTAACTGTCTATGTTTCTATGTATGGCTATATGTGTTTAGTACTCAATTTAAGTATCGGATAAATTTCTAGGATAAATTTGTGCTGAAATCCTTAGAAAATAACATATAGATATATACCCATTCAAAATCACTTTTCTATAACAGCAAAAACAACAACACTACGTTTTCTTGTCTACCAAATCAACGTCCGCATATCTGAAAACTCAATAATTGGCCACTCTGTAATACAATATGATGGCGCCACTGTACTGACAATTTTTTATGTGTTATTAAGAATCAATGCAGATGCTGACAAAAACAAATTGCAAAAACGGTTTGAATCATTGCAAATTAAAAGCAAGGCTACACAGCCAAGTTTGATGACGATATAAAATACTTTGATAATTTATTTCAAACCATTGCATGATGAAAGATGATTGATGTTTCACTCAACTTTATTTCCTTGGCTACTTTTTGTTACTGTAGAAGAAAATCTCATTTGATCTCTAATTCTAATGCGGTTGTAGAAGAAATTTAATTGGGAAGCTGTATCATAAGCCCACGTTGATATTTAAACTTGCTACTCACAAGGCCGTACACCTATAACCATAATCTGTGGCACCTGCTAGAAAGCTTAACTTGCGAATTCATCCTCATCTTATCGAAGAAAAAAAATAATAAAAATTGACTTTCTCTTTAATATCCAATGGACCGGTGAAATTAATGTATTAATGTTTTAGGCTTGGCAATGAGAGAGAAGGGTGAGTGACCCTTTATCTCTCTGGGAGAGGAAACTGAAAGTCAATGAAAGTTGTCTCGTACGTAATATCGACCAGCATATATTATTATAACATACGGTCGTGACTGAATTGCAAATGAGGAAATTTTCTATGTGTATATAAACATAATGTTACACAAATATGTAATCATGTAAATTTATTGTAATTGGAGTTATTTCCTTTAACCATGCAAAATAAATATTGTTGTAAATTCTTGTTCTGTTCAATATAATTTATTTTTAATTTTTTTTTTAATATATAATGTGGTTTACCTGAATGTAATTTTTGTTACTAAGAAATAAGCAGTTAATACACAATTGATATTGAAGATTGAAATAATTAATTAAAAATGTAAATTAAAATTTATAAAAAAAAAGCAAGCATTATGAATTGTGATTCCTGTTCTGTGACTACATATAAAATACAATATGAATATTTTGAGTAGAAAAAAAAGCTCGAATTTCTTCTTGATCACCGGCTTTCTATAATTATAGCATTGACTTCATTGACTCTTCACGAGCTCATGGGACGAAGGATTAATTATTTTTCTATATTTGACCTTTTCATAAGAAGCTTTTCAGTATAAACTCTGCATGGTGGTTTGAAGGGTCAATGTTGATTTTTAATTTATTCACGTTATCAACGCAGGTATTCTCTATTTAAAGCTCTCGGTAAAATATAATGAACACTACATAAATTTTAATTACCTTGACTAAATTTATAGAGATTTTTATTTGGTATGTAACAAGTGGAGAGAGAACTAAATGGCACGTGTGGTTTATTGATTTTGCTGGTATTGGTTGTTGGCCTGTTGACGCGACTGCAAAATTAAACACACGGTGGGTATTATGTAAGCTGATCAGCCTCAGGAATTTTATTTACTATACACAAATCAGCGGTAGGGGAATATTAATTATGTGGAATAATTCAAATTGTATACGTGGATGGTAATATGATATTTTGGTTTGCTATACACAAAATCGTATTAACTTATTAATTGCATGATATTACTCATCCATTGAGCACCACATAAACATAAATCATATTAATAATGTAACGTAAATTAATTTAGACATTTATTACAGATAAGAAACTCTTTGTATTGTGTATTTTAATAATAATAAATAATAATATTAATGAATATTCAAAGAAAAACAACGCATTTGCTTATAGTATATTATTTAATTTTATTTAAACGCAGGGTATGAATAATAAATACCCTGATTTAAACGATTCTTTTTAGATGCCAGCAGATTATCATTAGCAATTGATTGTTATAAGAATTTCAATGAAAGAAAGTGAACTCTCCTAGCAAAAAAATAATGTTGCTTCATTAATATAGACATCAAACAGTGAAACAACTAATACCTTGTACGGCAGGTCTACTTCCTTTCAAAATATTTAATTAAATTTTTAGCAACATGTGGTAAGAAAAATAATTAATCAAATTCATGAATAATATTATGACGAAGTGAATTCTATAGACATGCTTTACTGTCTCTTTAGTTATACAATGTGAATTACTGCACTAACATATTCATTTCCCCCACATTGCACTTGTTGAATCTACGATGTAAGTAAGCTCTAACCAGAGCCAGCTACACCCACTTCAATGTAGACTGATGGTCGTGCACGACAACGCCCTAAGCCGTACCAAGCTGTATTTACATTATATTCTAGGCAAAAGTACTAAGGAAGTGGCCATGGTGAAAGCTAAATAAAAAATTTGTCAACATATAAAATTTATATTATGTTTATTTCAAAAGTGTTTAAAAAATTATTATTAATTCAATCTAAAGTACATTCTTGTTCTTCAGAATAATTTTACCTTCACCGTTGTCTTTAACGTAATGGCGCTTTTTTTGCTCTTATTGATATAATATCATTGTTAAGGCGGATTCAGATGGCGACAATGGCGATGCGACGCGATTTTGACGTCAAAGCTGTGAAATCCTATGCTGCGGCAAATTCGCTGGGAATTGCGCTAATTACGATGCTCTTTTTCTTTTAATTGCCAAATATGGCCGCCAATGGATGTTACAGCAAGTGCGCATTATTCGTGTCACGTCGCAACCTGGAAATCGCCATGTGAATCCGCCTTTATCAGATTGTCATGTAAATGTAGCTCTAATGCTGCCATCGTTAGCTGTCGTACTTCAGTTTACCTCCTCATAGTTTTTCATGTAAATGTGACTCTAATCTGATAGTCGCGAGCTATCACCTCGCAGTCTCGTGCTGGTGACTTTGTGGGTTCGGTACAAGTGTCGTGTACATCATGGGCAATAGAATCGAGACTGCTGCGCTTCGTTGTGGATTTGTAAGCTAGGTAATGCATGTTATACACTGCTGAGAAGAAAGGGCGGAGAATCTTTAAATTTTTGAAGTATATGAAGCGAAAACATAAGACAATCCGCAATAAATAAACAATTTAAAGAGCAGTGGATTACAATTAATATGCTTTAAAAAAATATGATTGAACTACGGTGGCAAATACGGCAAATACCGAGGACACTATAATATGAAGAGTCTAGATACTTTTGTTCATGGGCGTATTTTCATCTGCATATGCAGTTATCATGTATGTGGTTCTCTCGATATACAATCGAGGACTTCTCTAGGGGGGTCTAGATACTTTTGTCCATGGAAGTACTGTCATCTGCTTGGTCTGCACAGTTGTAATGTGGTTCTCGAGGACTCGTGTCGAGGGCCGGGCGTGGTTCGCCTTGGTATCTCAAGGCCCACACGCCGGCTAGCTGGCACTCGTTCAACTGCGCATTACCAAACCGGACTTACACACACGCAGAATCACTTGCGTGAGACATTTAAATGTGAGAAACATTGAAGTCATATTAATTTAATGGCAATATTCCAACATATTTGTAAAATTCTTCTTATATTGTATTTTAAATTTTGTGCAGAATGGTATTTTAAAAGTGGGTTAAGCCATGGAGAATTATTGTAGAGATCCATTGTTTAATTTATTATCACGCGAGTCGATTGTAATAAATAAAATACAAAAAAAAATATGCAGAGCAAAAATTTACATTCTGGCGAGAGGAACTCGTGCGCTCTTCCACCGCTTAATTATTATTATTTTTTTTAAAATCTTGGATGCACCGCTGGCATACTACTATTTTAATGGCATCAACTTCATTAAGAAATTAATAACACAATATTTTAATATATTCAATAATTGGTTAGAAACAATTTAAAGTAAGATTTTACTTTACAACAAAGTATTGACTTTCTGTCTAACATTGAAATAATATTTAATGAAATAATATTCCGAGAATATGCTATTAACATTCACCAATATATTCATATTAAATGTGCTCTAATCCGTGAAACAAAGGCTTACCTGTCATTTACAATAAAAATTTACGACAGTGCTGTCTGAAAATATATAACAAAATTTTATATTATTTGTATATATACGCATCAGTTAGGATTATTTAGGCTTAAATAGTCATGGCATTGCTATCATACAGTACTAGAAAAAAAAATTGAATATAAACTTTGGCAACATGAAAATAAATACATAAAATTTAATTTTGAGTCTTTACTTTTTTTTTTAGGAAATTTCACTCATTATAGCCATCTCAAGAATACCCATCGTACAACGCAAAATAATATTTTTAGGCTTTACTTTTGTGAATTAAAGACAAAGAAATCTTCATATTTTATATAGTTATATTTAATTTATATTTGTGATTATTCTTTTCTCATTTTAATTCTGTGTCGTTAATGTTTAAAATTTGCTATGTATTTTATTTTATCAAAACAAATGTTTATCCAGCAATTTAAAGATTGCCGGCTGGTGCAAATAATACATATTTATAAATTAATATTTCAAGCTAATTGAATTAAGAGAAAATTCAAATTTCTTTAATTTACAATTTCAAATAGTACAAACTAAATAATCCCCATTTATCCATATATTATGATTCTAAAACATGCAGAGTTTAACTAAAAAAAAAAAAAAAAAAAAAAAAAAAAAATATATATATATATATATATATATATATATATATAAAAATCTTACACATAAACATATTTAAAAAATTGGACCCGAAGAAGATTTGAGCAATATTGAGTCAAGTTTTAGATTATGCTGATTGTGAGTTTGTTTAACATACAGACGCGATAAATAAATAGTTAAAAATATAAAATAAATGAATTTTTGAAATCGCAAGTTTTTTTTTTTTTTTTTTAGAACGTCATTTATTTTCTCTGATGTAATATAATATATTTTATTTTGTTGTTGTAACAGAACGATATAGAAAAAAAAAAAAAAAAAAAATCAAATTTCCCATTTTTATGTCATTTTTGTACAAAATGAGATAGAAAGGAAACAAACAAAGAATCATTCAATCTCCCGCTGTTTGAGAAACTTTTTACCTTTCTCCTTCTTATTCGGTTCACTTTAAATGCAAACTCCATTCCCGACGTTATTAAGTTTCTTTTTAACATACTTATTTTTGTACATAATGTAGCCTTTTGTTTTGTTTCCTTTTTTTAATTAAGTTAAATTTACTTCTTTTTCATAAAAATATTGTTAATGAAGGCTAATTTGTTTGAATACAATTGCTCTCCCTCTCTCATTACTTTATATTTATCAACATTCTTCCGATCTTCATTTAATATTCTGACTTTTAATTGCAATATATAGTGAGCGTTTGACAATGCTGCGATTTATTTATAGCTCCACTGTTGTGGCATGTTTTGGTAAACATCAGCCAGGAATGCGCACTTGAAGCGTATTTTTGTTTTATTGTAGCGAGGCAGATTCTTCAGTCACGTCAACACAATATTGCGTGTACATCACACGCAAGGCAAAATGTTTATATCTTTATTAGCCTTTCACTTTTCATGCATACAGCACACATCACATTTTTTTATTATCATTATTATGAAATATTGTAAAGGAATGTGTTTGTGGATTGAATAGTATAATTATGTGAATTTTCAATTTTGTGTAGTAGAAAATAATCATATTTTTTAAATGAAACTGAAAACTCTGAAAAGTGAAAAGGGTAAAACAAATAATGAGTCTTTTAATCCAATTTTGGATGGTCTCATTACCGTAGCAATGAACTTAAATAATATTTATTTATTTGCAGTGAAAATATTGTACTGCGTAATCATTGTGGTTTTTAATACGTCTATAAATACATCGTATTTTTACATTTTTTTTTTTGCACTTAAAATTGTGGAGAAGCTTATGTATAAGAATGGTCTTCATGAACAAAAATGAAATAATACAAGAGTTAAAAAAAAATTACTTAACAAATTTTAGAGGCTTGCTGTGTCACCCACCAAAATGTAATTTGCAATTTCATTTACTCTATGTCTTTTCTTTAATTTAAATTTACATTTAACAACAAGTTTTATGCGGGAGATAAGACGATTAAGTTAAGACGTAATGAGAATATAAAGGCCATTTTAAAGAAACACTTCTCGTACAGCGTACATTTGTTCGGTTTTATGCACCTCTCTCTCAATTTGCAATTTGTGTTCTTTCCAAATTTTTATAATTAGTATAATTTTGAAGCAAAAGCAGGAGTTAATTATGTACGTGAAGTGAGCCCCCCCACTTTCAGCACTAATTCCAAATTTAAGTGCAGTAATAGGTGCTCAATTAGTGCTAATTAGTGCCGTAAGACAAACATCAGCCCCCCTGTAAACACATGTTCAAATCCAATTTGAATTATGGGGGGCTCACTTCACGGCAGCCCCCCCACTTACAGCACTAATTCCAAATTTGGGTGCAATAATTAGTGCTCGATTAGTGCTAATTAGTGCCGTAAGAAGTTTTGCTCCAGCTCAATATCTTCATTTTCGAAAAAAATCGGAAAAATGGGGGGCTCACTTCACGGTAGCCCCCCCACTTGCAGCACTAATTCCAATTTTAGGTGCAATAATTAGTGCTCGATTAGTGCTAATTAGTGCCGTAAAAAGTTTTGCTTCAGCTCAATATCTTCATTTTAAAAAAAAATCGGAAAAATGGGGGGCTCACTTCACGGCAGCCCCCCCACTTGCAGCACTAATTCCAATTTTAGGTGCAATAATTAGTGCTCGATTAGTGCTAATTAGTGCCGTAAGAAGTTTTGCTCCAGCTCAAAATCTTCATTTTCAAATAAAATTCAAACACATGAAGGCAGCACCCCCCTCCCCCCCAAACTTGCAAGTTTTGCCGCAAGAATTCCAAAATGAAATGGAATAAAAAGTGCTCAATTAGTGCTATATAATCCCACAATTTCATTTATTTTAACTCGTAAATTATATGCATTAATTCATGGGACAATGTATCATGGTGGGAGGGAAATTCAAATCTATATTTGTTTCATGGAAAATGAATTGAATGCTGCAGCAATAAGTTCATTCAACATTTCTTTTGACATTGTCGAAGCATTAAATTTATAAAGTCTCTCCAATTAAAGTTATGTAAATGATGAAGGTAGAGATAACACCGATCAGCTGTTCGACGTAGTCCCCTTTGATTAACATGTAAACCTTAGCAAATTCACAGAATGTCTGAAATTCTTTTAAGAGGCAGATAAGAATTCCTAAAAGACATAGGAAAAGATTCAAAACAATTTAATTAGCCGATTTTTTTAAATTAAGGTTTTATATAGTTTGTCTCTCAATGGGAAAGCCCTATATCCTAAAAATTAAAAAAATTAATTATAAAAAAATCAGCTAGTTTAATTGTTTCGAAATTTTTTCTTCGGCTTTTAGGCACTATATAATATCTGCCTCTCAAAAAAATTTCAGAATTTTTGTCAATATGCTAAGGTTTACATGTTAATCAAAGTGGACTACGTCGAACAGTTGATCGGTGATATCTGTAATTTAATTGAAAAAAAATTAGTAAATTTTAAATGCTTAAAATTGTCGTTTTTTTTTTTTTTTTATTTCCGATATAAAAATAAAATATACCAAAAAAATGTATAGAAAATTTTAAAACAATTGATCGTTAAGAATTTTTTATATTAATTTTTTAAATTTCCAGTATAGAGCTTTCCCATTGGAGTCCTAAAGTAATAAATTAATATTAAAAAAAAAAAAAATCAGATCCAGCGATCGTTTTAACATTTTTTCTAAAATTTTTTTGGTGCTAAGAATTGTCTCTAAAAAAAATTCAGAATTATCATGAGGCTGCTAAGGTTTACATGTTAACCAAATGGGACTAAAACAATCGATGTTTCGTGTTATCTTACCCTTAAGTATATATAAAAGAAATAAAGAAGGAGGAGAAGAAGAAAAAGAAGAAGGAGGAGGAGCGGGAGGAAAAAACATTAAAAAGCAAAACAAAAATTAGTTCAGTATATAATTTTTGATGAAATATTTTTCTAATCAACTGTATAGAGATGGGAGAAAAAAATAAATAAATAAATAAATAAATAAATAAATAAATAAATAAATAAATAAATAAATAAATAAATAAATAAATAAATAAATAAATAAATAAATAAATAAATAAATAAATAAATAAATAAATAAATAAATAAATAAATAAATAAATAAATAAATAAATAAATAAATAAATAAATAAATAAATAAATAAATAAGGGAGATGAAGATTAAAAAATATTATATTGGTGGGGACATTCACAAAGAATTTTAACCCCCACTTTAGCCCCGATTTTTAACCCTGGTGCTAAACATGGTGCTAAACCAGGGGCTAACCATGTTAAGCTCCTAGTTTAGCACCATGTTTAGCACCAGGGTTAAAAATCGGGGCTAAAGTGGGGGTTAAAGTGCTTTGTGAATGTCCCCCTGGGTTTACTAATTTTACTGCCCTATTTTGAGTATTTAGGTAGTAGTCTCAGTAATAAAGTTCTATACTTCCAGACAAACATTATTACAGTTATTTAATATATATGTTGGCACCAAAGCCCGAAAAAATGCGCACATCTAGGTGTGGCTCTAGAGATTTGAGCAAAGTCCAATATTAACAAATATTTCGGGCTTAAATTTGCTCATTTAAATTTGATCACTTCTAGAAGTGCTCAAATCAAAAAAAGCAAACCCCGACAAGAAGTTTTATTTCTGTGTTTACTCATTTAAATTTGATCATTTCTAGAAGTGCTCAACACGAAAAAAGCCAACCCTAACGAGAAGTTTTATTTCGGGCTTCGCTCACTGTTTTGATTATTTCTAGAAGTGTTCAAAGCAAAATGAAAAATAATAATTAATTGTGCCGTATTATAGCAATAAATAACAAAACAATAAAATAATCTAAATTTAATAAAATTTTAATTATATCACTTTTTCAAATAATTGATAAAATACAAATTTAACATTAATAGCGTGTATACTGCAGTATATATTATTATTTTTTTTTTATTATTATTAAAACTTTTCTTTCTGTATTAATCAAGTCATATTGAAAAAATACTATTTTGTCACACTGAGAGACACTTTTAATTTTTTTTCATTTTTTATAATTTAAGGCTATGATTATACTCTGGCAATGAATTCCAGGTTGCAGATGAACAATTTCTAAGTTCAGACGACTTACCATACATGACAAAGAAAAGAGTCTATCAGATCAGCATGCAGCAGCATTAGCAAATTCAAAGCAAGGTTTTGTGTTTTACAACTGCAAGAAAGAGGTGTCAATCTAAAACATGTTGTGCAAAGAAAAAAAATTAGATGAATTTTAAAATGCCATGAAAGTAATTTTTTTTTGTAGGTTTGGTACTATCTTGAGGAGCTCTTTGCTCCTTAGCAAGTTCTATAAATTAAGTAAAAATGGTTTTATAATATATCAGCTGTAAAAAATTATTTAAATTAACTAACATACAATATATTAATATAAAAAGTGTGACAAAACAGTATTTCTCAGTATGAATTGAATAATTCAGAAAGAAATGTTTTAATAAAAAAATAATATATATACGCGCTATGCTAAACTGTTAAATTTGTATTTTTGTCAATTAATTAAAAAAGTGATGTAATTAAAAATAAATGTTATTAAATTCACAATATTTTATTGTTTCATTATTTATTACAAATTATTACTATAATACGGCACAATTTCTAATTGTTATTTTTCATTTTGCTTTGAGCACTTCTAGAAATGATCAAAACAGTGAGCGAAGTCCGAAATAAAACTTTTTGTCAGGGTTTGCTTTTTTTGATTTGAGCACTTCTAGAAATGATCAAATTTAAATGAGCAAATTTAAGCCCGAAATATTTGTTAATATCGGACTTTGCTCAAATCGCTAGAGGCACACCTAGATGTGCGCATTTTTTTCGGGCTTTGGTGCCAACATATATATTAAATAACTGTAATAATGTTTGTCTGGAAGTATAGAACTTTATTACTGAGACTACTACCAAAATACTCAAAATAGGACAGTAAAATTAGTAAACCCAATATAATATTTTATAATCTTCACATCCCTTATATATATTTATTTATTTATTTATTTATTTATTTATTTATTTATTTATTTATTTATTTATTTATTTATTTATTTATTTATTTATTTATTTATTTATTTATTTATTTATTTATTTATTTATTTATTTATTATTAATATTTAAAACAAACGCCACAGTACATAACCATAACACACGAATAAAAAATGACCCCCACCTCCCCAAAGATGTTAATTCCCCCCACTACTCGTTAACAAATATATACAATAAACTGCCAACAACAATGAAAAGTATTGAGTGCAACTTAAAATTTATAAACGAAGTCAAAAAGTTTTTACTTGTTAATCAATTTTACTCAGTAAAGGAGTATTTAACTTTTAAATTTCTGCACTAGGACAATGCTAAATACAAGCAAATACTTCTAAACTATTATAAAATAAACTACACGTATGTATAACTAACAGATTTTTGTTTTGTTTTGTTCCATGTTTAAATTACTGCAATATGTATATTTATGTAAACTTAAATTAATTTAATTTCTAGCTAAACGTAAGATTTAGATTAAGAAAAAACTTTTGTACCTCTATGTTGTATTATGTACAGCCACACGAGGAAATAAATAAATAAATAAATAAATAAATAAATTTATTTATTTATTTATTTATTTATTTATTTATTTATTTATTTATTTATTTATTTATTTATTTATTTATTTATTTATTTATTTATTTATTTATTTATTTATTTATTTATTTATTTATTTAATTTTTTCTCCCATCTCTATACAGTTGATTAGAAAAATATTTCATCAAAAATTATATACTGAACTAATTTTTGTTTTGCTTTTTAATGTTTTTTCCTCCCGCTCCTCCTCCTTCTTCTTTTTCTTCTTCTCCTCCTTCTTTATTTCTTTATTTATATATACTTAAGGGTAAGATAACACGAAACATCGATTGTTTTAGTCCCATTTGGTTAACATGTAAACCTTAGCAGCCTCATGATAATTCTAAATTTTTTTTAGAGACAATTCTTAGCACCAAAAAAATTTTAGAAAAAATGTCAAAACGATCGCTGGATCTGATTTTTTTTTTTTTTTTTTTTTTAATATTAATTTATTAGTTTAGGACTCCAATGGGAAAGCTCTATACTGGACATTTAAAAAATTCTTAACGATCAATTGTTTTAAAATTTTCTCTACATTTTTTTGGTATATTTTATTTTTATATCGGAAATTAAAAAAAAACAAAAAAAAAAAAACGACAATTTTAAGCATTTAAAATTTACTAATTTTTTTTCAATTAAATTACAGATATCACCGATCAACTGTTCGACGTAGTCCACTTTGATTAACATGTAAACCTTAGCATATTGACAAAAATTCTGAAATTTTTTTGAGAGGCAGATATTATATAGTGCCTAAAAGCCGAAGAAAAAATTTCGAAACAATTAAACTAGCTGATTTTTTTATAATTAATTTTTTTAATTTTTAGGATATAGGGCTTTCCCATTGAGAGACAAACTATATAAAACCTTAATTTAAAAAAATCGGCTAATTAAATTGTTTTGAATCTTTTCCTATGTCTTTCAGGAATTCTTATCTGCCTCTTAAAAGAATTTCAGACATTCTGTGAATTTGCTAAGGTTTACATGTTAATCAAAGGGGACTACGTCGAACAGCTGATCGGTGTTATCTCTACCTTCATCATTTACATAACTTTAATTGGAGAGACTTTATAAATTTAATGCTTCGACAATGTCAAAAGAAATGTTGAATGAACTTATTGCTGCAGCATTCAATTCATTTTCCATGAAACAAATATAGATTTGAATTTCCCTCCCACCATGATACATTGTCCCATGAATTAATGCATATAATTTACGAGTTAAAATAAATGAAATTGTGGGATTATATAGCACTAATTGAGCACTTTTTATTCCATTTCATTTTGGAATTCTTGCGGCAAAACTTGCAAGTTTGGGGGGGAGGGGGGTGCTGCCTTCATGTGTTTGAATTTTATTTGAAAATGAAGATTTTGAGCTGGAGCAAAACTTCTTACGGCACTAATTAGCACTAATCGAGCACTAATTATTGCACCTAAAATTGGAATTAGTGCTGCAAGTGGGGGGGCTGCCGTGAAGTGAGCCCCCCATTTTTCCGATTTTTTTTTAAAATGAAGATATTGAGCTGAAGCAAAACTTTTTACGGCACTAATTAGCACTAATCGAGCACTAATTATTGCACCTAAAATTGGAATTAGTGCTGCAAGTGGGGGGGCTACCGTGAAGTGAGCCCCCCATAATTCAAATTGGATTTGAACATGTGTTTACAGGGGGGCTGATGTTTGTCTTACGGCACTAATTAGCACTAATTGAGCACCTATTACTGCACTTAAATTTGGAATTAGTGCTGAAAGTGGGGGGGCTCACTTCACGTACATGAGTTAATTTGTGTACAAAAGAATTCTCAAGTTCAAATATTTGTCTAAATTGATTGGGCTCATTACAAAACAAAACGATTGAAATAAAACTCCTTTTGCAACGTTACTTCTTTGAAATGGTTCAAAGCCTTTTATTTTAACGTAAACTGAGATAAAGAACACCGACAGGCATATTTTGTTTCATTCTAACAAGTTTTTCTGTATACCGATGTTCTTTTTGTAGTTTTTTTTTATACATTTTTACTTCATTTCTTCAATTTTTTTTTAAAAAAAGGTAACTTACTAGTCAAGAACTTCAAAGTTATTTGAACTTTAAAGTTTCATATTTCATTGTATAATTTTATAACTTCCAGGATTTTCGTGGATTAAAACTGTTACCTTTGATTCTTGGGTACCCCTTCTAAACCGGGATGACCATGACCTATATGAAATACTGTGGAGACGAAAGATATATGAAATTATTTAATTATTTATTGATAGTAAATATTAATAACAATAATAACCTTTTGTATCTCGTGGCTGTTATTTTACAACTATTTTTATGTCATTTTAATAACAGCTGAAAGGTGTCAATCAATTAATTTTTATTGTATATTATATTATTAAAACTGCACGTTAAATGTAGCGAAGTTAAAGCACATTCTCTTTCTCCGCACAAAACTCCTCCAGTAAAAACTGCCGTTCCTCCTCGGACGGCGAACATTACTTGTCGCAGCTCCCAACAAACTTAGCGGAGCGTGGTGGTGAACACTGGGCAGGTGGCAGCAGGCGATCGAGCGTGCCCGCGTGTACACAAGTAGCAAAATATTTGGTGCGAAACGCAAATAATTGTGGCGATCTCAAGTTAAACCACATTATTATAAACATTTAATTGTTACTTGATTTTGACCTAGCAAATAGACCATCACCTTGATCCTCAATTTTCAGCCTTATACCTTTTGATTGCATGCAGTAGCGGTAATATAGCAACAATCGACAGTATAGAACAGTGTCATATTTTTAATTTTATTAAAAATTAACAAATTTATGGCATATATATACATATGCCATATATACAAAAAAATATGTATATTATAAATAATATATTTTTTTGTTATGTTTTCAGTTTGCTGGTTATACGTATACTAATTTGAGTAATTTGTTTTTAAATATGGAAATTATCTGAGAGATTGATAATGGTTGTGACCTATGCCAATTACAGTGCGTGTTGATGACGTCATGGTCGTCAGATTAGGTATAGTAATATCCTAATTTGTGCTTTATTTTAATTAGTACCCGCACTTCAAACAATGTGGGAAAAATCAGAATAGCTTAACTTAATTATGTAAAAAAAACTAATTATGAAACAAAGCATGAAATGACACCATTAATGTCCATTTTATTAATATAATTGTGCAGTATAAATCAAATTACATAATTTGGCACTTGTGACATTATGACTTGTTACAGATGAGTGGAATTTTAGTGACAGGTTAAAGTGCGAGTCAAGATAAATCGATAAATATTCATTAATCAACAGATTAAAAAAAAAAATCGTAGAACAACGAGCTAGAAGGAAAAAGATGAGCAAAGACAGAAGTAAAGAAATTCTCCTTTCTTGCTTTACAATTTGCAGTGGAGACATTCATGGAACAAATTACGTCGCTGGAGATCAAAGGAAAGAAAGAAATTGCTTCTGTAGTTCGTTGTCAACCTAAGATAAAAAAAATTACAATTTATTTGCAAGCTTTTATTCCAATTAAAATCCTAGTTTAATGTATGCTGGTGATGAATGTAGCCAAGAAGCTGTATTAGCTCCATGTATTCGCTCCATTTAAGTCAACAAGACTATGCAGTTAGGTTCATTGTGAAATATTTGAATACACTAGTGACTTACTCAATAGTCATACATTTTACTAGGTAAAAATTATCTTCTGTTGTTGCTGTATATCAGCTGTTTCTTATTAGTATAATATAAATTATCTGGAACACTATATGATTATAATATTGTCTTAATCATCCAGTTGGATTTTGAATACAGTATTAGGTAATTTTCATCTATAAGTATGAGGGTATTTTCGAGGCTATATAATCATTAAGAACACTTTTTAAAATGACAGTATCTTTGTTTTTCTACATTATTTATGGATTACCTCGTATGCCATGTCCTACCAAAAAACTTATTATTCCGTTGTAATAATGTTTTTTCGATTATAAAATGAGAAACACTATAATGTAGCTTATTTTTTTAATTTTTTGTTTGTTTATTTATTTTTTTTTTTTGAGGGTGTATATCATTTTGTACATGTACACGTGTGTAAAGAAGTAGTACTAAACACAAGTCTAACTGGCCCTCTCCATCAATTTCTTATGGGCACCATCCCTTCTTGAAAGACCTAAAACTCTTTCTCTATTTGTTTTTTTCCTGTCACTGACGTCCAGTTTTTATCACCAAATTAATTTTTTATTTTTTTATGTTCTTTAATAATAAAAAAAAATGCTTTATAAGCTCTGGTATAAATTTTGTCACTGCCAATTTTATTTCAACACATCACAGAATTGTTCACACGAAAAAGCTTTCAGATTTATTCATCATTTATAACAATCTGTTAACTTTTTGTTTTAATTCACATGCTTTTAGGATTGTAATGCTTTTTTTTTTACATGCATGTTGATAAGAATAAAATGTTGCATGCATGCGAATATGGAAACTCATTGAAATATTTTGTTATTAATATTATATACGTCAAATTGCTAAAAACTCAAGATTTATATTTATAAAAGACAATCAAGATTAATTAAATATTTCTTTGTGTGCTTTATTCAGACATTTAATTAAATAAAAATTAAAAGTAAGCAAACACTTTTAATTATATTTCCATATAAATAATTCATCTAGAGAAATAATTTTATAAATAAAATATTCGAAGAAACTGGTGCATGAAGCTGGTTGGGTTAATAAATTCAATTTCAAATCTGTTTCCGCTTCCGTATTTTTTAATGTACTTTATTGCTTTTTGTGGTTCCTGCATGGTCAACGGCGAAGCAACAAAAAGCCATAAAAGAAAATTCTATAATAAGTCTAATTTTAGTTTCAAACCGCAGTATCATTAACAATAATTTATTGTTATGTATAAATAATAATATTAAGTAAGTGTAAGTGCTTAACATTTTATTTTTTTTTCTAGAAACATCCACGATGCGACCTTGTATGCTATTCAGGGGTACACCTTTTTGATTATGATAATAGTGACGAAGTTAGGTGCATGTATTAATTTTTGATTGAAAAAAATAGTAACAGCAATTCATCATTCCAAGTTGAACAAAGAATAAATTAGACTGCAAAATAAGGAGAAATAGATTACCAATTCTCAGCAGAGATAATATACTTGCAAGCAGACAAAGTTGATTTACCTTGGTGTATTATAATTTATAATATTACACCGATCTATTTTCATCTACTTCTACGAAATCATAATTGAATTGTCAATATAATAGGTATGTTTGTAAATACACAATCAGAAAGAATCGATTATTTGTGATGAACCTTCTGTACATGGAACATAAGGTTCATCACAAATAATCGTTTCTTTCTGATTGTGTATTTACGAACAGACCTAATATATTTATAACAAACTTCTGGCAAATATTTTTTTATCAATTTAAATATAATGAGTTGTTTTGTAGACGGTGTGAAAGTTGTCTACACCGCAAAAGGTGATATAACTTAAAAAGATTTTCAGTAAATCAGACTCCCATGCAAAAAATTGAAAAATGATCATCGTGTCCTAACATTGAATTCCATACTTAGGAAAAAAAAAATTGGCACATGGAATAAACTTTTATTTCAGAAGTTATATCATTGCAACACAAAGACATATTATTATGCATAAAGACAATTTATATTTTTTATTTATTTTAAATCATTTGGCTTGAACAGAGACAAATATTGATCAAGTCAAAATCTTATTATGTAACTAAAATTAAAATATACATACAATTAAGGAAATACAAAATATTTAAACAAAATACAACCTACATATTTGGGCGCGATTCACGAAGGAAGTTATCCACGTTTAGTGTCATTGAAATAGGCTGGCGGTTAGTGAGAAACGAGGATAACTTTCTGGATAACTATTCTTTCGTGCATCGCCCTCAATAAAATTATTCATCAATTAACAGTTAAAATGGCAAATAAAGTAGCTTAATACAATATTTTCTGGCAATTTACTACTAAAAAATTATTTTACTGAATAATACTCGTTATTAATTAAAATTTCCTAACTAACTACCCCTTGCTGGTCGATTCGTACGTTGTAATAATTATACGATCCATAAACTAATTCTTTTCAACATTAATATAAATCCAAGACAATTCATATTTACATGCACTTTTAATTATGGGAAGCTACTTAGAGTTGTCATACTAGCTACATTTAGCTTCATTATCACAATATACATAGTCGATTGCACTTATGTAAGTGCACCTACTTATTAATACAAGCATGCATTACAAGCAGAACAAAGGATAACTTAGATTGCAAAATAAGGAGAAATAGATTGCCAATTCTCAACAGAGATAATATTATACTTGCAAGCAGATAAAGTTGATTTTCCTATCTTGAATATAACATATTAGACCTTACAAATATCACTCCATTGTTTTAACATCTCAGAGTATAAGATAGTCATTTTCCGACTGATTGCTTCTATTTGCCAATGTTCCGGCTGATTTCCCTACAAGTAAATTGTAAGTATATAATAACTCTCAGCCAACGAGGCGTGACCTATTTATTAAGAACAAACTATATTGTTACTATTAAATCTACGCAATAATTTTTATGGGAAAATAATTAATATTATGTTTCGAAAAATTGCCATTCTATTTTTTACAAATTAGTTTCAATAACGTATGTAACGTAATGAGGTAATAATTTGTTACATACAGTTAAATTTTAACTCAAGTTAATTACAATTTGTAACGCAAAAGTTACAAAACATGAAGTCAATTTCTCATTTGAGTTGAATTAAAATATAATTATGCATACTTAATAATTATAATAAAAAATACCAATGTTTATAAAAAAAAAGTTCTAGCTATTTTTTTAATTTAAAAAAATGTTGCGATTACAATTTTTTGTATTTTAGCTGAAAACCAAGTTCATGGTTTTGTAATTATATGAATTTAAGTATGTATATCCAATTATTATAAAGTTACTTTTACAATTTATTACGACACAAACTAACGTGTTTTAAATTTAATTTAATTCTACTGTCACCAAATTTGCAATAATCCACTTCTAAAAACAAGGTGTAACAGTTGACAATTAATGTAATAATCGTTCTTACTCCGGACTATCAAATCTGTTGAAATGGGGAATTCTCCTACATTTATTTTAATTTTTTTTCAGATGCTCTATGCCTTGAAACTAAATGTCCCAAAACTAAAAAGTTTCAATTTTCAAAATTGAAGACAAGGGAATTTTTTAAAAATCTTCCTTCTTTTGAATTTAGCGCCAAAACGTGACGTAGGAACTGCCTAGCAGGCGAAATTTTCCTGCAATAAATTTATATTTTCGATTATCACTCTTAAAGTAAACTGATATTAGAGACAAAACTATTGATAATAGGGTAGAAAAACCCGCTGATTTCGATCGTGTTACTAAAATTTATAGCCAATCACTCCTTGACGCTCAAACTATGATATCAAGCAGTTGTTGTGTGTTAACTAGGGAGTTTCTACGTCACAATTTTCAGGTTTGCGCGCGGGTTGCATACTTTGCCCCTATTCTAATAATCCCTTCAGAGTCCCCAAATTTGAGTTAAAAAAGTTGAAACTTAAGTCAAACTTATTGTTAATATGTACCCTATCATGATATAGTAGTTAAATTAAAATTTGAAAATTTGAGTTGTAAGAGAATTCCCCATTCTGTTCTGTCAGGAGGCTCTGGGTACGATTTGTAAACATATGGATCTTTTATAATAATTATTTATTCACCCTTAGATGATGCTACATAACAATATGATGATCGAGGCAAGTTCTTTTTTTTTTTTTTTTTTTACAAGGATACACCCCTAAGAGCTTACAGCTCGCGGCGGGGTACTGGGTAGGGATAAGGTAGGGAACGGATAGTGGCCACGGCCTGCATGCTTACGCGTCCCAGCATTCGCTGAAGTGAGACTGAGGGAACCGTGGAAAACCTCAGTCAGGACGGACACCTCTACTTTTTCTCAATGGACCAAAGCGATGTCCAAAGCCTGGGGAACCACACACAAGTGCATCACTGCACTGGGTGGAAAGCGAGACGAATTTACCGCACTCTAAACAAGAGTGCTGGTCAGACATGAGTCAGTGACGAATGGTGAGTAAAGATGTGTGTCCCTCCTCTTCTTGTCTCTTTTTTATATAGGGGTAAGCATATCGCGTGTTATGAAAAGTACTTTTATTAATTAAATACTAATCGTATAGTACGTTTCTCGCGGAGCGAAAAACGTACTCATCATTTAATCGATTTCATGATGTGCGATGAGAAATAATCACAAATACGGCCAAAATACTTGCTTAAACAAAAGTCAAAAGGGCATTGATAAAGCAATTCTTGACTATAATTGGCATTGTCACATCATGTTGACTTGTTTAATTGTTTTACATATTCAATTACCTGGTGAGAAAAGCAGACAGTTTTCAATATTGTGTTTTAATATTGATCGATGATGACATATATTTATAATTAATATAATTATGTTTTCCAATGTAATTATCAACAATGTTGAAATACAAATTTTCATCGTCATTTACATGTGATTTTAGTGTTTTGGATTTGGGTCAAACCACGATGCTCCAATCAGTTTTAGTCAAATCGAAATGCTCCAAAGCCGATCTTCGGCTTTGGAGCATTTTCATTTGACCAAAACTAGACTGGAGCAACGTGGTTTGACCCGGCCAAAGGCGAAAAACGAATTAATTTCGGGTTTGGAACATCCCGCGATGCTCCAATCTAGTTCTTCGCATTTTTTTCGGCCTTGGGCCGAATTCGGCTTTGGGTGCCAACATAAATATATAAATTTTGCAAAATTTGCATGCTATGATGGCGAGTTCTATGTGCTCTACAATTATATATTGGTGAGTTCTATATTTATGTCTTCTGCAATTATCTTGTTGTATATAAGTCTTAATTGTCTTATTGCCAGGGGGCTGATTCCGAGATCAAAATTAGCTGAGATCAATCCTTAATAACAATTTAATTAAAAGATCCTTGATGCTCGACTATATCTGCAATGTTGAACACAACACGTGACAGCCCGGTGGCACGTGTATATTGTGTATGCAAATATAGTGTGACACACACGTGCAAATTTCTCTCAAAAAACAAGACCGCCACGTGCGACATACAATCTGCCCTAGTGTTTGTGACGGCGTGAGAAGCGAGCGAGGCGTGCCAGCTGCTAACACTCATTTGCATTGTTCCCACTGTCCTCATTTTGCTTCAATTTGCAGCCACTAATTAGCTTGATGTCATTACATGAGCAGGCATGACGTGCGTAATTATAAATTATACTCTCTTTGCAACTTAGTTTGGTATCTTTTCACTAGAGAGCAGCACAATACGCCAAGAAATAATTTTTATCGCTGAGATTGAGCGCCTCTATTGTTTTTTTAAAGAACTAATAAGAAAATTGTTACCTTATTTGAAATATTTGAATATTGAGGGCATTGAGGCAAAGCACTGCATCATCAGTATAATCTATAATGGTCTCTGGCTAGACAGTCGACACATTATAAATTTTATTGTTGAAATTAATTACAAATAAATATATTCTTCCACGTACCTCAGAGTTAAATATATATATGTATATTTTAGGTATATGTCCTAACAGTCCTACATATAATTTTTTCAGGGGACGGGGGATTCGAACCAATCTACAAATTTAAACCTGATGGCGCGTTGCACTACATTTGAAATAAAACAATGATGTAAAACATAAATATATGTCGTTTTATTTGTGATTCTCTCTCCGCATTAAACACACAAAACATCATTAATTCGAACGATATATATATAATATAGCCTTGATTTTTGAATAGAAACTTAAACACAATTTAAATACTTTACATTAATATTCACGGTGCTGAAGTTAAAAATACAGTACGGAACTATAAATTTTTTATTGAAATAAATGACAATTACATGGAATATTGGTATATTGCTGCTATTCTCAATGCACAGAAATTTTTATTTAAAATTAAACAACTTTTTTAGAGACAATATTATACCATAACATATTTAAAGGAACATAATAGGGATAAGTTATTATACTGGCTTACAGAACAAGGGAAATACATTTTATTACGTAAAAAATATAAACATCCATCGAAGTTAAAGTTCAATTTTCATGAATAGTTAAATCTTATAAAAGGTAATGAATATTACATACAACATTTCATTATATTCTGAATAATAAAATAAATAAGCGAAAAAATTAAAATCTGTAAAACATTGATATAACATCTGGAGTATAAAGTAATTTAAATATTTGAAACAGGAAATATTCTTATAATAAGATGAAAAAAATAAATAAATAATACATCTTAGTTTTTTTTTTTTTTTTTTTTTTTTTTTTTAGATACACTAGCATCCTAATTGTTGGTTCATATGTACCAGAACTAAAAAGGATATTTAATGCATATATAAAAATTAAAATAACATATACATATAAAAAAAGGTCTCCTTCAATATTAAATTTTTTTATCTGATGGAATAATAAACAACACAAAATTTCAGTTTCCATTATAAATGTGTATAATTATGTGATATATAAAAACTTCACAATAAGTGCCATTCGGATAAACAATATAATTTTATTGATAGTATAATTATTATTTTATCATTGCACAGAAAAGAAAATTCTATTCTCTACTGCAGTGTTGCAAACTATTTTTTATGGGTTTACTTTATGCTATATAGCTAGGGAACTAACTGCAAAAAACGGGCTATTAACGATACAATCCTGAAATTTTCAGTACTGGTACAGAACCCCTTTTTGGTCATTTTTGGCGGCGGTACCCAAAAAAAAGTTCCATAGGGTGACCTTGAGTGACCTTTGAACTTTGACCTCCGATTAAATTGGATTTGTTTTTTTTACGAGGAAACTAAGGCAGGTACGAAAAAATTTGTCATGAACAAATGTGTTTGCAACAAACTGAAGATTCATTGTGAATTTTTGTAAAGACCGAAGTCCATAAAAAACAAAATGGCGGCCAGTGAAACTTTAATTCATGCTTTTTTACGTCACTCTTCAGCTTATTTCAAGTAGACTAGCAAACTTTTTTGTATATAATGACAATTTTTAATTGCCCGTGATTATCAAGATTAAGAAAAGTCATAATACTTGCTGATAAGACAACAATAACGTAAGATATTGTAATTCTTATTGATTATTTTGCCTCCTAGTGTATACGGCTTTATAAAAAAAAAAAATTAAAAAAATGTGATAAAAGCCTACAAATTTCAGGAATGATTTATTTGGTCATAAGGACCATAAAAAAAATTGGTTCCTAAAAAATTAAGACCCCCTTTGACCCCTGGTGACCTTCAAAAATGGTAATTGTGGAGAACTGGAAACATTTTTTTCTGATAAACAGCAGCTTCGGACGAAAATATTTCTAGTACAAAATATGATTGGAATGACTGGAATTATGTCCCTGATTTTTTTCAAAATGCAGTGTTGCCAAATAGAGCACCCACGTTGCCAAACGTGCCCTTAAAATCTGCATCTTAGGGTCACTTCATTGCAAACAATCCGTGCTTCGAATTCAAGCTTTAATATTCATTGCATGAATCTTGAACTGGGATCATCAAAGAAATCCACCATAAATTTGTTAAGGTCCTCCCCCCCCCCCCCACCCCCCACTTCTTCTTGAACCCTGGGGCCATTTAAAAAACGACAGTCTCTCGATAATATTCTTGCATATGATTATTAATTATTATTTTATTATATATTATGTTTTATTTTTAATACTCAAGAATATCATTGGAGTGATTTTAAGAGTATCCCTAATTTTTAATGCTGAGCTGCCAAGTGTTCTTGAAATCTGAGACATATGGAAGTATTTATGTGTTATCTGGAAGAGTGCACTGCATCGTTTTAGCCACAGTTAATAGACGGCCCTTGGCATGCATGTATATTTTACAATACGTTATATACTATACTTCAGCTTCTTCAGGATCATCAAGGGAAGATCCACTGATGGGGGATGGGGTTTGAAATGGAAAATGGGGGGGGGGGGTAGGATTATCTCCAGAGATACTTAACATTTAAAAAAAAAGGCACCACCGCTACCAGAACGGAGGGCTGTTTTTATATTATTTTCGGAACAAATAACTTATATTATATACAATATAATAGTCATTTTCAAATTGCTGGTATACCAAATATGTGTTGTATTAATAAAGTTACATCGCGTACTGTAAAGTGTTTTTTTTTTTTTTTTTTTTGTTTTCTTTTTTTTTTTTTTTTTTAGGAGATACAATACAATCTGTATGATTCTTTTTTACTGCATCCAAATATCCAAATTATGCTACTCTGAATTTTTTCATGCAGCTTTTATTTTAGGCCAGGAACTATTTTTAAATAATTATTTAAAGTGCGGCCACGTCCCCTGGAGGCGTCAATAGGCGTCTAGGCTCTATCATTTTATTATGGATCCAGCGGGGCCAACATAACTTGCAGAACTTTCAATAATTTTTAAAAATAATTCCGGGACTCAAGGAAATGTGAAAGAATTCAGAGCAACATAATTTGGTACCCTCTATTCAGTCTATTCATTTTTGCAATAACAAATTGTCATGCAGGTTGTCCATTGATGTTACTAACTAATATGTAAGTTGTTCAGTCATTCCATAATGCAATTATTAACGTAATGTATTTATATATAAATGTTTGTTTTATTTTTGATATAACAGTCTTAATTTATATAATATATTAATAACATACATTAACTTTTATATTATATTATAATATATATTATGTTTAATAAATGCTAAACACGAAACCCACCCTCGGTTCTGGTAGCGGTGTTGCCCAATATTGTCCCTTTTCCGCAATAATGAGCTCTCTGCTATATCATGCATGCAGGTGAGCGCAATTGAGAGTTGTAAGTAAGTGTAAAATAAGCTCATTTTCGCGCCCATCTGAAATAGAAGATAGATTGCGGAGCATGCAGGGACGATATCTTCAAAGATAAGTTTTAAATTAGATGCGCTTTGATTACCGACAGTTGGGGACCTGAACGGGCGTTCCATATATAACATATTTCATTTTTATTACCTTCTATAGGAATTCCTCCCTACCCCACTTTTTCCATTTCAAAACCCATCCTCCCTTGATCCTCAAGAAACTGAAGTATAGTAACGTATTGTAAAATATACATGCATGCCAAGGGCCGTCTATTAATTGTGGCTAAAACGATGCAGTGCACTCTTCCAGATAACACATAAATACTTCCATAAGTCTCAGATTTCAAGAACACTTGGCAGCGCAGCATTAAAAATTAGGGATACTCTTAAAATCACTCCAATGATATTCTTGAGTATTAAAAATAAAATATAATATATAATAAAATAATAATTAATAATCATATGCAAGAATATCATCGAGAGACTGTCGTTTTTTAAATGGCCCCAGGGTTCAAGAAGAAGTGGGGGGGGGGAGGGGGGAGGACCTTTACAAATTTATGATGGATTTCTTTGATGATCCCAGTTCATGATTCATGCAATGAATATTAAAGCTTGAATTCGAAGCACGGATTGTTTGTAATGAAGTGACCCTAAGATGCAGATTTTAAGGGCACGTTTGGCAACGTGGGTGCTCTATTTGGCAACACTGCATTTTGAAAAAAATCAGGGACATAATTCCAGTCATTCCAATCATATTTTGTATTAGAAATATTTTCGTCCGAAGCTGCTGTTTATCAGAAAAAAATGTTTCCAGTTCTCCACAATTACCATTTTTGAAGGTCACCAGGGGTCAAAGGGGGTCTTAATTTTTTAGGAACCAATTTTTTTTATGGTCCTTATGACCAAATAAATCATTCCTGAAATTTGTAGGCTTTTATCACATTTTTTTAATTTTTTTTTTTTATAAAGCCGTATACACTAGGAGGCAAAATAATCAATAAGAATTACAATATCTTACGTTATTGTTGTCTTATCAGCAAGTATTATGACTTTTCTTAATCTTGATAATCACGGGCAATTAAAAATTGTCATTATATACAAAAAAATTTGCTAGTCTACTTGAAATAAGCTGAAGAGTGACGTAAAAAAGCATGAATTAAAGTTTCACTGGCCGCCATTTTGTTTTTTATGGACTTCGGTCTTTACAAAAATTCACAATGAATCTTCAGTTTGTTGCAAACACATTTGTTCATGACAAATTTTTTCGTACCTGCCTTAGTTTCCTCGTAAAAAAAATAAATCCAATTTAATCGGAGGTCAAAGTTCAAAGGTCACTCAAGGTCACCCTATGGAACTTTTTTTTGGGTACCGCCACCAAAAATGACCAAAAAGGGGTTCTGTACCAGTACTGAAAATTTCAGGATTGTATCGTTAATAGCCCGTTTTTACTGATATTTGGTCGTTAGTTCCCTAGCTAATAGTGATCATAGTTACCAGTCTACCAGGGAATACAGACGTGAAATAATGCAGTGAAACACATACATTCATCGATCCACTTAATTGTTATACGTTATACATATAAAAAATTTAATTTTTAAATAATAAAATTATTAACGAATTGTTATAATCTTGTGCTTTTCACATTTAAAAAAACACTCGATAACAATAATACAACAATTAAGAAGCCATCAAACATTACGAATATTAATGAAACAGGGTACCCCTCACTCTAACATGTGAGATCTCGTCACTCTGCCACCCAGACACGTGACAACGATTAGAGGGTGTGTAACTAATTTATTGGAGACTTGGCCTCTCTCCTTAACACTACATATATGAAATATTTGCATGTGTAATGCAAAAATGCAGTTACAAAGTGCAATGTATTATGCATGAGTATTTTTTTTTTATTGAAACAAGAATTAATTAAACATATTAGTATTAAAAGAATCAAGAATTGATTGTTGCGTGTATACACATTACAAATAATAATTCACTCTGTTGCTTCTGGTTAAAATCAATTTAAATTTATTAAATCTTGTTACTACAGTTAGGGATAATTATAAAAATTATAATTTTTGTATTTTTATGTACATTCGTATTGATTTCAAGCAACATAAACAGTAACAGTAATTTTATTTTAATGTTTAATGAGTATATATATTA
This sequence comes from Siphlonurus alternatus, assembly GCA_949825025.1. Classification (NCBI taxonomy): domain Eukaryota; kingdom Metazoa; phylum Arthropoda; class Insecta; order Ephemeroptera; family Siphlonuridae; genus Siphlonurus; species Siphlonurus alternatus. The sequence goes on along the minus strand of OX463779.1, from coordinate 18,490,632 downwards.
TATTTACAAATAGCAATCCCTTTTACCGCACGAAGTATTTTATAAACTATAATCCCTACATTCATGGTAGCGGGAAATCATCCAACATTGTCAGAGCTTCTGCTGTGAAAGCTACCATTACCCTGAAAAGTTACGACAATTTCCCGCTTCAAGATCCACATTGTACCTTTTCTTTGGTCAGTGTTGCTGGTGCTCACACGATGTGCTCTGGAGCCCGCGAGAGGAACCACACCTGCATGGGCTCAGCCCGCCCCTTCATCTCTACGGGCCCGCGGGGCTCGAGCTTCAACTGGGGGTCTGCGTTGTCAGGCTGCATCAAACACCTGGAACAAAAGAACAGCGGAATTAGTCCTGTATTCTATTTAATAAAAGTAATCAATTTGCAGCCTTGTTAGTCTCCACCCTTTTCTGCTATGCAACCAGTTTTACACCAATAAACCAACTTAGGACTGTGAATTGCAGATTTATAAATAATACAAAATCTGCAAACAGACTAGTTCTGGTGCAAATATACAGTATGTTGTATTGTATTTAATTTTATCTTCTTAATAATTTTAATTTTAGAGCTACTGACAATTTATTTATTTGGTAAAATTAATGAAGATTTTTTTCATGTTTAGTCTTTCGAAAGGTACAATTGCTCCCAATACAAATTAACGGTAATAATTGGGTCTTGTATGACCTTAACATTTAACCATGACTGCCTTTTCAGTTCACTATTATTACATTAAATATCTATACATTTAAAATTTTGTGAATTAAATACGTCACTCAAGCTAGGTTTTCAATTGACAGCTGTGAGTTACGTAGAATGATTCATGGTTGCAAGAAGCCGTACATACAGTGCGAAGCCCCAAAGGTGAGATGATCCGATTGTCCCTCCACCACCCAATACACGGTTCGCCGACTGTCAGTGTGTCCGCGACTAGAGTGCAGAATGGAGGGTGTGATCGCATGTTTCTTCGACAGCGTGTTCACCGACATGGAGCGGGACGGGCTTGGTGCTCGCTACAAACGTCGTGGTATCTCCGACTACTTGAGTTCCGTAGTGGGTGCCACAGAGGACATAGCTGAGAACTGTGGCCACGCCGTCAAGGCCGCTTGTCGTATTCACTCGGAAGCTCGGGCCAGTAATGGTAACATATGTCCTCTAGGCAAGCACCACAACATTCTGTACGTGGCCACCAAGCTGAGTTTCGACTGGAGACTACAGGATGGCGAGAGTAACGCACTGTTATTAAACAACATCTTCTCATGTGAGAGGACCTTCGAAAGACTGGTGATCGCCGGTATCCTTGGTCCATTAGTAACAAGACTTCTCTCAGGCTGGCAGGCGGACTTCAGTGATGAAGAGGAAAGTCTATGTGCCTTAGAGTTCTTCCTGGGACATTCAGTTCGTGAGAAATTAGTGTATCGCATGAGTGCTACTCAATCTGAGAGGATGCCTGACGTTCCAATGCCTGCTTACCATGATGCTCTTCCTGCTCATCTGGCTTGTGTGATGGACCGGCCGGCTGCCTTGTTAATACTTCTGAGATACGGTGCACGGGTCGGACCGGCGGAACACGGGGCTTGGGAGACGGGAGCGGCCCCTACAGCTCTGATTCATCAGCTGCTACGGCTTGGTGAGGCTGCATGTCGTGGTTCAGTGGTACCACTTAATGCCGTGGCGTCCCTCAAGGTGCTGATGCGAGCCCTACCCCATGTAGCTCTTGAAGACGACACCCTGAGATCTTACGCAGAGGCCCTGTTACCGAGAGAGCGCTGGGCTGACCCACCTGAGCTCAAACACTTGGCTCGATGTGCAGTGAGGCGCCAACTGTGGCGAGACTGGCGCTTACCTGAAGGAATCACTGACCTACCGATTCCAACCACCCTGCACCAATACATAGACCTGCAAGAGGACTGAATAACAAGTGACAACCTGTCTTATATTAATAAACTAGCGTGATTCAATTAATTATCCTTCTCTTTATTTATTCGTTCAAGTAGAAGTGATTATCTATTTTTCAATTTATTAATTACTTATAAATCAACAATATCTTTCTTATATCTAATAATGTACGATAAAAAAACGCATGATATTATAGAAGAAGTAAAGAAATTATAAAGAGTTGAAATTTTAAATAAGTTCCGTATGATATTAATTTGACTATCATTCCGAATTTAAAATTTACAGTAACATTTGCATTACATTGTATAGTCACATATTACATAGTATCGTTTTACCTGCACTGTTTGATGAAGTTTATGTAAAGGGTTCTGGTTAGACAGGACATACAATTTATAATTAATAAACCCACAATTCAAATTCAAGCACAAACAATTAAACAGAAAAACTACAATGTTTATTTTTTTTAATAACGCTTTGCAAGGTAATGAATTAACATTAAAAACAAAATCAATAAATAATCATTGCTCAAAATATTAAAATAGTTCATATTTTATATTACAATAATTATATAATAAAATTACTTATCATTTCTAGAGCTTTATGTATGTGTTCTTCACTGTTTTACTAAATATAATCTTACACGGAAGTTTTGTTTTCATTTCTCGCTTCATGTTTCCTTCCCCGATCTACTCACTGTTATTACACACTTTGTACGTGTCTGTTGTTGTACGGCTTGGTGGCGTCAAACGCGAAAGTTCATCGCATAATTGGATCAATGTTCATGATAATATTGACGCAATATACTTGCTTAGGAAGAATGGGCGTGGACTTGTTTACAAGATTTTTAATTACAATAAAGCTTTTTAGAAATATTATTCGCTTGGTAGAATTTTAATTGTTATTGTATTACAAAATTATGATCAAAATTGCTAAAGGCATTTTATCAAAATTAACAATATTATACAAACTCAAAATTAATATGAAATTCATTAAAAATTTATTAACAATATAACAAACATTATATTTGTATATTAATTTTTATAAATTATGTTTAACTGAAAACTGTATAATTTAAAACATCTATAGCTATGTATTTAGAAAGGTTTTGTAGTAAACATTTAAGTTCTAGATTAAATATAATAAATAATAAAAGTGTCTAATTTAAATAATTAATCAGTACAGTTAGAGATTATACCCCAGTGTTAAAAAATATTCTGAAGTTGAAATTCATTTTAAATGAAGTGAGAAGATGATTTGCCCCCATGCCAACATAAATTTAAAACAAATTAAGATGGTACACTCGTCGCCTTAGAAAATCTCCCACTTTTGCAGCCTTATTAATCGCCATGCTTTGTGTCATGGTAATTAACAAGGCCGCAAGGGGAAATTTTCCAAGGCAACGAATGTACAGTATATTTGGTTACATAATTTCTTTGATATGTTGATCTGACATAGATATAGATACTGCATGTTCTATTAATGTACCGGCATCATCTTACTTACCGGTAAGCGTCCTCGGACACGTTGATTCGTCCCGGCGCGCCGGTGGTTTCGGTGCGGCTCGTCAGGTTCACGGTGTTGCCGAAGAGGCAGTAGCGCGGCATGCGGTGACCAATCACCCCCGTCACCACCTCGCCGGAGTGTAGACCGATCGTGATGCGCTGGAAAATCACACTATGTTAATGGAGACTACGGAATTTACACTCTTCTTTTTTATATCGGTGCAGCATCATTTCTAGTCGATCAGACGCGTATTTCAAAATTGAGTGTTAAATGCTAAATTTTGATACCCACTGAAATACTGAAATTAACTGGACCTTCTTTAAAAAAGATAATTTACTGTTTACTGATCATTATTTTTGTTATTTTAAATAATTATTAATCATCAGTATTGAGCCTATCTGAAATATTAACGTTTTTACGTGCCCTTTAATATTGGAAGACATAATACAGACCAGGGGAAAAAATCAAGTAATAATGAATTTCTTATTTAGCACTAATATGTATAACAAATATCATGTATGGTATTTGCTAACTGTAAAAGAGTATTTATTAAATTGTTACCAACACCTCAAATTAAGGTAAAAGCAACATTGAAATCAAGTTAGTATGGAATCTGCAAACAATTAATTTTACCGGGAATTGGTTGAACCTATTTGAAATTGGTTGTAATGTAATCATGTCTCCATCAACCATGACCCTTGAAGGTCCTCACCACGGGCTCTCCGTCCACCTCGACCTCCTTGATGAGGTCCATCATGTCGAGGGCCAGGCGGGCCATGCAGCGCGCGTGGGAGGCGCACGGCTCGGGCAGACCGCTCACCGCCATGTACTTGTCACCCACCGTCTCCACCTGCAGCATTATACAACGTGTCAACGAACAGATTTATATAGGTACTTCAGAAGTGTTACACCCGGCGGGTTTGACGGCGCTCTTCTAGCTCCAATAGGTAATACATGTAAATGAAGGTTTTCAATTTTGAAGATTTCAAGCCATTCAAGGAAGTTCATTTTCTTTTCAATGCAATATTACATCGTCCCTCGTCTGGACAATATTCACAAATAAAGCCTACACTGTATTCTAACATTTTTTATATATTACAATAATATATGCATTTACGGTGAGTTGTTTACTTTATTTGAGTTTTATATTTCAATCTGCAACATTTCAATATTGAAAATTTCTCAGAAAGACCATCAATTTCCTGTGTAAATACCAAGTTAATTTAACTATCATGTGTCCTACAGGGTCTCACCTTGTACACGTTGGGGTTACTACCCGGGTCAGTGAGCACGTCGAACAATGTGTAGATGCGGTTGAGCATGCGCACGATCTGCATGGCTCCCCGAGCGTCCGTGTGCGCCGCGCAGTACGTGCTGAAGCCCACGATCCCCGAGAAAAGCAGCGTGACGCAGTCGTAGCGCCGGGCGGGCACCGGTCGACCGTGGCGAAGCTCTGTGGCTACTGTCACTGGTAGCACCGAGTACAGCAGGCTGCACAAATATCGACATACTCCATATAATTATATCATGGTTATAAAGGAGAGTCACCGTGGAGTAACCATATTTGCCACCAATACTTAAGATCTTAATCTTAGTGTCCAAATCGTATTTCTTTTTTTCTGTATTACATCGTGTACTTAATTAGCAGAAATTTTCATCGGTACACCTCAAGATAACTGAAATGTTTTCACTTGATTCGATAGAGCTGTGGCTTGCATTAAAAAATGGAGACATATTTACAAAGTTGAAATTCAGTCGAATCATTCAAAATAAGAAAAAAAAATCAGGCATTGTTACAAAGCTAACATTCGTAACGTTCGTGTGTCCCAAGGTGTACGTTTTCATCACATTATTGCGTCATAAAGATTGCATAATTTAATATAATGGTTTTCAAGTTTTGAATTTCTTTGTTAAATCCAATTTTATAATATATGCAATACTAGCTAGAGCTCTATAACTTTATATTTTATATTGATGAAGTTTATAAAAGTAAATTTATGTATACTATTAAATTTATATCAGAAACCTGTCACCTTTCAGTTGAAACTATTAAATATAACAAAAAAGAAACATTTATCATACCGTTGTGTGCATTTAAATGCTATATATCACACATCTAGATTTTCTATCTCTACCAAACCTTTCGATATTGTGAATAACTGCATATTAATGGACTCAATTTATTCCATCAGGAAAACCGTATCTATCAAGGAATTAGGGTTGACTTTTTTTTTTGTCAATACTAAATTTATCGATACGTGCTTTTTAATTTTTTTTTTCTGCTTCTTAGTTGGTATACAAATTAATAATAAATAAATCATATTTTATTTGGAGAGGGAAAAGTTTTTACAGATAGATGAAGTTGTCATGCTAATTAATTTATTGCGCTTATGAATGCATTTTCTCATTTGCTATCACTACAAGTTGGACTATACTTGTTTTTACTAAGGGAACTTCGTTGGCACCCACCTGTCGGTCTTCTGCTTCTCGCCATCTAGCTCGCGGTACGTCTGCTGCAGTTTGTCGGTGAGGATCTCGAGGTTACGCGTGAGTTTGTACTCGGCCTCGAAGCGTTCGCTCAGCAGCACCAAGTCACGTGTCGCGTCGTGCAGAGGGATGTCGCTGATGTAGAGACCGCGCCTGTGGAACGACAGACGTTTTCTACAGTATTTTACACTGAATGTCAAACTACTTTTTATCTGTGAGGATTTAATAAGAAAATTGGGGGGAGGGGGAGGAGGAAGCCATAGTTAACATAGAGTAGATTTTAAGATGAACATTAGTTTTCTAATTTTCTATTTTCTATAAGTGGAATTTTTATTCAACCTCGCTTTTTTTTCTCTTGGGTACGTGAACGTTAAAAAAATATAACAAATAAAACCTACTTGGTGAGATCATCGAGGTTCATCACGCTGGGGTAGCAGAGGAAGGCGACCAATTCGGACTCCGGGATGAACAACATTTGACCCTGAAAGCACAAAAAGCGTCACTCAGTGCAACATAGACGTAATGACGTCATCCTCACCTTGAGTCGCAGGGAGTTGAACTCAGGCTCGTCTGTGGCTGCTCGGCCGCGGTCGAAAGCGCCAGGCCTGGTGCGCAGTACGTACACCGTGTTGATGTGTGCCAGGATGTTCTCGAAGGTGAGCTCCAGGTGAGGCCGCACCTGAAACAGCCTCAGTGTCGTAAAAATGGTCAGGCTGTTCATTTGTAGTGATAAGTAATGCTAAATGATAGTCTATGATATTTACTGATATTTACTATGATGGTAAACTTTTATTTAGTTGATTTTTTTTTTATGAGAGGAGGTCTTACCATCTCCAGCACGTCATGCAGTTTGCAGCCCGCAGGGGACGCCAGTCGGGGGATGACCCTCGCCACGCTGTAGCCCGTCTGCACGACGCGCAGATCGCGGTCGAACATCACGTGGAAGGGAAACACGCGGCAGAAGGTGGCTGGGCTCACTTTGGGCTCTGCGGACACCAGCCGACCATTAATTGAGTAATATTATTAAGTATTGTCACATGTTAAATTGTTTTGTGCCTGAATGTCCATAAAAAATTATTTATTATTTTATGTTGGCTTCATAATCAACGTGAGTCTTACATGACAGCGGAGAAACAAAAGAATGTTTCAAATAAGTCCATTGGTAAAATTTCAAATGAAAATCTCAAATACAGCTGCTTACCAATTGACTTCTTTGAGAAATATTTTATTATAAGGAAATTTAGTTTGTTTTGGCTACTGTTTCCACGTTGACTAATTGGTGAACAAAGCGTGACTTCCTGCAGTCAAGGTGTCCCATGTGGAGACTTGAACTGCTGCAAATCAAAGCTCACCGTGCGAGAGCGCCTGCTCCATCTCGGCCAGCTGGGGACGTGCCTGACGTCCTGGCCCCGCGGCGCGCTCCGAGATGAGGAACTGCACGTGGTCGCCCGCCTGCTTGCGGCCCTGCAGGATGGTCACCTCCACCTCCGTGTCGTGCAGCTGACGAGCAACCTCCTGTGGCACGAGCTTCTTTGAAATCTCTCACCATCGCCAAGCAATATGGGTATGCAATTACATCATTGGTGAACTCATTGATTGCATACTCACAAATTATGTCATAATATTATACATATGGCATATGGAGAGATCTTAATTAATTTTATTAAAATATAGCCTTAACCTATGTATTGGCATAAACATGAGTTTTTCATGAACACAAATTTATTTAAGACCTCCCCAAATGTAGCTCAGCATTGGAAAAGCATATGTCAACATTTATGAAGTTTTCATTTACCCCACCAGTTTTATTGTTGACTCTTCTCCATGCGGAGGTCTTACCTTGACAATCCCGATGACGATGTGTTCGAGACCTGGACGGTCTGAGTAGTAGTGGAGGATGAGCGCTCCGTCCTCGGCCCTCTCTGTGCACCGGAACGAGGGCGCGCGCATCCCAGGATACAGAGTGCCCAGGTGGTCGTGCAGGGCATCCAGGTTCTGTATACACCAAATTCAATGTTAGGAATGTAATTTGATGCTCCAGTGAGTGGGTTTTAAGTAAAATAAACCCATTAATTAAATCAAGATAAAACGCTTATAGTTGTTATCAATTTTGGAACGGTCGGGATATTTTTTTTTTATAAAATAGTACCATAGGTATAAGTAATAATAGTTTAAATTTATGCATTACAGTTTTATATTTTAGTGAGTTATGTTGAATTTAATACATCCAACTTTGTGGATATGTCTTGTAGTTTGGAGATCATCCAAATTGTCTGCTTTCTTGCATGCAAGAGAATAGCAGTTCTTATTTGCAGTTTATAACAACGACAAAAATGTTTGTTTAATGAGTGAGATGTCCTTCAAAATGTCCCACAGCAAAGTTTCCTAACCATATTAATGCTCGTATTTACGGCCCCTCGCCCCCTACCTGCAAGAAGTCCCGCGGCGTGGCCCCCAACACCTGCAAGATGCGGTCGTACCCGGAGTCCTGGCAGAACTCGAAGAACGTTTTACCGAACAGCTCGAGAATCGCGTCCGCCGGAATCTCTGTCACATCAGTCGGGAAATATAAGTACATTTTATATATGGTGTCTGATATCAACATCGAAAATGTATTAAATGTAATATTTTATATATTATAATAACATGAATAGTGGACAATAAATACTTTATTTGAACTCAACAGCAGAGAGCTTGTAATAATATTGTTTGGATTTGTTCTGCTTTGTAAATAAAATTCACAAAATATTTCAATTTAATTATTCATTCATTCAGGTTATTAAAAAATGCATGGACTAGCACCGTTATCCATGATCACTCACTAATCATGCAGTATAGCTTCAGCCCAGCAGGTAAAGTAACAGATACCATTCAATCAAATTTCACATGGAAGATGTAATTGTCCAAGACTTGTTTCAAAAAAATATATAATGACCAACTATGAGAGCAGCACGGATGTCTAGTCTTTCTGATGAGTTTTTATTGTTACAAAGCTAGAGAGAGACTCACGTAGAAGGTTGACAGCCGCTCCGATGAGGTTGTAAGTGACGTCATCGTCGTAGATTTGGCGCACTAAAAACTGTCCCTCGATCGTGACGTCAGCGTCTTTCCTGAGAGTAAGCAAGGTAGGGAATGAGAGGTTGTTGCTATCGTCTGTATTTAATTTTGTAATTAAGTCACATATTATAACCATAAACAGAGTAATATGGCAGCATAAATATATATCATACATGTTTTCAGTTTGTAAGTGCTTGTTCTAAATATTTACTATTAATTATTATCTCCAGTTTATGTCTTAATGAGTTCATTTTATGAAAAAGATTGGCATTAAAAAAAAATCGTAATAATTTTACTTTTCACTAAAACTTTTGAATATATATTTATTACTTTGTTTCCTTGAAATGAAATTTAGATCAGTTTTAAATTGAAAATGTTGTAATATTTAAGTATTTTGAACTGAAGAACATTCATTCAAAATATTCTATATCCTATTGCCCCTATCAGATGACACGGTACATCAATAGCAAATAAAACAAAACAACAATGATCCTTTGTTGTCACGGTACAAGGTTTCAATTCCCTTCTTATAGCTTATCACAGTTCTCTTAGAAAGTCCGCACTCTCAACGATACCAGCCCACTCACCAATCAATCGGGCATCGTTGATGGAGTGAAAATGTATAGAAAGCTGTAATAAGCTAAAAGGAGAGAACCTAAACTTATTTGTACCGTTACAACAAAGGATCTAATTGTATTTGCTATTGACTAGGGTGCTAAAGAAAATGTTTTACAAAGCTAAGCGCCGCCATATTTTTTGTGTTCCCCTATGAAATATGCAACTTTACGAGCAATTATGTAGTGCGGGTTGCTACACTGTAGGATGAATATTTACTCCTTCACTGTACCACGCCAGGGCAGAAGTGACGTCATACTTACTTAATTTTCTCCCACGTGGCCTCACCGAAGGTCTTGATGACCAACAGCTCGAGCGCGTAGTTCACGAAGCCGTACTGCAACAATCAGCCAATTAGAACCATGTACTGGGCAACGTCCACCAATCAGGAGCAACATCTGCCAATCACAAGCCACGTGCTTGCATGTTCAGAACACTAGGCCTTTGAGACTAAGAAAAATATACAAATGAATGAAAATTTACAATGTTTGTATAACAAAAATAGGACTCTCGCTTTGTATACAGAATTGAACCGTGTTAAATAATTTGAAAACAGAATTCAAGTTATAATTTTAGACATTGTTTATATTGAGGAAGGTCAGTAAGAAGCCTCTAATTGTGTGCTTGAGGTAAATTTAGTTCTCATATTTCTATAAACTTTATTAATTAATCAATTAGACTAATGAATATAACTAAAATACTATGTTTACATATACACAACTTCAAAAACAGATCATTTATAATGTCACAGAAAACAGGAGAAGATGTTTATCATTTCAATACTTAAAATTTCAAATTTTTCATTGCTATTTAAATAAGTTTCGTCTAATATTATTGTCATATAATCAAGTTTGAACGCTCAATTTGACTATCACTACCATTGACATGAAAATAACATGGGAAAATTGAGACGATTAACACTTATATTGACAGTTACGATGTTATCCATTTTTATACCAACTAACGAGAGAGTATACGAGTTTTTAAGTCGATTCTTACCATGGTTTAAGCTGGCGTGAAGTCGAGGCAAGCAGCGGTCTCTCGTGTTCCGCGGGCCACACTGAGCACTCGCCGGCCGACGACGCTGCCACCACCGCCACGGCATCGATTCGTTCCTCGGTGTAAGCAGAGCGCGGGCGCCGCCCCCTCGTGCAAGAACGTCCCGCCAGAGCGCGCTTGATGCTCCCCGGACGAGATTTGCGAGGCAAAATGTCTTTTATAGTAATGTGGTATTATTTAACCTGTCGTATTAACTTTTTGCAAACTGACATTACATTATATTGAAGGGGTATTATAATAAAGTAGTATAAACATGAAAATGACATGGAAAATTAGGCTCTAAAATATTATATATATATATATATATATATATATATATATATGTACCATATTTCATTGAATCTAATAGAGCACGGTAATATTGTTTTGCCACTTTGACAAGAAATTCAAAGTATATCGTGTTCTTTTTTTTTTTTTTCATTAATATTCAATTTACTTCAATGGTGATAATTTTAATATTTAATTATTCAGTTACATTTGTAAATACTCAATAGCAATTATTGATGTAATGTTTAAACTCCCATGATGTATAATTAATACTGTTAAAACATAAAAATTTTGATAAAATTTAAACTATAATTATAATACAAAAAATTTCACGTTGTATAAAATTGTTGCCTCTGAAGGCTGCTTTTATTTGTTTGTTTTTTCCCTCATTCAATTTTAAATATTTAATAAAAACTCCAATCTGATTTTGGCAAAAATTTAAACCATCTTTTTCCTGACATTTAAATACTTAAAACTCAATTTTCTTATTTTAAAATAACAAAAACTAGATCTCGGCGAACACTATAATATATCCATTTGTGATCAGTAGGTATAATAGTAAAATATAATTATAATATTTTTTTACACAAAAAATATAAATATCTTTCAATTACGCATTTTTTTGTGTTCATAAATAAATCAGTTTGATAAAGCAATGTTCTATAAAATTATACTAGCTGGTTAAGTTAACGAGATTATATTTTTTAAATTTACGCGTTGTTTTAACATGAAATATTTGAAAATCCTCTGCGGAAACATTTATTTTATTAACTTTATTTTATCCAATATTTGGAATTCATACACCCATGTTCTAAATTATACAATGTATACAACAAAAAAATCCCCCTTCTTTGCATCACAGTTTTAAATAGATGTGACAAGTAAATAAAAAATTCGCATGAAGTTATACCGGAAGAACAGAGTTTTTGGCCTTGAACATCCGGTTTGAAATTAGCATAGGTTACTGTTATTAACACCCTTAAAATATGTATGTGTCATCTGCGACGTAAAATGAATAGAAACCTATCTTACTGAACTTTCATTTTATTTAATATAATATATTTAATTTCTTATTTTTTAATTTGCTTTTTCATCAAATTGCTACTTATGTTTGTAAATTGACTCTTCGTATCCCCTACGAGATACCAGGAAACGGCATATATCCATTATTAACCTTGAAATTTATTGAAAGTTCAAGGATTTTTTTTTTCTATGAAATTGTCTATATTTAACTGTCTTACTTGTCTTTTTTATCTTCTTTTGGCCATTACACTTGTTACCACGAGAGTTTCAAGACCAGAGTTTCTCCTTGTCACAACAAGTTGGCAAGACTGCTTGGTAAAAGCAAACAAATGATAATACATCTGTAATTTACATCAAGATTTGAAGTACTAGAAGGCATAATCAACATGTATGAATTAATTACAGCTTGGCAGCGTTAGTGGTAAATAAGTTTCTCTAAAATTAATCCTGTCTACAATGTTATCAAACTTCTTTATTTGCTAAACTAACCAAATTTACTCTGCTAATCATTTTTCAAAACTAATTTTGTCCTGGGAAATATTTTACATAATAAAACAATCTGGATGTGTATGATAACCATACCACAAAAAACTTTAAAACAGTATAAAAAAATAGCCATCTGTGATACAGAGCAATAGTTTTTTTTTAAACTTATAATTCATTTTTATGAATTATACTGATATTATTATTAAAAAAAATTAGTAATATTGATATAATTAGTAATCACGTGAAGCTTTTTTCTGATGAGCGTTATATATATATATATATATATATACATATATATATATTATATATAATATGTCTGAATTTTAGTTGTTGCTAAATAAAACTATTAGTTATTTTTCTTTAGTTAGGTGCATTGCTTTTTTCCCCGCTTTCTTTATTGTTCAATATATTGCTTTAAATAATGAAATAAAAAAACAGTCATACTTTATTACTTACATACAATATTATGTACACTCGTAGTCTTGTTAATCACCATGCTCTGACGGGGAATGGTGATTGGGAAATTTTCCGAGGCGACGACTGTACCTCGGCACCCGTCATTATGTTTTTTAGCCTAAGTATTGGGTCACACCAGAGACCAATAGAGGCCTCCGTGTCGTATGTCTAGAAATTTGATCGAAATTTTCAAACCTTCTGAAAATATTAGTCAAATTTCTGACAATAAGACGCAAAGGTATAATTTAAATCATTAATGGTCTCTGAGGCCATATGTATGGTGTCCTTGTAATGAGGCTACTGCCAGCCGCCTGTATGAATGATGAGATTGATGAGGTATATAATATTATCGAATGCACAGGAAATGCAGACAAAGACAAAAAAAATGCACAGAAACAAGGCTAAATTTCAATCTGCATGTATGCACAATATTACATCTGGTTCCATTAAAAAAAAATTTACATCCTCCATCACAAGTTTCTACACCCCCAGTCATTTAAAAATATTGTCAATATCAAAACGAGTGTTGACAGGGGAGATTTAACTAGCTTTAGGGGAAGGGGGATACAAGCAACGTTCTCCTTTAATTTTTCAAAACTGCTTATACATCAGATTGATTGAAACTATAGAGGTATATAAATTTTCAGGAGGAGGTTTACAGTACAAATTTGATCTACCCTCACCCCTTCTTTATATTGGATCAGTTCATAAGTCGACGTTTTCATTAAAATTATGTTTTCTTTTACAAGATTTCTGCTACTGTCACTTTCACTCTGTTTCTACGACACAAAACTTATTGGAGAAGGAAATGTGCAATTTTCGAAGTGACACATCATAAGGACGTTTTCCAGGTTGACGATGCAACAAATATTGTACACCAGGGAAAAAAATTCAACAAAACATAAAATTTTTACTGCTGTAGTGAGAGTTGACAAGGAGAGAGAAAAATTTTGCTGATTCATGAAGAGCTGAGGAGAGCGAAGTATAAATTTTAACTTTCTTGCCTCTCCTTTTGTACCCTCTTCAGATATTTATAAAAAGAAACTCACTATATAGATTTTATACAGGTATTTTAACAAAAAATAATTTTCTTTTCATAAAATATTATATTGTATATTAACAGACACAACTGAAATATTTTTAAAACATATTATTTGTAAATTTAATTTGTTTAAATATTGATTGAAAAGTTGGAGTTAAATAAATGGGACAGAATTACATGCGATGCAAAATTCACTCTCTTCCATTTTATGAATAACTCTGTACTCTGCATGTACTTTGTAATATTTGGAAAGTTTTATCCCTGATCAACAATACATGTCATGTTTTTAGCTTAAAGTTTTTCAAACTTCTGCTTGTAACTGATAAAGCCAAAAATGCACTTTTACCGCATGACTGATGCCGATATATATTTTGTAAAGAGAATTTTGAAGTATCAAAACCTATCTATAAAAGCTATCCGTAAAAGCACTACTGCTTACTTTTTCTAAAGAGAAAAAAAAAAAAAAAAATACTGACCTAAATTTTCCACCGCCCGCAGTTATCTAAAAGTTTGAAAGCCTGGTGCACTCTAGAGCATATGTCACTTTTAGGAAGTTAAGACATTGCAACGTATGGCTGTAGAGATGACTCAGAGTGCAACAGAGAGGTCAGTCAGTGTCAAAATGTACAAAATTGTTTTTAAGTGCCGTATATTTTTAGATTTAAAATTTTTAAAAATTCTGTTGTTTCATCGAAATACTTTCATTACAGGATTGCAGCATATTTTTATGCTCAGAAAGGGAAAGGGGTGCCATTTTGGGACATTCTGAGTTGATCTATTCTATATTCTATCTATCTGACCGTCACGCCCCTCCCCATCCTTGTGGAGCGCTTGACCTCTTGCATTTTCAGTCTCAAATTCTTCCTACTTTTTTATCAGACAACCAATAAAAGGAGGTAAGCTCTGTTGACAAACTCGTCGTCACCGAAAACATGTAAAGTCTATTAAATAGCTGTCACCGTGAGCCCCGAGATTCGACAGAAACTTCTGGTAGCAAACACGTGTATGACGGTAAAAATTTGATCCCAGCATACCAAAAGAAGTGAACCCGAGTACCATAAGCAACTTTTGACGGGAAGCACACGCTTGGTCGCCGGCAAGCTCTCAGACCCAGTTCCCACACAAACAAAGGGCGAGCGCCAGGCGCCAGATGTACTCCGAACCAAAAACATCAAGTTACCATTCTCTCGAGCGCATGACTGAGCAGGCTCACTGTTATGACACCAATATTGGAAAATGTATTTTATTTTTTACAACATTTACTGCAGAGGACTTAGTGTAGTGTGTCATGTTAGTGTCACAACAAATTTATAAATATAAAAGAAAACAACTTCAATTTGTATAGTATTGTTGCACAAAAATATGATTATGTCAAAGAAAGAAAAAATTGTGAGATGAAAAAGTTTTTCTTCTGTGGTGGTAGATGAAATTTGATTCTTTGCAGGTTTCTTTCATGTGTGTGTCACGTATTGCCTGCCATCTATAAACCGCTCTCAGAGTTCTCAGAAGAGAGAGAGAGGGAGAGAGACTTTTAAGAAAAAAATCTTTGAATATCAGTTTCTTCTCATTGATCCAATTGGATTGGATCCAATTTTACTAATAGGGCTTCTTTATAGTATATTTTTCTTGTTTTTCCTTTTTGTGTTCACTTTTTATTGAATGATTCACTGTTTGCATATATTCTATCTGTGTAATTCATAGTATTATTAAGTACGTTACAGTAGCCCTCCGCTAGAATTAAGCAGTTTGAATTTCAGGTAGTCAAGAACAGAAAGCACAAAAAAAAAATAATAAACACTCAAACTAATGACTTTGAATCGTAATTGTTTACTCAAAGTAATATTTTATTTACATCATTAAAAAAATTTGATATGATATATATAATCATGTAGATATTAAAATAAAAGAGCTTTTGAGAATTAAGTGGTGTGTGTATCCTATATATTTTGTAATGTTTTATAGAAGCCATGAAAGCCTGTTATTTTTTTTTCTTTTAACTTCTCAACTCTACAATCTCACTGTCTGGTGTTTCAACCTACAATTTGAGCTGCTGAGTAAATTGCTACTTCACTGAATGATTTCAATTGCTCAACAAACAAGAAAAAAGCTTTGAGGATCGTACAACTGACTGCATGACAGTAAGCACAAAAATAGAAGCTGTCGTCCACCTCAGTATGTATTTATGAGGGAAATATATTAAAATAAATCAAACTACTTTTGGTTAAAAACAATCATTCATTTGATGTAAATATCTGTACAAATAATTCTATTTTTAAATTATAAAATTTACATATTTTATTAAATATTTTTTTAAATTTGTATAATACACATAAGTTAGTAAATTAATGCCATACACAAAATATAATAATTAATATTTAATGAAATAATTAGCATAAAACTAAATAACTAATGAAAAGTAAAATCTTTGAAAATTCTCAGAAGCACATTATTTCCGGTCACTCGGGCGGGAAATTTAAATTAATCGGACTGTATTTGTGGCTCCAGTTGAGAGCACACGCCACAAGACGGTGGATGTACTTAGTGACGTCACACGAGAAGGCTGCCACTTGATGGGTCCCAGCCAAGCAATGAGCGCCGAGCAAACATTAAGAAAGCACGGCTTGCCATTTGGTGCGCCAGCTTGCTTACTCAAGCTTAACTCTACAAAATAACATACGTTTCTTTTTTAAAATAAGCTAATGTCAATTTTACCTCAGAGTTTGTCAATTCAAATCCTTGGGTCTCAGGAGAATAAAAAGTAAAAAGTCAATTTCAGGACAAGGTAACATTTGTTTGTCTTGTAATGACGTAGTACTCATGTGATAATAATTCCAGGACTGGAATATTTTACATTTTATTTCTAATTTTTTCTACCTTGAGACATTTATATACAACAAGAAAAATTTAGCTTTATCTTTTCTTTCATGCCATGTAACTTGAAGCAAATTGCATACATTAAGATTTTTTTTAAAAATATTATGCAAGTAGAATTTTTTTCCTTTAAATAAAACCAGGGAATAGGATCATCATAGTATTCCCTGATAAAACACTACATAAATTATTTGCATGAATAGAAGAGCGTGAAGCAGTGCTAGTTAATATAAATAAGCAATATATTTAACAATTTAATTTGCGAGTATAAATTAACACATTAATTGCATGGTTGAAAATAAATTGCGAAATGACGCTGCTTGAATTAAATTATAATTTATGATATATTTATATATTGCATGCACTATTATGAATTAAATATTAATTATCATTGACATCATTGTATACTTTAACCAATCAAAACAATTTATTATAAAATTTAATTACTATGTTTTTTTAGCTAGAGCACACATTGAACCATTATTGAATTGTATATTAATAACATGACACTTGTTATTGATTCATGTAACATGCAGTAACTGAGAGGTATAATTGAATAAGTGTCTTTTAGATTAGATGCCAACAATGTCCTTTTCAATAACCGGTTATTATTGTGTAATCAGCAGTCATCGTGATTGACATTGTTGGATTGAGCACTGTGCAGACGTTCATTGAAATCGTCTAGCTCTGTGCACTGCGATAACTAGACGGTATAAAGCTAGCTGTCATTGTCAAAACCTTCAAAAATAAAAGTTTTGTCTTTGAGTTCAGCGGAGCGTTTTATCACGTTACAGCAGTTGGATTTCAGCTTGCAGTTAAGTGAATGTATTGATCAAAACATGATTGATTCTGAAACATTCCCCACATGCAACTCGATGTTCCCTAGAAATAAACGTGTTTACTTTTTCCCTTTTCTTACTTTGTAACTTTCAAACATTTTCAATGCTTTAGTTTGTAAATTTATTATGCAATAAAAATATATCAAAAATTGCATTTTTAAAAAATTAAAATATAAATTTGAAAAAAAAAAGAGAAAACAAAGAAACTATAACATGCTTTCCGGAAATTGTGTGTTATCTCAAATTTTTTTATTGCAGAAATGGACTGAGGGTGCAAAGTTATGCTAACCTGATTTTTTTTTCAGATTTTTACAGCCCTTGAAGTATTTTTAAAAAATTATTGAAAGTCCTTTTTGTGACGTCACGAGGCGCCTCTCCTTAAGAAAAGGATAGGACTTGCCGCCGCGTGACGTCACAAAAAGGACTTTCAATAATTTTTTAAAAATACTTCAAGGGCTGTAAAAATCTGGAAAAAAATCAGGTTAGCATAACTTTGCACCCTTTGTGACGTCACGAGAAGCCTCTCCTTAAGAAAAGGATAGGACTTGCCGCCGCGTGACGTCACAAAAAGGACTTTCAATAATTTTTTAAAAATACTTCCATGGCTGTTAAAAATCTGAGAATAATCAGGGTAGCATAACTTTGCACCCTCTATCCATTTCTAAAATAAAAAAAATTGAGGTCAATATTCTTTACTTTAAAAACGTAAATCTACAGTTAATAAGAAGAAAAATATAATTTGTACCGTGTTGCTGAGACTTAAATCATGTTTTAACTTTTAGCTTGCTTGTCAATGATATCTCAAACATTTTACATTATTTATATTATTTATGACATTGCTTTCAAATTTGCCGATAGGTTTTCGTTTTATCGACTTTGGCAGGTGGAGATAAAGTATTTTGGCTGCGGTTCAGTGCGGACCCCAACATTAACTCGTCGTGGTGGCGTCGAGGAATTTCATTAATCGCCTACACGTAGGGCGAGACACGTTCACACGACTCTAGCTCTCTTTTTCGATATCGCCTTTCTTGAGATGCTATGCAAGACGTTCCGTTTCGTATCGATGGCCATGTTTTCAAAATTACGTGTCACGCTTCTGAATGTTGAGTAGTTTAAAACATATTAAAACATATCCAGTTTCACATACTGAATGTACTTCAACTGAAAACACGCAACCGTGTGAATGAATAAAACTCTTAAGCAATATTCTTTTTCTAAAATAAAGGGTAAAATGTAGATGAAAAAAACTGGAGCGAAGCAAATTGTGTGATGACAACATAGTATACTCATAATATGTGTCCACGTTGCCTGATCGTGAGTTTATTCAAATCATTTGGAATCCAAATTGAACCTCAAAGCTCACCTCCCTCTGCTACATAATTATATAACTCACATAATTTGGGTTCTGAAGAAGTTGCATAACATCAAGGAGGATATTATTTGGAGGGTAAAAGTATTTATATTCATAGTACTATGAAAATGAAAACTCCCAATGTCAGAGAAAATAATCTAAAAGTAAAATGAATATTAATGAAAAAAAAAAGTTATTCACGAAGATAACCATTTTTATATTATAGCGTCAGGTTAATCATATTAATAAATGTCCTAGCTCAACGATACTAACCGTGGTTAGTGACAAACCTAGACTTATTTCTGGATAAATTCTTCGTAAATCATGGTGCTCATCGATATAAAAGTTTCAGAAAATGCTCACAGACAAAATTAATTATAAATATTTCAGTAAAATGAACCAAATTTAGGGTCTACTCCAACTGCAGTATTAGGCTAGCAGATTAGCTAATTTCTGATATATTTGCTTCCTAACAATAAGAAAAAAAAACTTCATCCTGCAAGGTATGCAGCCATTACAGCATGTGAACACAGCAAATAACCTACATTAAAAGAAACTTCCATTTTAAAAGATCATTCGTGAATACAATTAAAATAAATTTTATGAAATGAAATTATAAGAAATAATTAGTTCATTTCATTTAAGCTTTAAATTAAAAAATGTTACAATTTTATTCAACTAAAATGTTCATTGAAGGTATTAAATTTGTCGAATCTCTTTGATGCTGTTCGAGCGTTAATTTCCTTTGTTGAAATAATCAAATTTCAATTTAAAAAAGTATGTACGTAAATAATTAAATAACAAAATACACGACAAATTTGTAATTTAATTGACAATAAATTGTACACTATTATGATAAATTTTCTTTCTTTCATAACGACATTCACTTCACTATCTCTATATATGGATGCATATTTGACAATAAAGTGCTTTCAAATCATCTGGTCTATATTACTGACTCCCTATATATCCTAGTTAGTAATTTTCCCTTATAGTCTCAAATGCATCTGAATGACGTGGGAAGTCGGGGCACCAAAACCACATGCTTCATTCTGAACAATCCAAAGATAAAATCATCATTATTGTATAAAAATTTAAATTGTAATAAATATTGGTTATTTCAATGTATTCAAATTATAAACCTTTTAGGCAATAATTATATATAAATTATAACTTAATTATATTTTGTAAAAAATATATAATTAATAATGCTTAATTTTATTTTAATGTTTCTTATTACAGGTATATCAATATTTTAAACACTATTTCTTTCACGATTTTTTTTTTTTTTTTTTTTTTTTTTTTTTTTTTTTACAGAAATAGATAGAAGGTGAGAAGTTATACTATACTCTGATTTTTTTCAGTTTTTTTTACAATCCTGAAATATTTTTTTAAAAAATATTGAAATTACAGAGAGAGTGACGCCTCTTAACGCCTTTCATAAAATAATAGGGTGTGGGCTGGTTCATACCTGACCTAGGCAAAACTTTTTCACAATACTTCCCGAGCTCTAAAAATTCTGAAAAAATCAAATTGGCATAACTTTGCAATAAAAAATTTTAAGGTCAATACTCAATTATGAGTAATAAAAATAATAGAATTGCTACACCAAATCTGTTATTTACTTGCAATAAATAAATATTAAAAAAAAAAAAAAAAAATTTAGAAAAACATTAGAAATATTTTCACGTAAAAAATATATTACATTCTTTTATATTTTGTAAGCATCAAAATACTTGTGTTTTTCTGTGCTGTGAAAAAGGAACAGTAAAAAAATCACTCCTCTTTTTATGAAAATAATTTATAATATATGATTTTTTTTTTTTTTTTTTTTTTGCAAGGAGGCAGATTGTAGCCATAAGATGACGTATGAAACATTGATTGATGATTTTGTGTTCCATCCTCGCCGGGATCACCTGCCAAGACACATGTTCTTACAAAGATGTATGTCAGTATCCTCCAGGCTTATCAATGGCAAATAGAGCGGCCACCACCACTGCAGCATTGATCGACTTCGTGTTAAGAGACGGCAAATAAAAGATGATCAGTTTTATAGAGAAGAAAGATTGTAGCACACAAAAGAACAAGCTCAAGTATTTCTATTGGAAAATAAAAATGGTACATCAATGACTAGAAAAAATATTCTTGTGCAATCAAGAATTCAATCTGCTGAAAAACATTATGATGTATATAAAATAAATGATCGACACGTAAATTTTAAAATGTTTTACCATACAAAATATATAATGATATCGATCAATTTTATTGTAAAATTGATGAATAATTTCTAAGTACCCTCCAAGTTCATCGGAGTTATAATTTGCTTCAAGATGCAACAAACGAAGGAGGGTCGTCACAAGACCAACGAGGAGAAGAACCACCACGATTATTTCGAAACGGTTCTGTCTGGTACAAACATTACAGAATTTCCTACCTAACTTATGAATAAATGGGAGTAATGGAATATTTTTTATTTATAATAATAGGTTAATAATATTTTAAATTCAAATGAAGTGTCGCATCACACTTCTTTCAATTCAATGAGGTATATGAAAATGATTTAATTTAATAGAGCATTGACCGAAATATTTGTTTATTTTGGATTTACTTCAAAGCGTGATATGTAATTTTTTTTAATCTTTTCCCAAATTTGAGTTTTGAGGCAAACTTAGACAATAAAGTTATATATCATGATTGCATAGAAATTTTTTAATAAAAATCACTGAACCATGCACCGGTATAAAACATTATTTTTTTTAAATATACTTTTTAGTATACTATTACTACAGATTACAGAAATTATTCTTGTATAAAAAATATTAATTTTAAATTGATTTAATTACAGTGATAATTTATACAAAAATAATATTTGCTCAAAAATTTGTATTTAAAAATGATTTCAGAGCAAAAAAAAAAAAAAAAAAAAAGTTTAAAAATTATGTAAAACACAAGTAAACACAATGTTTAAGTTAAATATTCCTTCATGAATATGTATGCCAATGTATACACGTACATTGAATATGAATTTAATATTAAGTTAGAACAAATTATGTATAGCTTCTTGCAATCTGCTTATTAATCATTTCTAAAGTTAACAAGCTATTACAACAAGCATGCAGATATATACGATATGTCACACGAGTTCATGATTAGTTAGTACACGTAATAATTTTATAATTATTCTTAAAAAGTGAACCTATATATATTATATATATATATATATAATTACATATTCACATTAATATGTAGAATAGCATGTAGTATTGTGTCATGGTCTCTCTGTCTAACAACTTTATGGTAATTCTGAGAGTCACACATTAGCCTCGTTGTGAACACGTCAAGTTCCATCAAGTTGTGTTGATGATTGAGGATGAAACACATCTGTATGCGCAAGTGATGATGATTACGATGCAAATTGTTAATGCATGCACATTCAGAGCTCTGTATCAAATAGATTTAAACTTAGTACGTGTGTTGCTAATGAAAATACATTATTAA
This sequence comes from Siphlonurus alternatus, assembly GCA_949825025.1. Classification (NCBI taxonomy): domain Eukaryota; kingdom Metazoa; phylum Arthropoda; class Insecta; order Ephemeroptera; family Siphlonuridae; genus Siphlonurus; species Siphlonurus alternatus. The sequence goes on along the minus strand of OX463779.1, from coordinate 18,468,184 downwards.
AATCTGAAGGTATTATAAGTTCTCTTCTGAAAGAGAGTTGCTTCTGTATATATAGTAATATAGTAGCAAATAAATGAAGGTATTAGCCTAGATATTAATGCAGAACGTGTTAAAATTTCATTGATTTTGTATACTAGATGTATTATAATTTTATAATATATATTCTAGAAAAAGTGTTTGAGAAGGAAAATAAAATAAAAAGTAAAGAGTTAGTTAATGTTTTCATGCTGCTTGAATACAAATTATTATGTTCTAGCAAAACATAATTTTATAATATATTATTTAAAAGTGTGGAATTATATTCTAACTTACAAATTAACATAATCACACTGTATGTAATGTAGAATATTTCAATATTATTATTTTTTTATTTAAGAGCTGTACGTGACTCTTATTGTCTATGTATATTATCAGAGAAGGCTTAAAATTTTTGAGTTGTAATAGAATTTTAGGAATAAATATTAAATAATTTAACTTTGCTCTCATTGTTGTTTTGAATATACAAAAATTATTTTTAAGCTTCACAATTAGAACTATATTTTTTTTTGTTATTTTAATATTTCCAGTAAATATTTCATATGTATAAAGTTTGAGATGATCATTAATATAATTTAAACTTACTAATTAATATAAAATTATTATTATTGAACCATTTAACAACTATATAAGTAATGTAATGCTAATCGGCCATTAGGATTTATCCTGGCTGGACGCTACTGTTTTGTAAATAAAGATATTTGAAAAAAAAATTTTTTTTTTTGTTTGCTTCAACTGAACCCTGTTGTATGGTACTGGTCACAAGTCACTGAATTTAATTTTCTTGCTCTTTCATGGACTCGAATAAGAATAAATAATAATATATTATATTATTGTTATAAATAAAATTAAGCAAAGGTATTTTCTAGTTTTTATGTATTTAAATTGCAGCTCTACTAATTAAGCACCATGACAAAAATGTGACATTGCACTTTAAATATATTTATTCTTTCAATCAATAATGAATATATTTATCCATACAATTAAATGGATAAATTATAATGTACTTTGATTTATAATTTATTTACCTCGTTCACATGAATATTGCTTAATGCACATTACTTGAAAACACCTCATTAAAATAACATTAGGTGACATCGTTTGAACCGTTTTAAACACCATTATGTATAGTATCAAAAAGATCTTATTTTAGATATTATTTCCAAAATATTCTATTTTGATATCAAATTATGCTGGTAGTTATAATAAAATAAGAATAAAATTAGGTTCATAATGTTACCTTATGGAGAGTGCAGTATATATTATTTACATATGGAGAGTGCTTCGGTTGTGGAAAGGATAAAAGGAACATTCATCATTTATGAGAAGCAAATTTACGATTAAAATTCATCCACACGTTAAATTCAAATTCAAATTCAAATGGTTTATTCGTCAAATTCCACATATACAAATACAAACATTGATAATGCAGCACTTTGAATATGAAGGTTAGACACGTCAAAAAACTTGTTTATTAGAACTTAAACTGTAAATAAGAACTAACACTGTAAAAAACACAATCATTAAGTAATAGTTTCACAGAATTTTTAAAATCTCTGTAATTTGTAATTTCTTTTACACAAAATGGTAACTTATTATACAATCTAATACACATTGCGAGGGGTCCTTTATTACAAAGTTCTAGCCTGCAAATTGATGGAGTTATTATAGAATTTTTATTTCTGGTCTGGTAATTGTAATTTTTTGGTACATAAAAATATTCATCATATTGTTTTCTAGCAAAGCACACACATTCCAAAATAAATTGACAAGGTAGTGGTAATATTCCTTCCTCTGAGAACAAAGTTCACAAAGTTCCTAGGTAATTTCTGGCAATTTTACAGATTATTCGTGATGTTTTGACTATCTATAAAATATTTCATAATATTATAATATTACCATATAATAAATAATATCGATAAATTTATTATAAAAGATCAAGTAGATGTTTTATGTTGGGTTGTTTTTTCTTATATAAATTTCTATTTGTCTCATATGCTTACATTTTTCCTACTACGTATTTAAAGAAAAGTAAATAATTAGTGTATTAAAATAATTATTACTGTTTCTATCAGATTCATTTTTGTTGAATATCATATATATTTAATACGATTTAACTGATATGCAATTATTTTGATTATTTCTCACCTCATCTAATTGTAAAACCCATCAGCGCCCAGAGACTCCATTTGGGTTAGTGGATTACTACTTATGTAAAAGTTTAACAAATATACAGTAGAATTTTGATTACGCCCTTTTATTACTATCACATTATTGTTTATTTATAATTTAATATTAATATATTTATTAAGAATAATATTCAAAGGTTAACATTATACATTATTTATTTAGTCATATTATATATTCATTTTTACATTATAAATGTTGGGTCTTTATTATTTAATGTTAACGATGTTTTTGTGTTATCCTTATATAAATACTTAAAAAAAGCAATTTTACTAACGATATTAAATTATATGTTGTGTTCTGAATTGTTGGCCATTATGGACATCTAATATAACATTCATGAAATTAATTGTTTACATTTTATCATGGGAGTTATTTATTTTCATGCATACATTATATTTAATACCGCAAACATATTGGTATAATATTTTATCATATAAATGTTTATAATAATTATACTTAACTCATATAGTAAATAATATTACATTTGCTGATAAAAAATATTAAAACCCTAATATTCTATAGTTATTTTAATATCATAACATTTAATCTTTAACTGATTATCATGCAGGTATGATGGATAAAAAATAAGATACATATGTATAGTAAAATTGTCTTCTATATAATCATGTACATGATAATTATATTTCAAAAGCACTTGAAAAACTTTTTTCTGTCTATCAGCTACCATATACTGTCTTATTTTTTAAATGAACTGTAAAAATGCATTGTTTGTTTGCATTTTTGGTGTACTTACCTATTCTAGTAAATATGTCATTGTACTGAAGAAGTATGTACAGTACATATACAATATAGAGAGAGGTTGATATTGGTTCCATATATACCTTACTCCCATGAACGTTACCTGATGACTATTTCACACGTCAACAGCTGTTGTGGCCTGAGTGACAGGTCTATGACGTCATGGTGCCGCAAGGCTATCTCACAGACACCAAAACTGAATAATTCAACAAACGTAACCTCATATTTGTCGGGAGAACTCAATTTCATTGTTCCATCTTCAAGTGTTGTCTTATTAACGTCTCAGTTACAAGATGAAGAACATTTTTTTATATAGAATTTACCACTTTGTAAGAATCTATAGTTACAAAAAAACATGATACGTATACATCAAAATAGAAATTTACCCGTTTAACCTGTTTTACACGATACAATTTTGGAATAAAATTTAAAAAAAAAAATTATAACACTGGCTTTATATGTTTACAAAATACATGAAAACTGGGTAAACTTAAACAAGGATTTGGTTGCTATTCTTACCTCCTCTAAATTTGCAAATTTCTATCTCTGTGTCTCTTGGAGTTGTAGCTGCAGTAATTTAGGCAAGTCGGGGGTCAAATTTAGCTGTCCCATGTCAAAATTAAAAAAAAGCCCCTTGGGAAAATGATAACGATTTTTTTGCACTCCATTTGCTTAACTTTTATTTCTCAAGTGAATTTCATTAAATAGAAATGTAATACCTTAAATTAAAATATATACACTTACAGCATAAAAACAACACAAAACACTTCACAAAAATGAAAAGACAATAACATTCACATAAAAAGAGAAAATGTGATGTTTTTTTCCAACTAAAATTATACTAGTTACACAGTGCTACCATTATAAAAATAAATTGTGCTGCATTTTAATTTCAATTAATAAAGTATCAATGAATCAAATAAATGGTTGATGTTGCTAATTGTAAGTCCTTCATTCTCAAGTTGAACCATTCAGTAGTATCATCCAAGTGCCAGTCATGGCTATGCCACAATAATACTGTGTGAATAAATATGGTATGATAATAATATACAGACTTTCAAATACATTAGATCTAATGAGGATTATACTCGTACTCTTTTTAAACTCTTTATACTTTACATAAATTATTATAGTAATATAACTTTATCTGGCAGATATTTACATATTAATGTTATATTAAAAAAACTACATTATAATTTTCTGTCATCGTTTGTCATTTTACACATTATCCTGCCATTATTAGTCAAAACACTAGCTGAAGCTTGAACGACGATGTAGGCAAGCCAAGTGCCGGCGGGCGGCTGCTCATCATTAGCGCTGCCCCAGTTGTGGTTGCATTCTGCTGCAATATACTTCGAGCCAGCTGTAGCAGCTAGTCTCTAGTGCATCAATCTGAACTGCATGCTCGCTCGGAGCTGCAAGCCTCCAGAGAGTTTCAGTCAGCGATACACAGAACTTTTCCACTTTACTACGTTTTTTTTTACCAGATGATATTGACTTAATATGATTTTAAATGTAAAATTAAAACGGAAAAAAAAAAATGAAATAAAAGATTTTACTTTAAAAAAAAAAAGAAGTTTGAATTAAAGTCTATGTCGTATAATATAAACTTTGGTTTTAATTACATTTTATAAAGATGGTAAAAAAAATGTGCGCTGATTAAATGACTTGAAATTGATTATACTTTTTCAGTGGTACTGTAAAAATGATTGAGTTTTAATTTTATGAAATTGCAGTTTTACTCAACGGTGCAGGTTGAAAGTTACCCTGGTCTAATTTGCGGACGCTGAACTTCCAGAAGACAACAATGGACAACCTGCATGAAAAATTTTTATTGCAGAAAATAATAGATAGCATCAAATTATGCTACTCTGAATTTTTTCAGATTTTTTTGAAACCCAGAACTATTTTTAAATAATTATTAAAAGTTCTGTAAGTTAAGTTGGCACCGGCCTGAATCTTTAATAAAAAGGATAGGGACTAGACACCTATTGACGCCTCCAGGGGGCGTGGCCGCACTTTCAATAAATATTTAAAAATAGTTTTGGGTCTCAAAAAAATCTGAAAAAATTCAGAGTAGCATAATTTGGTACCCTCTATTCATTTCTGCAATAAAATTGTTTCATGCAGGTTGTCCATTAGAAATGTTAAATTTTTACACATGGATGACCTTCTGGAATTGCGAAGGTGTACTATAGTGTCATTAGAAAATACGTATATTTCAATGTATATACTGTGTATTGTGTATCGCAATTTAAAAAAAAACTTTGTAATATTTTAGTCCCTTTTTATAATTTTTTTATCATTGTATTCTAAAAGGCCTTTATATACATGTAAAGATTTTATACACGGCACAATGCTTGCGGTTTAAAAATTTCTCTCTTATGTGGCAAGCTGAAACATGTGGTCATAGTTTGAGGTTGGTTTGTTACTCGGTTGTATTTTCAGGTTCTAAACATCAATATCTAACTTTCGTTAACACGTGTATGGTACACTTTTCTACGATCAGAAATTTGTAGAAAATGCAGAGAGAAAATAAAGCACTCAAAAGTAGTTTAATAACAAAATTATACCTTAATTATGAGACCTTAAGAGGAAAAAAACATGTTCTTTATCAATATATTTCTATTAATATTAAAGTTAAAATAGGGATGAAATAAGCAGTTCTTGTCTTGTTTTGCAAACGATAATATATGCTCCCAATAAAAATAAAATCTTGTGATCAAAAACAGCTGTTATCTAATTACCATGTAGTAAATATTAACTCACTCAAAAAAGAACAACTACTATAATATTGATTGCTAGAGTGTCGATGTATTGCACGGACAATACATTAGTCACAGGATCTGTTTGTGTAGGAAAATGTCCGGAGAGAACGCTACACATTATTCAGCCTTTAAACTAGTAAATAAACTCAATTGATTTCGTTTATTTTGTAACGATCACGGATATTTTTCTCTCACTAACAGCAAACATCTACTGCTACCAAATGTGCAACTTTAATGTATAGTTTATTTGAGCAGTGACAGGAGGAGTGGGGGAGCAGCTCAACGTGTGAGCCTTGAGAAGGATGTATTCGTAATGAAATTTCCTTTGAATTGAAGTAGTAATAAAAAAAATGGTTTTCTAGGGGGAAAGATCACACAAACCATCACAAAATGTTGGAACCCGATAAATGATTTGAAATTCGACCCGAGAATATATTATGTGAAAACACTTTTTGATTAAATCTTCTAAAGATTAAGGTCTCAAATGTCTTCAATTTTTTTTTTTTTTTTTTTTTTTTTAGGAAAGAAAAGTTTTAAATATTCGTCCCTCTTTTTAAAAAATATATATTTTCTAGACTGCCATATCAAGTTTTTTCTTTTTCATTTTTTACATTAGTAGCATCATAATGATTTTAGTGTGTTTATGCTATTGTTTTTAGTTTAGTCGATTTCTTGATTTAAAAATTTCTTTGGTATTCAATAAGGATCAAATTTATTGATTAGAAGCAATCAATAAGTCATGAAAACTACTTAAAACTATAAAATAAGATCAGTTTGGGTTTAAAAATAATGGGTGCGATTCACGAAGTTCAGGTTTCTAACCACGTTTAAACCACCTAGTTAAACGTGGTTAAGCTAAACGTGGTTAGAAACCTGGCTAACTGCTTCGTGAATCGCACTTAATATATTCAAATACCTTCCCCTTTCGTTATAAAATAACGTAACAGTTAAACTATTTTTGTTCATTAATAATAATTGAGCACAATCATAACAAAGTAAAATTCATATCAAAAGAGAACATAAAGTAAGTACCAATTAATGAGAAACGAGAAACTTATATACTTAGAGCTGCAGAAAACCAGAAAACATTGGCATTTAATATAACATAGGAAAATAAATTTACTGTAATTAAAGCTGTGCAAACAAATAAAATAAACTAAAAAATAAATAAAATAAAAATAAAAATCATCTCAACAGATTTAAGCAAATAACAGGTATAAAATAACCTCCCTATATAAAATAAAAAACATCGATACGTCTGTGACAGTCCCGAAAAATGATATTAAGGAGACAACACAAACATTTCATCAAGTAAAGAATACATTTAAATGATAAGTATCTCATTTCTTTTTTTGAAAGAATAAAAACGAGCTTGTCAGAATTTTGGCATGAAGATAATTTTAATACTAATGCATTTGAAAGTGCTGCGTTATGTTTACAAAAAAAAAAAAAAAAAAAAAAAAAAATAAAAGTTTAGCCCCAATCCCTTTAGATTGATGACTCAAATAACTCATAATACCAACTTGTAGTCATCTCCCTTTGCATATCTCTCTCTCTCTCTCTCTCTCTCTCTCTCTCTCTCTCTCTCTCTCTCTCTCTCTCTCTCTCTCTCTCTCTCTCTCTCTCTCTCTCTCTCTCTCTCTCTCTCTCTCTCTCTCTCTCTCTCTCTCTCTCTCTCTCTCTCTCTCTCTCTCTCTCTCTTCCTCTATCTTTCTTTCACACACATACACTTGTTCTATCTTACTTTTTGAGAACTTTAATAACGAGGGTTGTTTTTTATGTTGTAGTCACTCAAGTGAAACGTGAAACGCTTGCTTAAAAACAGCGTTTGCCAGCCAACAATAATGGCGAACAAAAAACTTGTTTAAAAAAAAAAAAAAGTGAAACACATGGAGGTATCAACCGCAGTTGACGCAAAGCGTAGTTATTATGAGAATTACATAGAAAAGCAAGCAGGTCGTTTATGTGCTTGAATTTAATGAGTCTTCTTTTGTATAAGACTAAATACTAAATGAAGTGTCAAACCGACGCTTGTATACGAGCGTATTTCATGTTGAGTGTGAGAAGAAACTTTCTACGTACTCGCAACCCGTGTATTATATAGAAGTGCGGTAAAATAACGAATGGATGAAGATGAATTACTGTTGCAAGTCAACTTGTGACATAAACATATCACTCATTAGTTGGCTATGAAAAGTAAAAGTAAAATAGAATGAAAAAAATAAACATAAAAATCTGATATTTATTTTTCTTTTGACACAAGATGATTTTTTTTCCTTGTAATATTATAAAGTGACATAATTAGAATCATTTGGAGCTCCAATCTTGCTAAAATAAATCATTTTTATAATGCATATATGTGTATTAAAAACATTGTTTTATATTATTGCTGAATACTTTTTATCATAGTTTTTTTTTATGTTTGTAATCAAATGTTTCTGTTGGAAATTCATCAAATTTCACACTATTTTGTACATTGTAAGAGGCATTCACAAAGCCTTAAAGGCACATTTTGGGCTCGATAAATTAAGACCAGAAATTTTGGGTCTAAAAAGCATGCCTAAAATCAGGCTTTAAATTATCAAGCCCTAAATGTAGCCTTAGGGCTTTGTGAATGCCCCTTTGTGTGTTTTAATATTACAATGTAATTTTAACATTTCTTTTAATAATCTCATATATTAAAACTAAAAAAAAAAAAATATAGTTTGTAGTCCAATAATTTTTTAGCAATTCATTTAGAAGAGAACCGTGAGTTTCGTAGATTAAAATACGCAATTCGTTATGCAAATAAATGTTTCAAGGATGTACGAGACATGCATGAGTGCTACATTTGCAGTAAAAACTCCTCACTAAAGATAAAAAAAAATATTTGAAATAAGTTACACTTTTGCTACTGTAGCAATTTTTAATATCGCAGTCTAAATAAAAATATATTACATAAACCATGCATATTTTGAGCAATCAACATCAAACGTTGAACTTATTAAGTGCAAACAAAATAATAATGAAACGCGATCTGTAACCTCGAAAAATAGGTTCTTAAATGCATCCGTAAACACGAAGGCTAATATTATTTCAAGTGGATTATTTCTCTTAAATTAAGGATCTGTTTAAATCTTCGAAATGACCAATTAAATTATTTTTTAGGCCATATGTGCATGAGTCATGTTTTTTTGTGCATCTACGACCATGTTATAATTATAACATAAAATAAACCCACAATATTATTATTCATTAATATTCGTTACACTTTAATAAACTTGTACAGAAACACTAAAATCATGTCAACTTTTTTATTAAAAAAAAAAAAAGTTTAATTAATTTTTTTTCGTTCCTGAACATACATGAACCGTAGTTGGTAGAAAAAAGATCGTGCAATCTCTCAAATATCAGCGACCAAGATCGCTCGATCGCTACATATTGTATATAATTATAACACATTTATTTTCTAAAAGTCAAATAAGCGTGATCAGAGCATTGTTTGAGAGCTTATTTTCCTCTCCCCTATCATCATGCATCATTATAAACAACATAACGCTTCATGATATTTCATTACAATTATATGAATACTACAAAGGAACAGTTGAAATACATACAAACTCCCTGTGAAATCTGTACGCGTTAAAACATTGGTCGGTACATTTTATCTGGGGCCTTCTCACTGAACTAATTAGCTCCCCCATTTATTTCCTGTGCAATGTGTTATCAGCAAGCAACGTGAATTATTATAACAGTCAATTATACTAACAAAAAAAATGGTGATGGTGAAAATATTTTTACAATGTTTACGAACGTTAGTTACGTTAGTTAGTTTACTTAAACTGGTGGGAGGAGGGGGAGGAGGTTATGAAAATGTGACAACTGAGCTGCGGTGTTAATGAAGTTTAGTGCGAGAGCTTCAAGCACTTGCGAAGCCAAACACAAGTAGAGTAATTAGAGAGAGAGAGAGAGAGAGAGAGAGAGAGAGAGAGAGAGAGAGAGAGAGAGAGAGAGAGAGAGAGAGAGAGAGAGAGAGAGAGAGAGAGAGAGAGAGAGAGAGAGAGAGAGAGACGAGAACAGAGTTGATATCCACTTTTCTGTTAATTACTGGAGCTGCTTTTATACGACAGCATCCTTAAGTAAATAATAATAAAATGTACCATAATTCAATTTTTGTAAAAAAAAAGCTTTTATTTTAATAACACCTATTAAAAAAAAATTGCATTTTTTTATTCCTCTCTAAATAACACAACCATTTTTTTTTTTATAAAATGAGCTTTTGTATATGAAATCTAATTTAAAGAGTCATTTTTTTTTCTTTTACGATAATAATCTAACTATATATTATTATACTGAGAAAATGTAAATATACATTATTATATAAATACCATCTAGCCATAACAGTATTTTTATTTTATAATATATTTGTGGTACATCAAAATTTATTTTAAATTCAGATGAATAATTTTTTTGTTAATATATTCTATATAACTGTATAATACGTGATACTGAACAATTAAAGAGAATAATAGCTTAAAAAAATAATTGTTTCTATATTTAATATTCAGTGAGTGACATATCAAAATATTTAATGGGTTAGAAATAAAAAAATATATACTGGTATAATCCATGGAAGACAAGTAAACATTTTAGCGTAAGGTGATGACATGCATTATTTGTTATGATAGTTTTATGGGCTGAGTAATCATATCAGGAAGTTCAATATTTTTGCTGCTCCTCTGTCAGTGTGAGTCGGTCATAACTATATACGACACTGCTGTAGTAAAAAAAAGCGCTGCAGTCACACATCGCACGTTTACGTTATGCCCTCGCAGGTAGCTGAGCGCGCTGGAAATAGCAGAAACAAACAGACCGCACCAGAACCATTCCAGAGCTACACTGTAAACGATTCTGGTAGAAATTAAGCTCTGATGGTGATCAAACTAGCGTTTAAAACATTAGTGACAGTTTCAAAGAATTAAGACTACATTTAACTTTTTAAAGCTTAATTAGAAAATTTGAATACAAAAATTAAACTAAAAATACAGTCTTTAGAATTTGTGCCCTAAAAGCAGTATTTTTGTGTGAACGTTAGTTTCTGTTAGTAAAAACTTATAGCCAGTGAATATTTTGCATTTGATCTTTAAATACTCTAAAAGATAATTTACATGGAGCAATTTCCGATTAATATACTTTAAAATATAAAATTTATAGTAAAAACGTTTCCCGTTGTCACTTTGTCATAATACACAGTATTAATTAATTCAAAGCTCAGAAAAACGAAAACAATAAATTAAAACAACATGTAAATACACCTTAAACTTTATCATAGTTTCGTGTGTACGTATATAACTATACTGTAGTATGCATTTATGTTTCGATCCCTCCAACCTGTGATACGTGTCACCTGTGAAACTAGAAGCATGAGTGAACGCATATGTAACTTGATTACGCACCTATCCTGGCCTGTTAGAGCCTTGATAAGCTTCCCCGTACTAATTAAATCGTCTCCTGCAAAGTGCTCCAACTCTTTAATCCACTTTCATCGAAATACAATCAATGCCATCACAACATTCAATTACATGTGACATCATTGGTCCCCAAACATAATGTTTACATTGCCTCAAGGTATTTAATAATGTCAATGTAATTAATATTCAAAACCATTAGAATAATGAATGATAAAAACTTTTTTTGATGTAAAAAAAAAAAGAGAGCAAAAAGTTCTATTGGTATGTGTTATATTATAGCAGAAAGACATGACCTCAAATTATATCAATATGAATTGTTCAATTTTCATAATATAATTTAAAAATGTAATTATAAAATTAATAATTTTGAACTTCCCTTATTATGTTTTCAGGCTAGTCATTAACTTAATTTCGTTTCAGTAACTTTTAACTTTTTTAAAAATGTATGAAGATGATTAAGAACTACGGTATTTATTTACAACGCGGAGCATATAAATACAAATAATAGGAAACGCTCTCTCTCTCTCTCTCTCTCTCTCTCTCTCTCTCTCTCTCTCTCTCTCTCTCTCTCTCTCTCTCTCTCTCTCTCTCTCTCTCTCTCTCTCTCTCTCTCTCTCTCTCCCTATTGAAATGTATTACTACTCCAACCATTGCATCTCACTACCAATATTTTTTTAAATGTTTGTTATATTTGAAGTATTTTTATTGTACATGACATCATATGTTCATGTCAAATTTCTGTACAGTATAACAAAAACAAACATCCAATTATAAAATAAAACTTTACAATCGCTTTGATCTGTTGAACAGGAGCATCAACATTAATTTTGTGATATGAAAACACGTCACTTCTGCAACCGAGTATTGGGTTTGTCTTGGACGTGGTACAGAAGTGAAGGTAGAAGTCATGCAGTTATAGTAATATTTAAAGATGATAACTCCTTTGAAAACTAACCTTGGAGCAGTCTTATTTCTACATAACACTTAAAACTCAAGTTTAAAACTAAAGATGAAGCAAATGGAGCCCTAAAGTTATGTGATTGCTTTAAAGATTTCTTAATAGATCTCATAGCCTAATATTTACCACACGAGTCAGCTGTGTTTGCAAGCCACTTGACAGCTGGCAAGATTATGGGGACATCTGCTCTCATCGGCTGTAGCAGAGAATATAAATAAAGAAAACATCAGAGATGGAAACCAAATTTACAAAATGAAAACTATATATTTATTATTGATGCATGGATTTTAAATCTTCGCAAAACATGACAGGCTTTATTTTAAAATCATATTTTGTGATTTTTCTGTTTTATAAGTATATAGTACTTGTGAAGTGCAAATTTCTATAAATATTAAATATTTAAATATTTAAATATTTCTAAATTTATGCCATAAATATTTATGCCATGTATTGAAACAATGTAATTGAACAATTTATATAACATACCATAATTACGTACTGTGTAATGTATAGTATTTCTTTCATTAAAAAAAAATAATACACAATTTTAAATCATATAAATGTATTTAGTAATACCAGTAAATTTGCAAAAGCAATTATAATACAGTAAAATGATACATAATGCATGATTTATACCATGATTTAAAAAGCATAAAATTTGATGAAATAAACCAAAGCATCATGCCATCAAATAACCATAAAAAAGAAGCTATTTGACATGATCTCTTTTATGCTACAAGAAAAAATTCGAAGTTCTACATCACCGTACGAGCATGAAAGTATTGAGTAAGCTTTAGTTCCGATCGAACGAATCATTCTACTGAATCTTTCTCGTCTTGTGTTGCTTGAGTGCGTTTTATATTGTAATTCCTCAAACTAAACGTTTTAGACAAAGAAAATGTTGTAAAGACAGTGAAATTGAAATAAGAAAGTACATTTAAACAAAGAGTCTGCTTACATGGCTTTATCAAACAGTCCACTTTGTGCAAACTGAGTTGTATGTATTTTCATCTATAAAGGTCACTTCATTCCTTATTTACAATAAAAAAAACTTATGCCTGCTTAGCTTATTTTTTTATCGCAAATACCTCGAGTTTAGTGTTAGTTCTGTACTTCAGTTTATCGAAAGTGTTCATGAACTTTTATATTAACTTCATAGGTCATCGCAATAAGAACTCGCTCCTCGTCTGTCTGTCTTACCTGTAATTGTACTCACAATCATGGTAAGTAGATTGTTAATTATTTCGGACGGTGGACAAAATTTTAAATAAATTTAAATAACTTTTAAAACATGAAGAAGCGCGCTCTAGATAAAGTTTTGTAACTTACAACAACGGAGTATCAACCTCATTTTTTTATTGCAGAAATGGATAGAGGGTGAAATAGGTAGATAGGTAGATAGGTGAGATGCTACCCTGATTTTTATCAGATTTTTTAGAGCCCGGGATCTATTTTTTTAAAAATTATTAAAAGTTCATTTTGTGACGTCACAAGACGCCGCTCCTTAAGAAAAAGATAGGACTTGCCGCCGCGTGACGTCACAAAAAGGACTTTCAATATTTTTTAAAAAATACTTCCCGTTGTGTAAAATATCTGAAAAAAATCAGGGTAGCATAACTTTTCACCCTCTATCCATTTCTGTAATAAAAAAAAATTGAGGTCGATACTTTGATTTTAAACTTTGATGTAATTTTTAGTAGTTAGTATTCTCAAGATTAAATATAAGTTTCATTTGATCTCATTACTTGATTCATAAAGTACATGAAAATAACACAACTTATGGTTGGCTAACAAGCTTTTACCTTTCAGGCTCATAATCTCTGTAGAGGGCTCCTAGAGTACGTCAACCCGCATTACTGAGACGCACAATAAGTTGCTTGCTATTTAGGAGTTATTCTTCTACATCGTGCGAATTGAAAACATGTTGTGTAAGTTTCTTGATGGTAAGATAATTATATAAATTTCATGTAACATAACAATTTTATAACAATAATATAACAAATTATAACAATAATCTTAAATCAATAAAAACTAATGACAGCTATAATATACGTATAATATAAATATATTATTTTTCTTTTTTATGGGTTGTTCGAATAAAATAATTATAAATAACGTAAATAAATATTGAAGAATATCAATACAAAGTGAATGTGAAGTTTATGGTGCGTAGGAATTTTTGAAAAATGTACAGTGACTCACATTCCCTGTCAGTGAAATGTTCAAATAAATAGCCGATATCCCAGTGAAAGCTTTACAAGCGGATATTTGGGATAACGTGCGTGACTTTTCACCCCATATGTCAAATTTCCAAAACTTTTTCCTTCAAAGGGGGGGGGGCTACCATCCTTACATAAACATCCTCGTCTCACTCGGGTCTCACCCTTATATTGTATAGAGATTTTATGCGATTGACCTGTCACCTTCAGAGTTAATATTTCAAGAGCAAAATTAAGGCAAAACTCAAGCAAAAGTGCAGGGTAGAAAATAATCTTATGCAATGTTTGCCGATCTAAAAAAATATTTTCCAACAAAGCTGAGATTAAGTTCTATAATTTCGCCTGAAAGTTAGGCAATTTGCTGAGCACTAAAACAGAGCGGGTAACATGTGCAGCAGGGGCAATGACTACACAATACATAATTCAAACAACTGTGCAAAACAACTCTTACTCTACTTAATTTGCCTATTCTCAGCGCGAGACGATATAAAGGTGGAAATTTCATCGATCAGCTTCAGCCGAGTGTACAGTTACAATCGTTACCTTTGAAAACTACCTTGAACGATGATAGTCTGATACTGCTGCGTTTCATGCCTTTTGTTCACAGCATGGACATTCGAAATAAGGTGCGGGCTTGGGCGCTTGGGTCCCTCTCGAGTTGATATTTTGATATTCATTATTTGATATCCGAGGCATGAATTACACAAACTTTTCAATAATACATAAGGTGTAACTATTACATTCCTGCAAGTGTCAGAAATTGCGGTTAAAAGAAAGATGAGATTTGTAAGAATGCGTTTTTTTTTTTTAATTGCATTTATTTTAGTTTATCACTTTTTATCTTAAAAGCTGTTTTATCTTTTTAATAGTTTTAATATCATTAATAATTTTTAATTATAATAAGATAAAAAATTTAATTGTATAATTATATTTATCTTGTAATAACAATTTTAATTAAGAAAAACCATAACACATAAAAAAGATGGTAATGAAACCAATTTTACATCCTTGAGTTTAAAATGACACAACCAAGGGGTGGAGAGAAATTTCACTGTAAAAACATAATGTATTTTTAGCGAGGCGTGAAACCAGAAATAGCGTGATAGCTCGAGAGAGAAAGAACATGCGTGGGCGTGCGGATCATTGTTAACGTTGGATCTTCTCTACTGTAGAGAGCTCGCGGCCCTCGCCGGGGACTGATTTTATCGACCGCGGTGACCGTAGTCGAGAAGAAAGCCTTCAAGGGTTCTTTACAACAAATCCCCCCCACCCTTTCTCCACAAGATCCTCAAAACACGCACCACAAGCAAACTTCCTACATTATTCAAGTAAAAAAATATATAATCCTTTATACCCCATTAATTTTTATTTTATATACATATATTTTTTTTTTTTGTATTTAACCTTTCTGCGGAAATTGATATTTTCTCCTTTATATAAAACAAAAAAAACTTTATTTTAATAGTTTTATTTTTAATTTAAACTTGTAATAATTTTTAAGTACCTATCTCTATTTTTAAAATATTCAAATGCAAAATTAATTCCAATGATAGTCTTTTATAGTCTATAACATTACATACTTAAAAGTTAGAATTCAACTAAACCATACCACAAAATATACTTCTTTTTTAAATAAACTTTTATATATTATAATATAAAGTCATAAAGTGAAAAACTTAGTACATCAGAAGTATAATACGAGGGAAAAAAATCACATTCATTTGCTGATAAAAAAAAAAAAAAGTTTGACCTAGTTGTGAGGTTTTGTTGACTTGCAAGATCTGCCATGCAAGTTTCTGCACTGCCATCACGTGTCCTTCTCAACCCCCCCGGCTCGATTTCCCGTTCCCGGAACGTCGGAACGTCCACCCTGACTTGACGTGGACACTTCCAGTGATAAAGTGACGCCACTTTGCAAAAGGCGCATGCATGCTGACAACGATAATATGGAAGGATAAATCGAGTGCCATCAACCCTTCTAGCGGCTTGCAACCTATATCTCTCTAGAAATATTTCTATGGACAATTTTTGTGTTTTTTTTTTTACGTCATGCATACGGTTTACGGCTATATAACTTTTTTTTTTATGTATACTCGACGTTGGTATCATGACATTTTCATTGTTACTTTTTATGTGGTTGTGGATGATAATAATATATAGTATAGTATAGTATATCCAGTGTGAAAAGTGCAATCAATTTTTGTAATAATTCACTCGTGACGTGTTTTTTTTATCGTCATTGTTAACCACGATTTTTTTTTCTACCGTGTTAATCATTACTAGAACTTGATTTGAACAAGAAAATACTGCATTCAATAATGATCTTGAAAAAATTTATACAGCAATTTATATTTTCTTAAAGCAAAACCACATTCGTTGACGAAGCTTGTTAGCATTTATATAAAAAAAAAATGTATTGACACCAAGACACCAAGATCTGTACTTCTCAAGTCTGACTGTAGTGTTGAAATTACAAAAGTTAAAAATTACTGTATATAGGTAAAACAAGCTCATAAATTCTAAACTTCATGTATATTTAATGTAAAAGTACATCATGAAATGCAAAGGCAGAAAATTGCCATTAAATATTACTTTTAATGTTCAGAGATAAGAAAATAGCTTTTATCAAAAATTATAAATGCTTGGGAGTCTCATAATTACGTCGCACATTTATGATTTGATAACATAAATATTACAAGTTTGTGCATAACAAATAATTCAATTCAAATTGGAATAATTAATATTATCTTCTCCTCGCTACTCTGCTTTTTCTTAATTTAAAAGAACGAACTTCTTATATTTTATCAAGTTAATTAGATAATTTTACAAATTTGTCATATACTTTACCATTTTGAAATTGGAATATTACATCCATGATTTAATAGCAAGTGATTATAATTTTAGTGGCCCATTAAGACACAAACGTCAAACAAATTAAGTTGTAAATTGTTCATAAAAGATTTTATATTCGGGTGAAAAATTCAAGAATGAGGCATATAATGAAATTCCTGTAAAGTGCATGTGGAGGCAGCGAGAGCTGCCTTTGACTTTTAATGGAAAGAAAATGGAGAGAGAAGTTTGTTAGAAAAAAGTCTGTAGAATATTTTTTATATTTCGCCAGATATTACTGTTTTCACTCTCGTTATTATATTAAAAGTAAACGTGAAATTTATAAATTTTTAATACATTTTTTTATTGCGAAAGTAAAATTAGAATTAAAAATAAATTTCTGTTTTTAATTTGCTTCAGAAATGTCAAATTTTTAATAATATATATTTTTTATCAAACCCTATATATACGTATATATTTTTGGTACATGAAACAGCCTTTCGTTGATGCTGTATACTAAGATTGCTAAGCCTCCCATCCCCGCGCTCAGAAGACTAGTTTGGTTTCAGATATCTGGTAATAATAAAAATAGTCAGTTGTTTTCCTTGACTTAGTATGTAACATTTTTATTATTTTATTTATTTACTATATTTTCTCTTTTTTATGCATTATGAATTACTTTCATTCCTATTATTATTATTTTTTTTTTTCATTTTAGCATTGGTGGAGGAGGGGGAGATTATTCTATTAATGGGTGCCTCGGTCAAAGAAACTAGCAGAGGATCTCAAACAAGAATATTAATTTTGTATTATTTTTTTTACAGAAGAAGCTTAATTTTTTTGTCAAATAGAAAAGTTTAGCAAGCTACAAAAAATGAAGGAAATGCTTAGTAAAATTTCTTTCTTACAATTTTAAAGTTTGTCGCAAAATCAAGATGGCTCACAAAAATGAAACTGAGAAAAACAACTCTTCTTAATTCTTGTTTCAGTTAATGAAAAGGGTCAAAATTAAAGACCATACTTCCACGTACAAAGTAGTAATTAAATAATTAGTTAACATTGTCTTGCAGGATGGAATGGGTAGGATTTTTGATAATGGGATGTGGTGTGCAAGACGGGGAGGTGTTGATGGAAGTGCCAACATGCAAGGAAATATGGAATTATATAGGATCAAAGTATTGACTATGGTGGGGTGTAGGAATGTTAGGCTGATTTTTTATGTGACAAAATGCAAGGTGTGGCATGAAGTTGGAAGAGTCTCAACGTCTTTATTTCTGTGTACCAACTAGGAGCAGGCCTCATAGTGTAATATAGTATAATTATTGAGAGGCGGTGAGTTGTAAAATGATAATTTAAGGATCAAATTTACTGGGGAAGGGTAGAAATCAAGAGAATGAATAGACAGGAAAGGAAGTCCAGGTCGAGTAAAGAACATTTGACGAGGCGGCACAAGCAGCGAGAAGCCCTGCCAGATTGCCACTTCGTGGTAAACAACATCAATGGAGAATTCACTTTCACCTGAATCCTGAAACGATTAATTGAAGCTTTGTTGATTTTCTTTATAACAAAGATCACTGTTAGGGCTTCTTCATTAAATTTTTGTATAAATTTACGGTGGTACTAAGTTATAAAATCAATATCTTTGCTTGCAAGTATAGCTTTGCATTCCTTATTAATATCATGTTTAGACAATATTGAATATTGCTCTTTCTGCGAATTTCATAAAATAATATATTTTTGTTATTATTACTTTCCTTTTTTGCATATAAATTTAAGTACAGTAAAATAGTACAAAACTAGTCATGTAGTGTGCAATCGGTTACCATGTTCCATTTATTTTGACCGACACTATACAAGGTATATAATTACAAGAAAGTTAGAAAAATTTACATTTCAATGGATATAATTATAAGAAAAAGTTGAAAGTGTTTTTCTTGAAATAGCTTATACACTTTGCCTTATCATGAAAATAATTAACTAAAAATTCCCAGTTCCTATACACCACACAGCATAACTAACGCATGTTGAGCGTGTGACCGCAGGGTCGAGCCGCAGGCTTCGTGCACAAACGTGTAAGTATAAGGTTTCCTCTGCGGCGACGAGTTGTTGCGTGGTCTGAACCCGCGGTGCAACACAAAGCCATTTAATTTAGCAGCGTCATCACAGTCTGGTGCCGTGCCTCAAGTGCTGGTGAGAGAGTTCTTTATATTATGTTCAAAACGTTGCATAACTTACAGGAAAATATCATGATAGTTCTGCTTTTTGTTTTTCTTCAGCTTCAATAAAATCTGTTCCTATAAACCTTGGCTCAGTGTTAAATTTTTTCACCTGATCGACCTCATTTCTGTATAAAAACATGAAATATGGAAATTGAGTGAATGGCAGAGTTTACAAACAAACAGAACTTGATAAATCAGCTGCTGATTGATGTAGTCTGATGAATTGGGAGTATATTAATTATATCGTCATAGCAACATTCACAAAAGTATCGTACAAGCGAGTCTTATTTTCCTCCTTGTATAATTATTTTACATTGTTCAGATGTACTGCATAATTACGAAATGTAATTATGCTCGTTTACATTAAAATTAATTGGGTCCTTTTCTAGGTAACATAACTTACATCTGTACTGTAAAATGTCATCTCAACATGGTGAATTTAATTTGCTAGCATATTACATCCTGAAAATTGTTTTATTTAAAACTCGTCTCGTTTAAATGCTACCGTGGAACTTTTTATAACTAATGGGATGAAAAGTTTTCAATGTAAAGCTTACATTTCTGCTAACATTGTGTGTTATATAAAATTTTCTTACAACGTTGCTAACGGAGCCGTATTGTTCGTATTGTATTGTTCGCTGTTAAACAAAACCGTGCAAAATAATGTAAGTATAATAACGTCAATTAAAAAAAAGGAATTTGTATGAAAAGCATAAATTTAGACTGCATGTCTTTACATTATAATATCGAATGTCATCAATTTTATACATAGTTAATTGATTGATTGTTGTTTCCTTTGTACTGTGTTTTCAGGGATTTGCTGCGCTTCTTCCGGGAAGTGATTTGTTCTTATTGGACTGTTTGTAAATCTCCTGCCTCTGACTTGTTAATATTTATGTACTCATGAGGAAAATAAAATAATTCTCAAGTCAATTTTTTAATATTGATTGACAGAAGAGTATAATCGAATGATTAATAAGTATCAACTTTCTTACAACGTGTGGCTAGGTAACATGTAAAGTATCAAAACTAAGCCTAAAGGGAGATTTTTATAAAGTAAAGTCAAGCGCAAAAATTGTGTGTTACAGACTATCAGAAACTTCTCTCACCTCTTCTTGTGCCACGGGAAACAATTTTGTCACCAACATGGCCGTCATATGGTTTTAAAACAAGTGCGCCCTTTTTTTTTTTTTTTAAAGTTTTTTATTATTAAATTGTGTACAAATACAGTCCAACCAAGGCCCTAAATGAAGCCCTATCGGTTGGAACTGAGTTACATACAATTATTCAACACGTATTATTATTACGACGTTTAGCTATTAAGCATCACTCCATGAAAGTTTACCTTATAATTAGGCTCCAAAATGATATAATTAATGTATCTGATAAATATATAACACGTTTCTGCTGTATGTAATGAACAAGTTGCCTAAGCGTAAGGCTATATATGTTTATAAAAAAATATCATAATTATAAAAATTTTGAAATATTATTCATTTATTTTAATTTCATTAATAAATACTATTTATGTGACTTTATAATACCATTGTAAAAAAATCACAAATTTTATTTTATTTTATTTTATTTTAAAGATAATTTATTTACAGATACAAAATATTTCTTCACAGTAGGTTGCCAAAAATCCCCAAGAATGAATTTAATGTGAAAACACAAGTCTAAGGCTGTCCAAACAACAGCTTTCATGATATTATTGTTTCTTTTTACTTCCTGTTTGGAAGCAAGCGTTTTGTGTGCCTTCAAAAAAAAAAAAACTTCCTCTCCTTCTCAGCTTATTTTATTTCTTCCTTTCCATCATTATAACGTTCACGCAAGTTTGATTCTTAAACTTTTCCTGTCATCTTCAGATTATTTTTCTTATATTTTTGTTATGTGTCTATTGTGATTGAATGACAAAGGACAAACTTCTACCGCAAAAAAAATATAGAAAACTAATGTTTTAGTAAAAATAAACTTATCTTCTTTTTGTTTAAAAAAAATACTATGAGAAGGATGTTGACAGTGTTCTAACTCTCTGTTCTTTTGACGGGTAAAACTAAACTTGATTACACATCATTTTTAACGCCTATTTAATTGAGACGTATGACGAAGGGTCGATGGGAGGAAGGAGTGGTGCATGCTGGGGTGACAAATGACCACCTCTACAGAACAAGCAAGATTCAACCTCACGATATGACGCAATTTCTCACCATACGAGAAATACGATCAATTTTCCTGATAAAAAAATGGAGAACGTTATTTAAAAAAAGTGTTTTACGTTGAATTAAAAAAAAAATATTACATTTTATTTAAACGTTACTTGCCAGTTAAATATTCAATGAGAATTTCTTCTTGTTTTCCGGTGGTGGGATTTTAGAAAAGGCGTTTTTAAATTGACCAATAACTGAAGAGACCTTTAAAAAATAATCAGCATTGTATAATATATTAACAATTCTGTCTGTTTTATTTCAGTCCTGTCAGTAACTGACATGCATAACAAATATAATTGGACATGATAATAAACCATTAATTAATGTCAGGGTCAATAAAAAAAATTGATAAGCATATATTGAAGAAATTATATGACATTGCAATGGTAATATTCTCTTCAATTTGAGTGACGTGACATATTGTAGGTAATTAGACCTACATTAAAACACAACTAAAAAAAAGGCAATTATTCATCAATTATGGTACAATAAATAATGTTTTTTGACAGAAAATGAAGTAACGTTTGGAAGAACATGACAAATTTGATATTAAAATTAAGTAATTATTTGCTCGCTGTTAATTTTATTTTTTTAATACGACTTAACTGTTTGCTATGTTATAAATAAATTTAATTACGCTCTAAAATAATACATTCATGTTTACTTTTTAATTGTTCTTAAGTTTATGATAGTTGTAAAAATTACAAAATATAAATTTTACTTGCAATGTTTAATAATAGAGTATTGACCTCAAATTTTTTTATTACAGAAATGGATAGAGCGTGCAAAGTTATCCTACCCTGATTTTTTTCATATTTTTTAGAGCCCGGGAACTATTTTTAAAAAATTATTGAAAGTATTTTTTGTGTAACGAGACGCCGCTCCTTAACAAAAACATAGGACTTGCCGCCGCGTGACGTTACAAAAGGGACTTTCAATAATTGTTTAAAAATAGTTCCTGGGCTCAAAAAAATCTGAAAAAAATCAGGGCAGCATAAACTTTGCACGCTCTATCCATTTCTGCAATAAAAAATTTTGAGGTCAATACTCCATTGTTTAACTATTTTATATTGGAACGGTTTTACTGTACTACAAGCACACAAAATATTTATATAGAAACTACTCCAACATGGTTATCATATAGGAGGTAATGGGATGTAATTTAGCACATATTATAACAATTAAGAATGGCATTTAGTATTCACCCAACCAAATTGACAATGGGAGATAGAGACGGGCAGTTACAAAGGGGTTTTCTGAACAAAGATATTGTAGAGTTTATAATTGAAGGTAAAGTTTATAATAGTACCTTCAAAGTCCATTTAGACTATATTCAAATCTGTTTCACGATTAAGTCTGTAGTTCAACAAGTGGAACGGCTTTGAGGTAGAAGATGGAAGTATTTAAATTTCAAGTTTTGTTTAAGTTTAAAATAATTATAATTAAAAAAATCGAGCAGTCGTTGGAAAGGAGCACATAAAGTTTGAGCCTTAAAGCCGATAACTCTTATATTTTTAAGTTACTATAATATGTGTAAGCTTACTGTAATAAAAATTTGAAACTTAATTTCAAACAAATCAAGGCTATTCCCTGAAAAAATTTTTCTTTTTTGTTTAAGAAAAAAAAACATGTAAAGCAACAAACTTCTGAGGTTATTTCTTTCCCATTCTGTTTATTGGAATTTTGAAAGAGCATTTTGTATTAGGAGCATTCTGCAAAGTTTAAATGTTCTATATTCTAGGTAATTTCAGGATATTTTTTCGGAGTACATTACCTTACATTTTTTCAAAACTGATTGTTTTGGTATTAAATTAAAATAAGAGTTTTAATTTTATTACATCGATTTTTATTTAAAAAAGTTTGTTGTTACTCTGCAATGGTAGGTAGTATAAAGTTTGTTACCAGAGCTGCTGCAAGGGATGAGGGGGATGTTAGTGCTGCTAATTAATTGTGTTAGCGCGCGTGTCAAGTCCACGATTACCTCATCCCTATGACTACAAGGTTGGCAGGCAGAACCCACTTAGCCCAAGCACCTCCACCCCTGCTTTGTCACCCGCAGAACCGGAGAAGCTTTTAGCCTTACGTCAAAATCTCACCACCTAGGAATAATATGGATTAATACTGCAAAATCTTCTCATTTGAAAATACAAAGAAGACATAATTATATTCCAGGGTTTGTTAATAATAATAATAAAATAAATTAATGGAGAAAATAATGTAAATGTAGAAATTTTAAGGGTAGGGATTTCATTGCAATAATATATTTTTACTTGCAGGAATCAATATCATAGTTTTTTTAAATTTGTAATCTAATATTTAGACAGTAAATTTGTTCATTAAGTTCATGAATGAAAGTGACGTCAAAATGGGGTTTAACATGTGGGTAATAATTATATTATCTCCTTTAATGTCATGGGGAAACAAAAAGTTTGATTTTAATTCAATCGATTTACCACAACATGGCATTTGATGTTACTGCACCCACCGTACACTTTTTATAAAAGGATTTGTATAGACATTAAAGGATAGCCAGAAGAATCTTTGTATGACCCTTAGAATGAAATTTTATTTATTTATTTATTTATTTATTTATTTATTTATTTATTTATTTATTTATTTATTTATTTATTTATTTATTTATTTATTTATTTATTTATTTATTTATTTATTTATTTATTTATTTATTTATTTCACCCAAAGTACAAATACAAAATATATTACAAAAATTAGGGTGCGGATTGCAACAAAGCACCGATGGCACTATTTCACTAAAAAGTGGTTACAATCCTTTATATAACTACTGAAAAAAAACAATCATTAGCTGTAAGCTTGTGTCAAAATAAATGTGTAATCACAAACTATTTTTACAAATATAGTGTTTCTTTAAAACACTAGGAAACTGTGTTTCAGAACATTTCTTGATAGGACCCGGAAGCCGATTCCACTCATCCACAGATCTTATTACAAAGCCATTTTTGTAACGATCAATTCGAGCCTTTGGTGGAATGAGCCGAACTGCCCCGTCTTGCCCTCTAATGGGACGTCCATTGACTACAGAATTAGCGAAGTTTAAATCAATTTGGCCAGTTTGACACTTATGAAAGAATTTAAGGTCCATAACCTCAAAATAGTCCTTAATAGGGACTATATTTGTTGTTCTGCAGTCAGGAATATTATTTTTATAAACAAATTTCAAGGCCTTTTTTTCTAAACTCTGGAATTTTTTCATATTAGTGGAAGTATTTGGGTGCCATGCTGGTGCTGCATATGTTATTATTGACCTTATCAGCGCTAAATAAGCTATACGCTTAACTTTAGTGGTGCTACCAAACAAACTACGTTTGAGAAAACCTAACAATTTTGCAGCTTTGCATCTTACATTTTCAGTTTGCAAATTCCATCTCATGTCAGAAGTCAACATAACGCCCAATACTTTAATGCTGTCACAATATGAAATGATACCATTATTGATATAATATTCATATTTTGATGGCAAAAGACTTAATGATATGTCCATTACCTTACACTTTTTTACATTCAATGGCATTCCATTATTACAACACCAAACAGAGATATTGTTGAGATCATTCTGTATAGCTATGTTGTCTTCTTCACTCTGAATTAATCTAAATAAAGTAGAGTCATCAGCATATTGGATTAAATCAGATGATACACAGTCAAGAAGGTCAATCATATAGATATTGAACAAAATAGGACCTAATACAGATCCCTGAACAACACCAGAGACAACATCAATGGATCTTGAAGACACTCCACCAAAAATGACTTGGTGGTGAGACATGCAAAGATGACTCACAATTGTAATTACATGTTATAATATCTGTATATAAAATAAAATTATAATTAATCTATAAATATTCAAATTCAATTCAATTCAAATTCAATAATTTTTTATTTCCATAATATCCTACAATCAAATGCATTGAATAAAAAGCTGTATTATCTATTCCACATTAAAGAACAGTTGTTATCATTCTGGCTGATGCTATATATAACCATCTTCATTCTTCATGCCACGAGATCAAAATTGCTAGAAGTCCTACCAAATTAATTAAAATTCAATGTCATCAATATTTTCAAGAATACTAAAAATTCCAAGAATATTTTAAAGCTTATTCATGGCACTATTAATGCTTGAATTGGTGTTTGCTTTGTTTCTAAGTTATTATCATTCTTCAAGTTTACAAGATAGTTTAACAACGACAAACTTTGCTATTCACCACAAGGTTAAGTTCTATTAACATGACATGGCTGTGCTCAACTGCACAGTTATGTCATAATGTGTACTCATCTCGCAGTAATT
This sequence comes from Siphlonurus alternatus, assembly GCA_949825025.1. Lineage (NCBI taxonomy): Eukaryota > Metazoa > Arthropoda > Insecta > Ephemeroptera > Siphlonuridae > Siphlonurus > Siphlonurus alternatus. The sequence continues at coordinate 18,442,225 of OX463779.1, read as the reverse complement.
TCTATGCTGTATACTAAAATTTACAGATGTAAAAGTGGGTTTTCATAAAATGCATGTAGTTTTATTTAATAATAAGTTTTTTCATGGTACACTTATCGTCTTGGAAAATTTACATAACCAACAGATGCAATGGTTGTATTAAAATGACCTACTTATATATAGGTACAGAAATAAACAAATTGAGAACGTACTACTCTTAATTTTGGTCAACATTCTCACACTGAATTCGAATGTATATCTATTTTTTTTACTCTAAGACAAGAAAAATTACATACTAACAATTGTAAGAGTCATTGTACAGAACAGCAAATCTACCTAATTCAGTTATCTGGAATAGCTTAATCACAAGGTACCAGGTAAGTCACGCTGTTATGTCAGACTACTACCAATATGTTATGATAAATTGTAGTATAAATTTAACATGATTTACGTAAACAAGACATGTAACATCTAGAAAACTCGTATTTTCTTTCTAAACCGAGATTTATGATAGGTAACCTACACTAAAGTGATAGCATCTGACTGGGAGTTATGGCAAAAGTTTTACACATAAAAAGTTTTAAATAAAGAGCTGAAATGTATTTTACATTTAAAGACGTCTTTCTAGGGAAGTGATTGAAATCAAATATCTGAAACAAAAAACAAGCTAACATTTAATCTCCGATGTATTTGAAATTTGCTAATATTCAGGTGCAAAGTACACATGATTAGAAAAAAAAAGAGGACAAATACTGAAATAATATAAGACGGGACTAAAAAAAGATTTCCAATTTAGATCCTGCAGCGATCGTTAAAAAAATTGAAATTAATAAAGAAAATAATAAAAAATGCCTTTGTCTCAGTCAGAAGTAAAAAGTATGAGATGGATTGTTGGGTTTGGAAGGGAACCTCAAAATTCTAAGCAACACTCGGTTGATTCCACGAAGACCCTAGAATTATTTTTTTGAGCATCACTAATCACCACTACCTTCCAACAATATTACTGGTATCAGTTAAAAAAATATTGTACTGTATATTCAAGAGATTCCGACTTCGGTGATAAACTCGGTTTACAGATGATTTGGTGCCAACTACTTTTCACTGTGTATATACTACAGAGAACGTTCACTCTGAGACTTCTGAACGCTAAGACCACCCGGCTTACAATAAAGACTTCCTTCTCTATAATAAGCAGCTTAATTTAATAAAGCTAATTATCACTGCTGGACTGGCATTTATACTAACTTGTTAAACGCAAGTTTAATGTATACATTTTAGTATCTTTATCTATCAAGCCTTATTTTGTGTAATTCTACTTACTAATTACTCACTAACAGTAAGTTTGAAACAGCAAACCTTGTGAAACTCTAACTTGAGCATTTCGCGGTCTCTTTCCGAACGGGGGGCGGACACGGTCTTGCAATCCAATCCCGACATTTGCTTAAAATGACTGAGGGAAATGTGGAAACCTCAATCAGGATGGACGCCACAGCTTTTATCAATCTTATTATGATCTTATAAATTTTTTACCTGCATCGACACGTATAATTTAAATCCAAAAATCAAATGAAATAATTTATAAGTTAGTTATGAAATATAATATAATATCAATCTTACTTGTTATATAGTTTGTTAAGGAATAAAATGAAAATTTTTAATATATAATATTACCAAAAAATTATATAAATTATCACAATTCCCTCTGTTTCAATATAAATGAATAACTGCGAGTAAAGGAAACAGTGATTAGCTGATTAGCTGTTCATATCATATTTAATTTGAAGTTCCATGTCAACAAATGATTTTTTTTTAAACACAATTTAACTTTAATTACTGTGTAAAACAATGCTAACTTGATTGCATAGTCTGGATATTGGAGAATCACGATGAGCTATAGCTAAGTTATAATACTCGTTGTAATTTAATATGACTGACAGATAATTAGCAATAATAATTAGCACTGTTAATTAAGTTTCCTATGTCCCTAAAAAATCCATCTTTCGCTCACCTGTATAATACAATGTTTTAACTGGCATGTTGCATTTTTCCGGAGTTAAAAATATGTAAATTACTAACCAAAAAATTTTTAATATATTTATTATTAATTATAAACTAATTTAAATATAATATTGTAGAGGAAATAATTAGTAAAAATAAATCAAAATACTGAGAGTAAATTTGATGTAAATGATTATATTAAAATCAAAATTTGAATGTAATATTAATTATGATGTTGTTATATTAATTACTCTCCTCTAATTTTAGGAATATAATATCAAAGGTAAAATGTTTAACACAAAATAATTTAAATATATTTAAATATTAATTTTACCTTATTAAACAATTGAAAATATACATAGTATAATAATTATACAAAGTTTATAAACATAAATTAAGCACAAGTTTGTAAAAAATAAAAACATATAATTAATATAATTATAATATATATTGCTAAAAAATAATAATAAATAATTTAAATATTAAATTTTAATATTATTTATCTTACATTTTTTACATTTCATTAATTCACAAACATTTAATGTTTGAAGTGGGTGCTCTCAGTGGGCTGATAATAACGTCGATGATTGACGTGCCAGGGGGTGACGTTACACAAGTTGAGGCAGGAGGCTGCGGTGAACCACGAGCAGAAATGTTTGCTAACATCGGAAAGTCACTGCTTGGATTTCCTTGAAATCTACCCACGCCACGAAACCTGCTACTGTTTGAAATTCAGTACTTTTAATTTAAATTAAGAATTTTTACAGAAAAAGGTAAATTTTTTTAAAAAATCCAGATTCTGTTGTTATTTCTTATAAGTATTAAATAACATCAGTTTAGGAATTTTTTTACCTTTAAAAGTTGAAGACAAAATTTGGAGGTTTTATATATAAATCTGTCTGTAGTTCCACCGAAGTAAACCTTTGTCCTGGTTTATCCTGGCCGTTTATCCATCGTGTAGGGCAATCTGGCGTGGCCTGACACCATCGGAGGAAGGAGGAAGTCAACACGAAAGGCAGCAGCAGCCCTGCAAGTAATACACGTAAATAAACAAAAAGACTGCTCTCTCCTCTCTCTCTCTTTCTCTCTAACTTTCATAAACTATTCATTACTAAGAAGCCAGTATTTAATATACAAAGATTTACATTTCACAAGAAATTATAGAGCTTTTTAATTATCTTAACACAAAAAATTTACTTATTTTTAAATTCCATAGAGAATTTTAAATATTTTATAATGACATAATGTTTAGTTTCTGAGTGTTGATAAACTTTTCAACTATTTCAGTGCTTGTACACATTATATAGTAAAAATTTAAAAACTATCCACCTTTTCATTTCGTTATGTTATAGATAGGTAACTTATTTGGCATGGAGCTATCCAGTATTGTTACATAACATATTATGCAGTAGATTCATATTATTTTTTAAGATCTATAAATTCATTTTCATTCCTGCATGGTCTCTACTGAACAGCTTACATCACAGCGAGATACGTATACAATAGCAAAGTGGAAAATTTTATTTTGTTGCAGAATAATATTGTATATAATTGTGGACTTCAGAGAAATCATGATATGAGTATGAATATCAACAACCGTTATAGTTTAATTAAATTCAAAAGGTAAGAAACACTAAAAATCACTACTATTATTTTAATATTTTCAAGTATGTCAAATTCACTAACAATATTAGGTTTTGCAATACATATCTTTAATATAAAAATTGGATCGTTAGAGAGCAGGAGTGGTGTTCAAATAACACTAATTAAGAATTTGAACAACCCTGGGTGTTTATAGACAGTATATGCATATTATATATAATTAATTAATGCAAGTTTCACTGTAATTTCTTTCAGACAGCAAGCGATTGTGTCATTTTGGGGCCTTGAGTCACCAGGTGGAAAACGTTCAATCTTTGCAGTGTAGGGGTGAAATCAACGTGGCAAAATATTATGAAGAACATCCCTCTCCCACCTATGAAATATGAAACCCCTCGTTATATTTTTTTACCTAAATTTCTTATTTTATTTTTATTTTAATTTTTGACATGAACATATGTTGTCTTGTACAATCGAAAAAGTTCAAATAAATAAAATAAAATAAAATTTGTTCTTGCATGATTTGAATAAAAGAATGCATGAAGTTTTATTTTTAATTTTATTTAAAAAAAATGGTTATAAGCATATTTATTTTTCAATTTTCTTTTAAAAATAAAACGAAACGAATATAATTTAATGTATAGGAAAACATTTATTTAAAAAAAAACATGAGGTTCGTTGGTTAAAACCTTAATGGATTTTTAATTAAATCTTGTTTGTTTATCTGCGATCTATTATTTCCAACAAAGACGCGAGAAGCGAGTCACATCCCCTTCTGCAAATACGAAGAAACTTATTTATTTTCGTCCAATCCCTTATTTCATTTTTATTCAAACAAAAATCTCACAATAATAATACAAACTGTACTTTAAAATTTCTAAGCGACATCACAAAAGATTTGAAAAGCTAATTGTTTTACAGACCTTTAAAAGCGGAGACACAAAGATATGATCTAATTGGTTGAGCACTCCTTTCACAGAAGATAAATACCATCTTTTTTGTGTGAGATGGAAAATTTAATTGATAACAAAATTGCGAGGACATTTATAACAAGATTTTTTACCGTTGCGTATAGTAAGCCTGAACCAAGATTTTTATATTTATATATTTATTTATATTTTTATATTTTTAAATATAAAAATCTTGGTCTGGATTATTATATGTCTGATCTAATGAGGTTTGATGGGGTGATAATTATGGTTGTGTTTTGATTTCGTTGAAAATATTTTTTTTAAAGTACACATAGAAACGTTGTCTTAGCAAATACAAAAGTGATCATTGTCTGTTTTCATCCATCTCTTATAGTTTAATTGGAAATCACTGTGATTTGAAAACTTGCTGGTGAGAAAATCTTGCTCAAAAACGAAGAAATGTTTTATTTCCAAGTCCACAAATTTGTATTATTTTATAATAATACCTGAACAAAATCTTGGATATTCAGGCCTTCCAATAACGCATTTATCATTTAATTTACGCATTAAAACATAAAAAAAATCACAAGATCGTAAGTAGAGCACAGATTTCAGTTGTAATCTAATAGCTGTTGAGTCATTCAGAACATTTAACATCATTAATAATATTATATTCTTTTAAAATTCTCAAGAAGGGAAAAATGATAGCATTTCATTTAAAGAAATATTAAAAGCAGGAAAGACAAAAATATGAGTATTGAAAAATATTTGGGTCTTTAATTATAATTTTGCTAGTGAAGTATCATCATAAAAAATTCTTATATAGAAATATCTAACTGAACAAAATCATAAATCAAATTTAAACCCTTTAGTCTTTCTAGTCTTTGCTCGGTAAAGCCTTTTAAGCCAATCAAGATTGAATTAAAATTTATAAGAAAACTCAAAGGACCTTTAAAGAACCTTTGAAATTAGTTCTATCAAAGCTTCTATAGTATACAAAAAAATATTAGGATGCTTATAACATATCTTATGAGCTTAAATAAACTTCAGTGACCGTGGATGTATGACTCGGGATACGAACTTTACTCTTGCTCTGTTTCCAGGTTTATCGTGCAGTTTATAGAGGCGTAGGGAACTTGAATTTTTTGGGATGGCGCTTCTTACCTTCCCCCAAAATTACAAATCTGCGTGTCTCTTGGAACTGCAGCAAATGAGGCAGGAGTAAAGTTAGTGGTGTCCATACGTTCATTCACTCCCACGCAGCAGCTTTGTGTCATTATGTGTCATGTTGCTGCCAGGGCTCCTTCAGTCAAGGAGTGCAGTACATCTTTGAAACGACGTCAAGCAGTTTTGTAAGACGAGAGAGAGAGAGAGAGAGAGAGAGAGAGAGAGAGAGAGAGAGAGAGAGAGAGAGAGAGAGGTATCAAAAGAAAACGATGAAAACTCTTTTGGATAGACAACATTTTTTTTTTGTTCGTAGCAAGAAGAGTGTAACCTGATTTCTCCAAGCCTGCGATGTAATTTGCTTCCTCTTCTCAGCCTCACTCACTGTATGTTTGATGTATAAAGTACACAAGCAAACTCCTCTACTGCTGCTCTTTACTCTGACCTCAAAGACTTTTTATCATTACTGTGTATTTTTCTTTTTAATACAAAAGATTTTTTTAATGTAGAACTGCTCATACAAAAGATATGAACTACATAGATTTTTTTTAAAGGTGTTTTAATTATTTTTTAACCAATCATAGTGATTTTTATTAGAAAAAAATTGGGTTCACTTTTCTGTATTTTTAATTTGAACGAAAGAGTTCTTTGCATTATGAAGTCATTGCTATAAATCAAATCAAATTATTTATTAATCTTCCTAGAAGAAAAGTCACAGGTAATACAATAAATATACATAAAGAAAAAAAATCTATCTTGCAAAAAAGTCATCAATTTTATACACATTTTATCAAATAAAAATCACTTCACTTTCTATACTATACTGCTATACTTATACTATACTATACTGAGAAAAAAAAAAAGGCTCGTCTCTGGATAGCTTAACGTTACCTGTGATATATTTATGGGCATTGTAACACAATCTGAGGGAGCGTCAGTTAACTTTAACATTTGAGTTTGCCAAAGTGAGTGCTCTTCTTCCTCATATGGCAAAAGTTAAATTTAATGTTTTTAAAATCTCAATTAAGTTATTTTAAGTATTTTTTATGTACGAGTAGTTGAGTGTATTTTTATTTAACAATATATTACATTAAACATATTGTAATAGAGGCTGGTCAAAATGTAATAAATTAATAGATTTTGGTATAATATACATACGTTGAAGTTGTACTTTCTCAATTTGATCATTAAAATTTCATAGTTGCGTCACTTAAAATTGGCAATATGGAGATTTCCTCTCCAACAAATTGACGATAATATAGTTTCTTTGTCTAGACAAATACAAGAAAACAAACAAGTTAAAATATTTCTCATCTCTTCTTTTTTTTTTTTTTTTTAGCTTGCCGTTCATCCAGCCCGTTAATCCAAGTCCAGCTGAAAAGACGACGCATTTTATTTTTTATTTTCATTATTCGAACAACTGGTTGTACAACGACATGGATCACGTCAAATGGTCAAATGCTAAAGAATAAGAAACATACACATGCACATATATTATTAATTATTATATATATACAGTTATACACACACATTATCAGACTATCAACAGCTAGGACATGCAGTATTGTACTAATTTAAAAAAAAATAAAATAAATTAAAAAAAATGTATTTTTTTTTTAAATATTAAAATTTATGGCACTGTATTACTATTTGCAATTTCACTAATTTTAATACGTTTATCCTTATTTAATATTGGCCTAATTTGAGTACAGTAGACTTCTAACACCCCTGGACAGTTTTATTTGCTTTATTAATGAGATATTCCTCTAAATCAGCTTTTAGACGATGTTGTAATATCGAGGGTCTTGAGGAGCCGGAGAACTGGATACGAGCAGAGAAAATCCCCAAACACAAAAGCTTCTTTGAGGATTACCTCACACGACAGCCAGAACTCCAATTGAAAATAAAATAACTAGAAATATAATTCCACTAAATTGAAAATATAATTCCGTTATACTTCTTTTCAAATCTAATAAGAAAAGGAAAACATTAATTCAATTAAAACCTTCATCAATTACGAACGTGTCTGAACATATATAACAATACAAGACGAAGGAAAAGAATTGTTGATTGTTTATCTTATAGACCTTTCCACACTATTACATTGCAAGAAAACGTGTTCACTTTATTGAAATTCTTTAACAAGCACGTTTCCTAATTCCAATGTTAAATTAAAACAATGCAATGTTTATTGTCTTCGTTCTAAATGTTATGACATTCTAAACTTTAAATTTATCTTATAAAATTAAATTCTACATTTTGTCTGTAAACTTTCTTAACAAGACAATTTCTATTCTTCAATTTATTTTAAATTAATTGAAAGCTTCAACTCTTTTAAATTAAATTATAATTAATTAATTTGTCCTTACAGTGTGATGTAAACAGAACACGCTAAAGTATTACAATATGCTGAATGGGTTTTCAGAAATTTAATTTCCACCTTACTGCTTGAATTTAAGAAAAAACTATACTAATTGAATCTTATTTCTAGAAATTTTCACAAAAAAGTTCTTATTCTAAGTTTAATGTTTACATTGAAAAACAAAAAAACAAAAAAAAAAAAAACAAAAAAGCAAACAATTGATGCACAATTTATAATACGTACGCCTCTGGATAAACAGAATGCTATCATAAAGCGCATCGAAAGTTTTAAAAAAAGGAGACATGTTGTAGAAAATCTTTTATTCATGGAGTTCTAGGTAACCAGTTTTCTTATAATAGTAATCGAAGATAGATATATTGAATTAGGCTAGTGAGAAACCTGATTTTTCTTTTTGAACCGTGCCAAGTAAATTTTAGAATAAATTATAAATATTTAGACTTAATTTTTATTTTACAACATTTGTTATTTTAATATCAAATTTATTCGACTCTTTGATTAAGACAAGCGTCTTACACAAGGTAAAAGATTTCATCTTAAAGTTATAGAATGAGTTGATAGCAAAGAATATATTATGCAGTTTTAAAAACAAAACGTTGTAATATAGCCTGTGTGTCATGATGTAAGCATAAAATAAATTTTGTGCAAGAAATTTCCACCACATCGAACGTTATAGAGGAAACTCCCATTTTATATTTATTATAATAATTACATAACATATTATACAGTGACTTATTAATTCTTAAAAGAAGTACAAACGATTTTTTAATTTACCTACTATGCTTTTCTATATTTTATAAATTTAATACAATACAAAATCATTAAATTTTATATTATTATTCATGAACAAACATGATCGATGTTGATTTTATGATTATCTAATTTATCATATAATATTTATTATAATAAAACAGGAGATTTATGTAAAATAATTATACTTCTTGTTGATGTTTCACTTTGAGTGTTTAATCTAAATACCTTCTTTAATGGAATGCTATCACCATATTGTTTATTAACAAATTGTTTTATAATGTTGTAGTAATAATTCTCCATTTTACATAATATAATAATGTATAAATATTATATAAATAACAAAAAGTGTAAATGGTAATATTAAGAACCTTATATTACATTAAAATGAAAAATAAACACAAATATTATTTTAATAACATAAATATTTACCTTATATTTACTAATTGGTATTCAAGCAATATTGAAAATAAAATAAATTAAATTCTAATTTTGGATATCGCATAATTTTATATCTCTGCAATGAATTAATAAAACAATTCAAATAATCGTGCCAAAAAAAGGGGAGAATAACGGGAATAAGTTGAGTTTATGATGGCGCCGAATGTTTTTACTCTATTTGGTTTTCTGAAATCAAAAAGAGGTAAGTAAACAACGAGAATAGTGTGTATTTACGTGGTTTTCTGGTACAATTGGCGTGAAGTTGGCAGCATAAAACGCTGACGGAGCAAAATGCTTTTCCAGTTCAAACTTGTCTTTCTCATTGGCTTTTATTTGTACGGTGTCCTCTAGCAATAAAGATTTCCACTCTAGATAATTGTGGCATTTAGCTTGCTGATGTATTGTAGGAAATTACACAGTGAGAAGGAAATTAAACTCGCTGTATATCGGTACAAACTTTATGACAACGTTGAAACAATTTTGTAGCTAATCGTTATCCAATTACTGTGGAGCAAGCTGGAGTATAAATAATTTAAGTACGAAGAGAGTTTTTTGTTATTAAATATCCGATAAAATTTTTATTATTATAAAATAAAAAAATTATAGAAGCTAATTGATATTGTAAAAATAGATTTTATGAATTTGACAAAAACATACATTGATATAAAAACCAATATAAAGAAGAAATAGCATAGTTATTGACTTTAAAAGAAGTTATATTTCTAATTATTAATGAATATTTGTTATAATTTAATTACTCTTGGAAGATATTAATTATGAACTTGACGATCAAAAAGTTCGTGTTAAAATGAAAAATAAAAAACAAATAAATAAAAAAATAATCGCCAACTTTGCAACTCACTTTTTTTTCCTTCTTAATCAAGGTTTCTTGTTTCCCGCCCCACAACGTCATCCAAAACTTTTTATTCCGACTGCTCATCAGCAAGCCGCAAAAAAATTGTTCCTTCATCCCTGGAGACAAATCTGCTCTTTGTTCGCAGTGTACGCCTCATTACGACCGCCCCAATCTTTTATCCTTATTCTACAGAAATCAGACTCTGCATGATTATATTCTATTTTTAATATCATTGGATTTGTATTCAATAGAATTAATTTGCATATTTATATTAAAAAAAAAATGCAAGAATCAAATTCTATCAATACTTTATGTTAATTTAATAATAAAATATTTTATGTAAATTTTTTTAAAAAAATCTCAATATTAATAATAATTCAAATATCAATAATGTAAATATGATTTTTACTACACATAAAATTTATAAATTTTATCAAAAAATAAATCAATATATTGTAAAATAAAAAAATGTTTTCACATTCTCACTGTATATAAATATATTATTATATACTCAGTAATATAGGAGGAGGAAAAATATAACATAAAATAAAATCCTTTTAAATAATTCGTAGTATCAACAACCCACAAAATGCAGAGTTTATGTTATACATGGTACTCGATATTATACAGAAAAAAAATTCTCTCAGAAAAAAATATATCACAGTATATATAAATTATATAAATATAATATATATACAATTATAAGCTGAAGTGATGATTTATTATTGAACTTATTATTAAAATGACAAAAACTACCAACTTTAAATTCCTTTATTTTTTAATGAAATAATAAAAATATCATCATTGACATCTTCCTTAGAAGATGGTACATCGTTCCCATTACAATCATCTTTTCAGTAGATCTTCATATACAAAAATAAAATAATTTCTTTGAAGAAAAAAAAAATTAGCATTAAGTATTTTTTTAGATACATGGATATAAATTGAAAGAATATCGATGGTACTATGCTGCGACTTTAATCAAAATTTAGTCAAATCAGCATCTAAAATAATATTAAAAAATTACCAACTCAAAAACTTAATCTATTATTTTTTTATTTGATCAGAATAGTAGTAGATTTGTCTTTTGCTTTTATATATTAGGCGTAAAAAGATTTTAGCTTTAAAAATAGTGGACAATGGCTGCCAGTGGTGACATTAATCCTTAAAATTAAATTTTATTAATTAAAAAACCTATTGACAACAAAATGGAGTTAAGTTTCATTCTAACGAGTGCGGATATAAAACTTTATAGTAACAAAAGTTAATATTCGAGTTTATATTATATTAGAACTACATATACAATATTTACAAAATACTCTGTCAGCATAAATAATTATGTATATAAATATAGGTGTGAAACAAGAGAACACAATAGTATCATATACATACATACAGCACACTATATACTTGTTATTATACATTATACAATAAATACTTAATGTATTGAAATTGTACTAATGAGTATTACTGCAGTTGTTTACTATTATTTACGAACTGCATTATATTAATCACAATACCTGTTGTAATAAATCAGATAATTCCAAGCTTTAGTGAAAAGAGATTTTGTACATCACTTTAATTCAGAGTTGTTACAGACTGGTCAATATTTACAGAGCTCGTAGATAGAGAGAAAGAGAGAATCAAAAGTTGCCTCTACTCCGCAGTAGCTAAGATAACTGCTCACCACAGACGACCGACGCAGCATCCTTCCTGTATGGACCTCATCTCTACCCCACATCGCACCCTTGTGGTAAACTCCCGTTAGGCCCTTTACATTAGTATCATTGATGTCAGTACTGTAAATGTTGCTCTCTCTCTCTCTATCTAACTCTGTTGGATTACTGCAACGTGGATTCATTCCAGCTCACATGGGAATATAGGTTTACCACTACGTTTGATGTTTCTACAAGTACATTTGTACTTCTGAATATATTTCATTCACTTAAATTAATGAGAAACTACTTATACAGTAAATAATACTAAAGATTTGGAATTAAACAAAAACTGTATCAGAGAGATTATTTATGAGCTACCTTATTCAAATTGTTATTTAAAATATTATTATTTATTTATATAATCAAATGTATTATGCATTTAATAATCCTCAAACGTTGAGCATAAATTATTATAAAAGTAAATATAATATATGCAAATCAAGCATTCCATTAAGTGTTTCAAAATTTTAAATTCAAATAAATTAGTTATTTTTAAGTCTGTATTACACCATACAATTTTGCATACAATTTTTCCTTGCAAGAAAATTTCATCTCCATACAAAAAAATGGAGTTCAAGTTTTCTTGAAAGGAAAAATTGTATGCAATAGTTAGAACATTTGTATCGTGTAATACCGGCTTTACACTCATGTGAATGTATTATTTAACTGAATTACAATTTTGAGCAAAATATTGTACTATTTCCTCGCATAGTAATTACCTGTATGGAACAAATGGAATATTAGAAACATGATTGCATGCAGTACAGTAAGTAAAAGAATTCTTGAGCTGCTATATTTGAGATAATACAAAAATTACAGAAATAGAAATACACAAAACATGCAGAATTGAAGTTATAAATTTTAAACCATTTAAATTAAATATTAAATTTTTCTTTATTGCACTTCAGCTAATGGACTACTATCGGAACCAAAAAGGTGTGCCTCTCTCCTTATGGAACTTGTATGCTATTCAGGGGCACACCTTTTTGGTTCTTACAGTATACTGTGTATATTATCTACTTTAAAATACTGCTGATCTAGAAAATTTAATTTAAAATAAATTATTTTAAATATAAATTTAAGTATATAGAATGATTTTTTTTTACAAATTTTTTACGCATTGAATATCCATATCAATTCCAATAATATACTTGGAATGTACAGCACATATTGATTATATCTTTTTTATTATATAAAAAAAATTATATAATTTTTTGTTTAAGCAATTGAATTTTTAAAATGCACTAGACTGGAAAAAAGTAATCTTGAATAGAAAAATGTTCAAGTTAGAGTATGTATACTTTTTTTTTACAAGAACAGTAAACTTTACAATGTTATACCAAGCATTCTGACGTCAATGCATATTGAAGTATCACCGGTAGATATATTGGCGTGTCCAGAGAGAGATCACCAGCCTGGGGCCACTTCCACCTCTCTCCCACGTGATGGGGGTTCACACGATGGCCCACTTCCTAGAGGGATCGAAGCGGGGCTGGAAGATCGCCAGAGCGGCTTAGAGAGCTCAATACTGAACACTAGAGTCTCATGTAGTTAATACATTTGCCATATATCCATTGAAGTATTGTACTTAAGTAACTCTTAAATAACTTAATACTTAAATTTACTTTCTATATTTTAATAATGTTATTTATAATTTGTTTTAAAAACGTGATATACAACATTGAAAGAGGTTTATGAAGAAAGATAACCACGGTTAGTGTCAGTTTAACTCACGTCAGTGAGATAAACTTGGTTATTTTTATGGTTAAACTTCTTCGCAAATCACGCCAAGCAGGTTAACGTTTTTATCGGCATTTTTTTATATTATATTTTAGATTTTAAATTATAGCATTGTTTAAATATAGAAAAGCTGTTGGATTTTATAATGGAATAACGATTTTTAAATACAGCAAGTAAGTTTTTTAAAAAAAAAACTTTCAAATGAGACCTAGAAATTTACAAAACAAAAATTTTAATACTTTTTATATAAAACGTGCTTATAAATTTTATATTAAATTCTGAACAGCAAATCGTTGACATTTTTGTTTAATAAAAGACTACAGATGCAAATAATATTACTTACTCATTTTTAGTGAAAGTTCATTAATTCTTTATATAAAGTTAAATTCATCATTTTTTTTCTGTATATTTTTTTACGTAACAAAATATGACAGATTTTTTTCTACTGTCATTGCTGACACACAATTTGATTTTTTTTTTTTAATATTAACGATGTGCCTATATATAATACCAACAACGACGGTACAGAGAAAATAATGGACGAAAAGATTTTTCTAATACTTTTATTTTTTTCTCATTATTTTTATGATTATTTTAAGCTCATGTCATTAATATTAAACCAACTTTGTGTTCTATCCAGTCATACTATATCGACTGACAAGATATCATGAACTATACGCAGGCACAGCTATAATATTATTATGTTTCCGGTAGGGCCCTCTTCCATCACGCTATCGAACCATGTTATGTCTGTAAAATTGCCAATATTTTTCAGTATCATATCCCTTGTGCTTTAATGTTATACAGCATTTGTAGATTTATTAAAGGCATTATTATTGTGACTGAAAAATGTGTTGTATCGTATTTTTTTTAAACTAATATATTATTGGTTTTATTATATAAATATGGGTTGTTTGCAAAATGTACAACTAAAATGTAACATTCGATAATATCCTACATTTTTTACAGATATAAAATATAAAATTCCTCTGTACTTAATTCATGTTAAATTATATAAATATGGTTTGTTTGCAAATTGTACAACTAAAATGTAATATTCGATAATATTCTACATTTTTTACAGATATGTAAAATACAGGATTCCTTTGTACTTAATTCCTGTTAAATTATATATATTAAATTATATATAATTTTATTAAAAAATATATATCAAATAGCCTGAGCAAACATACTCAAACTCAAGAGCTCAAAAAGAACTTGGCGTCGATTTAATAATTAATCATTCAAAAATTTTACCCTCGTACTGGAATGAGATATTAAATATAGCATTTTCCAAGTCAAAATCCACACCATGTTCAACACACGAGAACAGTTTTCTCGAGCCAATGCAGCCCCTGCTGATATTTTTCTATATGCAACCAGCATGACAGTCGTGCTAACAGGGTGGCCTAGTGTAGGGCGCTAGAAGATCTCTGCATACAATCTGAGAACATTCAATATCCTCCAGCACATTTCTCCCTGAACTTGAATGCTGTAACATCACGTGATGGTATCTCCCCTGCTGGTTTGGCCGCAAAAACGAACAGGAAGTTTGAAACATCTCCAACTTCCGGCCTCCCCTGAATGTCAAAACTTTATGACATTACTCAATATATATGACGTCAGAGTTCTTGCTTCTTAAACATAAATAATGTATCATAAATAACATAATAAATCTTTTAATCTCATTAAAACTTAAAACATGTATTATTTATATAAAAAAAGACTAAAAAATGTTTTGACCTAAAAGAGGAAGTGAAATGCTTTGAAATTTAACAGTATTCATTTTCTTGTACCGAGATTGTGTGAACCCAGCTGCTTATTCATGGGTTTGGCTTTGTTCCAATACATTGTGCCGTTATCTATCTCTGGGGAATGAGAGAGAGTAGATCTCCCCCACCCCCAAGAAGGTATGAAGGCGAGTGCAGCGGGACGTATAAGATGGTCCACCACGCAGCATCCATCAACTACAATGATGGCCCGCTCGTACAATCACTCTTCATTATACACAGTATGTGAACTGCGGCAGGAGGCTAAGAATAGCTTTGATATTCTCTTTCTTTCAACCCTTGCATATGACGACGTAGTGTGAATATAACTAGAATCCATATCTCATGAACAAAGATTCCAAATGTATATCGATTGTCTTCTGCTGTGCTGAATATCCAATTCCAAATGTTATAAATATTTTTCTAAAATAACAGGCCAAATGTATTATACTCAAAGAAGAGTAATGTTCTACCAGTGTCCCAACTGGAGAGTTGATTTGGTGGTTTACACTCCCATAAAACAGATAAACATTACTGGTGGTACTGCTATATAGATGTGTCTAAAAGTACACCAAGCAAAGTGGGATAGAATTATATCATGTCATGGCATTTTGCATTATGTGAATGTATATGGCATTAAAATGGAAATAATAAAACAAATTTAAATTTATTATCAAGATATCGTAAAAAAAAAAAAAAAAAAAAAAAAAAAAAAAAAAAAAAAAAATGCTGAAAATTGTATATTTGGTGTGCAACCTACTTGTTTGAAATAAGTATCTATAAGATTTTTTTATATAATATTTCGTGGCAAGAAAAAAAAAGCTACATAACTCATGTGGACGGCGGAGGTGTGGCGCAGTGCGTTTGACCGGGTCTCGTCAGATCATCGAAGTCAAGCAACGCCGAGCTTTTCATTTTCTTTTGGATAACCACTTGCAACTTGATAAATATTATATAAAGTTAAATATTTTATATTGATAAATATTTGTGAAATATTATGGGAAAAAATAACTGTTTCTCATTGAAAATTCCCTCTCATGTAACCGATTTACTTTGGTGCTTTGAAAGACTTGTATATAAAAAAGGGTTATAAATATAAGGATACAATAAAGTCAACTCTTTTTACGTTTTAAATTTTGCTAAATACTCTGGCTGATTAAAATTTTTTATCATCTTATTTTAAGTTTTATCATAATATTGAAAACCACACGTAACACACAAATTGATTCCAGCTGACAAGTTTTGTATCTCGTATATAAAGTATTTTTTTATAATACTTTCCCGTTTTTTCAGTTTATTGTTATCAACAATAATAACTCGCATCCTCACCCACATTACATCTGTACATTATTTAAATACCAAATTTATTTACTTTGTATAAAATAATACGCAATATCAAAATATATTTGCGTATTTTCATTGGTAACATAACTATATGAGTTTATATAAACATTGTTATTGTGTCTAAAATTGTATATATATTGTTTCAAAGTGGTTTTATTTCAACGAGTCTGGAATACATTATATCTGCTGTAACTTTTTGCTTGTATAGCAGACTCGGTGGCTAGATATTTGAACGACGAAGAACGAAAGCCAGAGGGGTCGATTGAGACTGACTTTATAGTATATCTTCCTTCTATATCATTTCCCCGGGCTACATACAAAACACAATATCGCAAACATGGCGGTAAAGCGCAACACACTTCAATATGATGTGTATCTTTTGATCATGATATCGAATAACGTAAATTTTTAAAACTATATAATATATTTCTAAATCCCATGTTAGTATTAAAAAATAACATGTTAGTATCTACTTGATAAAATATATACAAAGGAAATTGAATTTAAACTAACATGAGATGTTGAAAATCTTATAAACTTTGAACAAAGTAAGGAAAATATGAGACGAAAAAGTAGATATAATTTCCGAGAAAGTTAATTATTAAAGAGAATGAAGCAAGAAAAGTAGATACAAAAGTTCACACTGTTATACCAACTTATATTTATTTATAATAATTTATTAATTTCATCTCGTCTATATATATATAACTTTCTTTTGCATCGTAGTTATAAGACAAAAAAAGGAAAGAGAAAGAGAGAGGGGGAGTGGAAGTTGATAAATGATATAAATGGTTCTATATTGGATAGATGGATGAACGAGAAGAATTTATTTTAAAAGCAAAACAAAAAAAAAAAAAGATATATTACTGTATAAAGTATCATTTATATTATTTGCTACATTTTCCAGTTTTGAGATTGCTTTTTATTTTCGTACAGTATTATAAAATAATACAGACCTTCCAACGAAAAAATTAATAACATCGTTGGTTAATTTAAAATAAAGTAAAGTTTTTTTTTTGTAAGGAATACTTACAATCTCAAAATATTGTCAGGTTGAATATTTTTTTGTAACAGTGTCAAAACACAAAACTACTACTGTACGACGTTCTTTAAGCAGAAGATTTCCATGCCTCATATACATTTACGACATGTCTCTTTCTTTTACTGTCATTTTGTGTGCATTGAAATGTTAAATTTGTTACTACCCACAAAATATTTAATATACAAATTCCTTTATCAGGTCTAATAAAAGCAGTGATATTCAAAAAATATTTTATAAACATTTTATAGTATTTTCAAATAATTTGCATAACTGATATTTGAAGAAACCATTAATACTCTTTTAAGTTTATTTTCGTACAAAGATAACATACAAAGATTATTTTTTTATATTTCTCGCACCAGAAATATAAAATAAAAATAAATGGGATTTAAAATTCAAATGAAATTATTTACATAAAAATAAATCTCTTTAGCGTAATATATCCTAAATATAAAAATATTTAAATTGAAAGAAAATAAAAAACAAAAAAACACACGTAAGAAATCAGGTTTTTATTGCACTGTATTCTGATTGTTGTAATAGCAATTTTAGTATCGACTTGTTTACTTAACAAAATATGGATATCAAAACATATTAAATTTTCTACTCAACTTACAGGCGCTTCAAAAGAATGTTTTTATATTATATTCTATTTTAATAACGTATAATTAGGTGAGTATGGAATTCTATAGATACCATGCAATTACCAATTATACACCATGTGAGTAGGTATCATAATTAATTTCTTTAATTAATAAACAGCTCACTGGGAAATATTCTATGGTAGAATAAATCAACATAAAATTTAAAAAGAAATTTAAGTGAAAAATTAATTAATCCTATATATAGTTGAGTTTATAGAACTCTGCGTATTTTCTGAATTTTACCGGTGAGATACATGTGGTAGGTTGAATTAAGTATTAAAATTTACTATTTAGTGTTAATTAGACCTTCTTGTTTTGCGCATTTTTGTAATTATTCAGCACAATGGACAACTTACTGACATTTTTATTACATAAAAAATTAATAGAGCAGATATAAAGTTGAGTTAACTCCGATTTTATTTTATGTACTTTTTTTTCGTCCTAATTTTTTAGTGTATAAACGTTTATTTATTTTTTTTTTTTTTACAAATTTTACCAAATTTTTAGCCCTGATGGAGGATTTTATGCCCTCCTCATATCAAGAAGACACATTCTTAGTGGCGTGGTTGGTATCTTTAACGTAATATATTTTTAAATGGCTCCCAGTCTGAAAAAAAATCTGACAAATCAGAATAGGGTAGTTTTGTAATCTCTATTCAGTTAAGCAATACAAATATCATGTAGGTTGTTCATTGCATTATACATATAATGTTTATAATAATAAAAAAATATTATATTTTATTAAAACAAAATTATTTTATTTTAATCATTTTTATGACACGTTTGAAATACACCAGTTCTAATTAAAATAAAAATTTCATTATATAATTTTCAATAACTTTGTTTAAAATAAATAAACACATATAATATAAAATTAGGGTGTCCTAAATTTCATGGTAATTAATTTAATTAATGAAGTATGTTTTCCATTAATAACCTTGTGGCTACATTCTGCTTTAATTTTTGAATATAAAAGTAATAATTAATTACATGCTCTTAATTATACTTTGGTCGTATGGAGAGCTCACCACAGGAAGCTGTGTGGCCACATTTACGAAACGTGTATAATGTATCCCTCTAGCACCTCATTCCTGGAAATCCCAACATTAGAGAGGGCATACAAAACTAATACATGTAGTGCTCAGTTAACTGGAATTTATCTAGAGTCTTTGTTACCTGTGTGAAGTTAGCAACAAATTTATCTACAAATTCGAGAGTGTAGTATTATATTCCTTTGTTTAATCTTCTATTGTAGTAATAATGAAATACAATTGAGTTGTATAAACACCTGTAATACCAACATATAAACAATATACTATTTTAGTTAGTATTTAGGTATAATTTCGTATAAGATTTCGCTTTTAAACTTAATAAGCATACGTCACTAATAATCATGTGAACTTATGTGTATGATACGTTGAAGTGATATACTTGATGAGATTATAATGAGATGCTAAGGATGCTAGTAAAATGCTGAAGAGCAAATTCAGGAAGTTTTTAAAAAATATATAAGATAAAATGTGAAATTATCAAAATGTCTCTTCAACATCCTCAATGCATTGCATTTTTTTTTTCCTGATACACCTACGGCTGCACTTAACTTCAACTTCATGCATGCAGAGTTTTGTAAAAAAATATCTCCTCTCTCTCTCTTTCTGTGTGTAAAAAAAAAAAAAAAAAAAAACAATTTGTCAGTCTCTCTTTTCTGATGATCATTAACAATCGTTATTATAAAATATAGTTTTATTTTCTTTAAAACTATTAATTATTTTTTGCTTTGTTTATAATTCACATTTTTTTAACTATTGCCATATACATCATCGCAACAGCAAATTTCATATATTAAAACCACATACACGATATCCACTCAACTTGAATAAATTTCATCTCTTATTTGCTATTAAGCTCTCTCCTCGTCTAATTCCTTCCTATTTTGCACCATTTTAGAGAAAAAAGAGTAAAAAATATGAGATTACGTCTTTTTTCCTCTCATTAAGCATAAAATGTTAGAAATATTGTCTCCATTCATCCTCAGTTTGAGCGAGGAAGAAATTAGATGTGTTTTTTGAGGTAAAAAGACGTTATAAGATTATATTTAAACGTATAAAGGATGAGTTGAAGATGTAATTTTTCAACTAGAGCAGAATCTTTGATGGTATTCAAACCATGATTTCCTTACCATCAACTCGAAGGTGAAAAACATTAAAGTAGATGTATTTTAACCAAATGGTCCAAAATGCCTGCTTTAGGGGTTGGTAAACCTGCTTTTATATTGCGGCTTATGTAAGCAAAGCTGGTTAAACCAACAATGCACTAAAGGCCATCCCGTACATTTACTTGTGACCCATACTATATAAGCTGTACAACCACCATTATAAATATACGGTGTTTTAACATGAGAGAGATGTTTGTATCATAATATAAATTGTGCATATACTCTAGAAAAATAAAAAAAAAATACATGCATTTCATTTTATTATAGGTGAGAGTTTAAGAAAAATCATTTGTATAGTTAAAATCAATGTCATGATACTATAATATGCAGTTAGTTATTAAGTTACGTTATATATATTGTTCTAAATTTTCATCTTTGAGATAATAATGATATAATTATTATAACGTAGCATGAATATACATGTATGGTATATTAATTAATTTTCTCTCTCTTTCCAATTTTAATTTCAAAAATCTCTCTAATGGTGTTATTTAATCCTATTAACAATACATAGTACGGATGTATGTAAACAACAATTTGCATGATATTAATTACCCCCGTGATCCTTTTTTTTTTTTTTTTTTTTTTTATTACGATACTGGTTAATAAATTTATTTAAAAACATATTTTAATTATGATTTAATTCATTCATGAATACATTTATTATGCTATTATATAAGAAGTATAATGTAAACTACAAAATTAAAGAAGAATCCAATATCACTCTCGCAACGAAGTGTTTCAAAATGAAACACATAATGTGTCTCACGGGATGCCCCCTTATTTGAAACACATGGAAGTGTTTCAGATAATCGAAACACGTAAAGTGTTTCGAATTGAAACACTTTTCGTGTTTCAAACCGAAACACTTTACGTGTTTCGAAGCAGGCGCGGACGCGGATCCAGGGGGGGGGGGGGGTGCTGGGTAAGCTGCAGCCCCCCCTCCCCCCCCCCCCCGAAATTTTTGCCAGGATCCGCGCCTGTAATTTTAAGAGGAAAATATTACGAATTAACACACTGAAATTCATATTTAATTGTCGCTAATTAATCACTTTATTTCATACAAAAATTTAAAATGTGTTGCAGTATAATATTTAATAAAAGTAATTAACATTGTTTTATTCACATAAATGGTTACATCATATTTAAATTTTAAACAATTGCAATGCAAATATATGAATAGTGTCAATTTTTATTTATTCATAATAACATAATAATAAAATCAATAATCATTAATAGTGTGTCATTAATGGTGACACACTATATATTATATTTTATTTCACTTTTCGGACTTTTCCCTTGGCCGGTATTAGATGTATAACCTTTCTGTATGTAGTATGTTGCGATGGTCATTGACTTAGTGTCCGTGCACGTCACTAACACTTGCTGCATGTACTACGCATATCACTACGTTAAATTTCGAGAATTAACCGCTCTCTTCCTCAGTTGATCTGAGATCATGCAAGTTAAATTCATCTCCCGCCCCATCCCTCTCACCGCCGCCTCCTCCTTCCGTCTCCTCCTACACACACCATCCACAAATATCATCATATTTCTCCTCCCCCCCCCCCTTCCCTTTTCAAAGTCCTACATCAGGTATCTCTAGGTATTCTAAGGTACATGTACTTGGTCTCAGATCACCTGAGGAAGAGAGCGGTTGATTCTCGAAACGTAGTGATATGCATAGTACATGCAAGTGTTAGTGACGTGCACGAACACTAAGTGACCATCGCAACATACTACACACAGAAGGATTTCATCGAACACCGGCAAAGGTAAAAGTCCGAAAAGTTAAATAAAATTCAATATGAATGCCCTTTGCATGAAAAAGTTATATATTATATTATACTAATGCGCTTGTTTTTATATCTCTTATACTTGTACAAATGCGTTTATAATTAACAACAATATCAACAGAATAAAAATACATTACAAATATTAAACTGCTGAAAATGAAAAATCTGCATGATGTATAATATATATATATATATATATATATATATATATAATATAGTATTATTTTTTTTTTTCAGCAGGCATTAAGTATACTTTAAACATGGCACAAATTCCAATTGTAGGCACTCAACGTAAGTTGTAAAATATGCCTTGGTAAAAATTAAATAGAATTTGCTTACATAACTATGCATCTTCAGGCATAATAAAATAGTAAGAAATATTTACAAAGCCAAGTTTTTTAGCTTATCAAGTAAAGAATTCTTAATTTACATAAAAATCATATTTTTGTGTTTAATAATCAATGAAGCCAGGAAAAAAGGACAAGTAGCATTAATATTCTGTTACTATGAAAGTAGACCAGGAATTGCTTTGTCTTTCAAAGTATTTCAAAATATATCTACACATCTACGGTATTCATATTGTAACAGAAGAAACATAAAAGTAAAGTGTAATATAAAGAGTATGACAAGATAGTTAAAAAAGTACACACTCATTACAACTATCAAAAATAATATTAAAGGGGTAGGTGCAAGAAATTGTTTAAGGTCATCCAAGTCTCCTGAAACTGCAATCCTTTTTTTTTTTCTATGACTTTCTGTTGCCAAGTTACAAATTTGACAGTTTCAGGAATCAGACCAGAGACGTCACCTGAAAAATGTCCACAGTAAGTGACAACGAGTTGAGTAGAAAGGGAAGGAGGTGGATACAAATTCTTACTCCCTATCCCCTTCTAACTGGTCTGATTGCAATAATCATCAAATTTGTACCTTGGCGAAAGAATGTTTTAGAGAACAGCGGATTACAAATCCAGATTCAGGAGACATTGACCTTAAATAATTTCTTGCAACTACCAATTTAAGCAATGCCTATATATACTTGCAACTATTGGTACTGTCATGTATTAATCAGTTTAGGATGAAAATGAAATCTCAACCACCAATGTTTAATGCATGTATAGGAGTACGAGAATTTGAAATATATAGTAGCAAAAAAAATCATAAAAGATGTAAATATACTATAATGGAGTATCAACCTCAATTTGTATTTTTTTTTTTTTTGCAGAAATGGAAAGAGCGTGCAAAGTTGTGCTACCCTGATTTTTTTCAGATTTTTATAGCCTGGGAACTATTTTTAAAAAAAATATTGAAGGTCCTTTTTGTGACGTCACGCGGTGGCAAGTCCTATATCTTTTTGACTTCACCAAAAAAACATTCAATAATTTTTTAAAAATAGTTCCTGGTCTGTAAAAAATCTGAAAAAAAAAAATCAGGGTAGCATAACTTTGCACCTTCTATATATTTCTGCGATAAAAAAAAATAAAAAAATTAAGGTCAATGCTCCATTATATCAAAGATATCAGTATTTTAATGCTTCTTCAATAAAAAGCCTGAATTTTAAAAAAAGGGCACAGTTTACACAAATATTAAGCACTGTTAGCAAGAGAATCAAACATTTGTGCCTTTTCACCTTGATAATTATAAACTGATTTTCTATACAAATAATAATTGTGACCATCAAAACATTCAACAGTCAGAATGTGTGTATATACACTTTAAGAAATTAAATTTTAAAAAAATAAGTTCAAAATTAATTAGCCAGCACTTTTAAATAATAATAAAAAAAAAAATTGCATTGGCATTGTGAAAATTGATATCATACATACATAACATGACGCCACATCCCGTTTCGGAGAAGCCATAAGGTAAAAACCTCCACCGTCCAAATTATGTGTATATGTTTATTTAAATACAAGGTGGGTAACGCTGGCAAAACCTCCTCTAATGCAGAGTATATCGCTTCTTGAAGGATGGATTTCCACGAAGGGTTGACAGAAGTGGGCCGCAGCAACCTCCATCTAAAATAATAATTATTGACATGAGGAAATTTTCAGACATACAAAATTAATTCATTCATAACATGACACCATATCCCTTGCGGGGTAAGCCAGCAGCATTATGATGTTCAAGGCAATAGACAACATACATGAAAAAATTTTATTGCAGAAATAAATAGAGGGTACCAAATTATGTTACTGAGAATTTTTTCAGATTTTTTTGAGACCCGGAACTAATTTTAAATAATTATTGAAAGTACTGTGATTTCAGTGGGCACCCCTGACGCCTTAATAAAAAGGATAGAGACTGGACGCATCCAGGGGGCGTGGCCGCACTTTCAATAATTATTTAAAAATAGTTATGGGTTTCAAAAAAATCTGAAAAATTCAGAGTAGCATAATTTCGTACCCTCTATTCATTTCTGCAATAATTTTTTTTCATGTATGTTGTCCATTATTTTCTGCTTTTTTGTAAGATGTTGTTTTAAGTATTGAGGCTTATACTAGACCCCACATACCTAGGACATGTTAATAACGGCTTGTGTTGCCGAACATACTTTGAGATTAATTTAGCCGCTGACCCACAGATACAATGTACTCATTCGCTTAAGTCAGGATTCCTGCTGCAGGAACTGTCTCAAAAGCTGGGTCAGCGTTGCCTGCGTTCAACCACTAGGAGTGGTTGAGTCCTGAGTCTTGATTACACTTTTTAATGTTACAGTAAATTACTAACATTATATAACTTCCATGATTTAAAATTCTTGTACTGCATTTATTTTATTTGTAAAACAGATCCTGCTGGATGAGCAACACTCAATTGGGATAAGTAGAAAGTTGGTACATAATTTAATTAAAATAAATACAGTAGCTGGTTTTTTATTCAAAAAGCAAACCAGAACTGCTTTAAAACTTTTTTATTCTCTTCTGACTTCTTACTTTTAAAGTACAATAAAAGGAATTTTGGCACATTATTATTATTTTAAATTGATATTGCTGTAATGTTAATTAAAGAAAATAAAACATTTTAGTTTTATTGCAATTTTTATAAAGAATAAAATTGCAGAGACACCTTATCAATAACAAAAATGTTACAGAAGGTGACCATCTTGTCATGACAGGTTCGATCCCTAATCTACTATTTACACATTGTTAATAAGTTTCACATAATTTAAATGCTTAATTATTTGCAAGTAGAGATTGAGATAAGACAAAGCCAAATAACCATGACTACAAGATGCAAGATTTTTAAGTACTGTATTTTGAAATCACTTTTTATTTATTTATTCCCCCCCCCCCCCCAAGAATGCACCCTTATGAGCTTGGAGCTATAGGTGGGATAATGGGTGAGGATAAGGTAGGGAACTAATGATGGACACCGCCTGTTACGTGTCCCAGCATTCGCTGAGGCGAGACTGAAGGAACCGTGGAAAATCTCAGTCAGGACGGACACCTCTACTTTTTATCAATGAACCAAAGTGATATCCAAAGCTTGGGGAACCACACACAAGGGCATCATGGCACTGGGTGTAAAGCAAGATGAATTTACCGTAGGGAGGGAGCAACGTCATTTTTACTTGAAACGGTCATTTAACGAGAACCAGCCAATGCATTGTACCATACTTTTTTTTTTTTTTTACTTAAACTAAAATTACCAGTTTACATTTATATTTAACAAGTACATCCAAGTTTACTACATATTTTGTAGCAAGAAAACTTTAAAGTACTGTATATGCAAATTTAAACTATGGGATTGCAGTCTTGTACATATAAATCAATAGTTAATGAAATTGACTTAAAGAAGAAACTTTCAAAATAGTTGTGAACTTACCTGGGCCAAGTCTGCATTGAGTCCTATGCGTCCTTGATCTCCCAAAGGACTGATGTCAAGATGCACAAAAATTTTCGTGCATTGTTCGGCAACTGGTGTTACTCTGCAGTCAAAACCACAGGAACAAATGAATGATACAAAAATAATTTTCTATAATTCCTCGTAAGGTAGAGATAACACGGATCAGCTGGCCCAATGCTAAAAAATCCCATTTACAATAATTATGAAAAAAAATTAAAATGTTCACCTTTACATCCCCTATCAGTAGGTAAAATATCAGGTGTACAAAAACTTGCTAGTTTTCAAGTTATAAATTTTTAAAGTTGACTATTTTAACATGCATGTTAAATTAGAGAACTTTAAAAATTAATTACTCGAAAACTAGCTCGTTTTTGTACACCTGATATTTTACCTACTGATAGTGGATCTAGAGGAGAACATTTTAAATTTTTTTCATAATATTTATGAATGGGATTTTTTTACTATTGTGCCAGCTGATCCTGATCCGTATTATCTCTACCTTAAAACAATATTATTTTTTTAATAATAAAGAGTACTGTAGCTGATAAGCTTAGATAAAATTTGCATATCTGTATGACAATTTCAGGAAGACTTATCTGAATGCATTAATTTACAGAGACAAAATCTGAGCGAGTCTATTCAGTCAAATACAATTAAAAACAGACCGGTTTTTATTGACGTTTTTACCGTATTGTATACAGTATCTAAATGTCTTTCTGTAAACTCTGCCCAGAGCACAATGAGCTCGGAGGAAGTATTGAGACAACAAAACATATGTCATCTACACTGCACTTTCTACTCCACCCTCTGAGCTAGAGTAAGAAAGTATAAACCAAATGTACCGGTATGCATACACCAAGCAGTGTTATTATAGAATACAAACCTAATATAACATGCCTATAATACTGTACCTAGTTCATTATATAATTCATACAAGTTTGATACAGACATTCATGGACTAAAGCCGGTATCACACGATACAATTTTTCCTAACAAGAATATTTCATTTCCATACAAACACATGGAGTTCAAGTTTTCTTGTAAGGCAAAATTATATTCAATATTGTAGTTTGAAAAATTGTATCGTGTAATACCGGCTTTAATTGTGTAGTGAAAATAGTATTAAATATGTTCACTTAACAGTTTTTAAAAGCAGATCTTTTGCAGTACTGTATTGATACTATGTATGCTTAAATGTTTTCAGTTTAGTGGCTGCAGATTTTATTATTGTTCATGAATACACACTCAAACATCAAACATTGCAGCTTTTTGCATACAGGAACTCAACTTATAATGAATGGGATAATGTCTGATACAGTACCGGTATGTATCATAAATATGCATATTATGAAATATATTTTTATGCATACCGTACAGTTCAATACTTGAAACTACGAATACATTATATACTGATAATAGTGTCATTTAACATTAAGAAATAAATAGCACTTACCAATTGGTTTCACTTATTCAGATGCAGCATAGCACAGGCAGCACAGCACTATGTATAACTTTAAAATTAAATTTATGAATAAATAAAATTGTCTTTAGGGCTTCACGTATTAAATAAATGTTTACTAATTAATTTTACGACTATAGGTAGTTACTAAATATATATTACCACCCTAATTACACTACAATTAACTAATAAACATGAGCGTCCAACAAATAAACTCGAAGCCATGATTTTATTTTTAGTCAGCTGGAATTTTTAACGCTTTTTAGCTTTTTTCTGATTGGTTGATAGTTCAACTGAAAACGCGCAATAATTTGAAAATATAAAATTCGAAACACTTCCGAAACACTTATTCTGTCTTGCTTTCTTGAAACACTTCATGAAACACGAAAATGTGTTTCGATCGATGGCTGAAACACGAAATGTGTTTCCTTACTCATGGTGAGACACTTTTTCCGTTTCAGGCAAGTGTTTCTGAAACACTTCGTTGCGAGAGTGTTGTTTTACCCTCTCTCTCTCTCTCTCTCTTTACTCTTCCCTCACCATAAAGTGGATGGATCTTCTTCATTCTCACTTGATGCCATATTTGTAGGTACAGAACGTTGTTAGTTATAAATCGCGTCGGCTCAATAAAGGTAATACTCAATCTTTATCTTTGATTGTAAGTTAATACGTGCTCAGAGAACCAAAATTGTTTTCAGGCTGGCCGCGTGGAGGAGTGGCAGTAGAGGGAGGGGTTTCTCTAATGCGGAAAAAGCGCCTGGAGAAGATCTGGCGGAGTTGTGACCAGAATGAAAACCATCTCTGACGTCACAGCTCGCTTGCTATCTCTTCTACACTAATTTAAGACTCTATTAGTTCATTTCATGTGACCACGTTTGTAGAATAGGCAAATATTAGAATAAAATTTTAATTTAACTTTTCAAATAAACATGGTTTTTTAGATTTTTACATAAGGTATAAATTAAATTTTTTTATACCAAAAATTAATTAGTATGAAAACTTGAACGCTTGTTTTTTTCAATACGTATGTGTCGATTATTTAATGGGACTATTACTTTGATAATTTATAATTATTTTT